>JAUPFX010000018.1:30661428-30676428 GCA_036937225.1 Sebastes paucispinis
ACAGTATGTATATATACATACTGTATGTATATATACATATATATGTATATATACATACATATATATGTATATATACATATATACATACATGTATATATACATACTGTATATATATACTGCATATCCAGGTGTCTCACCTGTCCATCACTCGGACATGATGAAGGTTGTTTTCTGTCTCCTGGTTGGTTCAGATCAGATGATTGACAGCTGTCAGTCGCCGTGTGACGTCAGTGACCTCTGACCTCTGACCTTTAGAGACAGAAACAACTCAAAACTTGATGTATCATATCCAACTGTTATTGATTATTGATTTATCTCCATCAGCTGTCAATACTCATATCAGTCATTTTGATCAACCCTGGTAATCTAAAGATCAATCACTTCCTGTAGGGTTTTCACAATAAGAGCGGGACATCATAATAATAATAACAAGACGTTTACAGAACACATGAATGCATCATTAATAATACTCATAACTTCAGGTACACTCTGGATGCAGTATTTGTACTCAGCGGTACAGGTACTTTTACTGCAGTATTTGATGGAGTACACAAAGTCTCCAAAACAAGTCGACTCAGAGGACGCTGGTCGCCACGGAGACCAAGTTAAAGACGTGGACATTAAGATCCTGACCAAAGAAAAAGAGACTTCTAGTTTGTTCAAACCTTCCAATGCGTCTCCGCTCCTCTCTCTTCTTCTTCTTCTCCTTCTTCTCCTTCTTCTCCTCTTCTTCTCCTCTTCTTCTCCTTCTTCTTCTTCTTCTCCTCTTCTTCTCCTTCTTCTTCTTCTTCTCGTCTTCTTCTCCTTCTTCTTCTTCTTCTCCTCCTCAGTTCATTCCAGACGGACGACGAATGGAAACCAGCAGACTGACTCACAGTGGGAGAGGGGGGGCAACGTCTGTTTTCAATCTGCCTCTCTGTCGTTCGCCCCCCCCCCCCTCTCTCTCTCTCTCTCTCTCTCTGACAGGAAGTGAACCCCGTCCAACACACACACACACACACACACACACACACACGTTTCACTTGTGTGTTTCAGAATAAAACTCTTAAATATTTACAGCAGGTCAAAAATTAAATATCAGAATAACACCAACTGAAAACTCCATCCATCATCCATCCATCCATCCATCATCCATCCATCATCCATCCATCCATCCATCATCCATCATCCATCCATCCATCCATCATCCATCATCCATCCATCATCCATCCATCATCCATCCATCATCCATCATCCATCCATCATCCATCCATCATCCATCCATCATCCATCATCCATCCATCATCCATCCATCATCCATCCATCCATCCATCATCCATCCATCATCCATCCATCCATCCATCATCCATCATCCATCCATCATCCATCCATCCATCCATCATCCATCATCCATCCATCATCCATCCATCATCCATCATCCATCCATCATCCATCCATCCATCATCCATCCATCATCCATCCATCATCCATCATCCATCCATCATCCATCATCCATCATCCATCATCCATCCATCATCCATCCATCATCCATCATCCATCCATCATCCATCATCCATCCATCATCCATCATCCATCCATCATCCATCCATCCATCATCCATCCATCATCCATCCATCATCCATCCATCATCCATCATCCATCATCCATCCATCATCCATCCATCCATCCATCATCCATCATCCATCCATCATCCATCATCCATCCATCATCCATCCATCCATCATCCATCCATCCATCCATCATCCATCATCCATCCATCATCCATCATCCATCCATCATCCATCCATCCATCATCCATCCATCATCCATCCATCATCCATCCATCATCCATCATCCATCCTCCATCCATCATCCATCCATCCATCCATCATCCATCCATCATCCATCCATCCATCCATCCATCCATCATCCATCATCCATCCTCCATCCATCATCCATCCATCATCCATCCATCATCCATCCATCATCCATCATCCATCCTCCATCCATCATCCATCCATCCATCCATCATCCATCCATCATCCATCCATCATCCATCCATCATCCATCCATCCATCCATCATCCATCATCCATCCATCATCCATCATCCATCCATCATCCATCCATCCATCATCCATCATCCATCCATCATCCATCATCCATCATCCATCCATCATCCATCATCCATCATCATCCATCCATCCATCATCCATCATCCATCCATCATCCATCCATCCATCCATCATCCATCCATCCATCATCCATCCATCCATCCATCCATCATCCATCCATCATCCATCCATCCATCCATCCATCCATCATCCATCATCCATCCATCATCCATCATCCATCCATCATCCATCCATCCATCATCCATCATCCATCCATCATCCATCCATCCATCCATCATCCATCATCCATCCATCATCCATCCATCATCCATCATCCATCCATCCATCCATCATCCATCCATCATCCATCCATCCATCCATCATCCATCATCCATCCATCCATCATCCATCCATCATCCATCATCCATCCATCCATCATCCAGCCATCATCCATCCATCATCCATCCATCCATCATCCATCCATCCATCATCCATCATCCATCCATCATCCATCCATCATCCATCCATCCATCCATCCATCCATCATCCATCCATCATCCATCCATCCATCCATCATCCATCCATCATCCATCATCCATCATCCATCCATCATCCATCATCCATCCATCATCCATCCATCCATCCATCATCCATCCATCATCCATCCATCATCCATCATCCATCCATCATCCATCATCCATCATCCATCCATCCATCCATCATCCATCATCCATCCATCATCCATCCATCCATCCATCATCCATCATCCATCCATCATCCATCCATCCATCCATCATCCATCATCCATCATCCATCCATCATCCATCCATCCATCATCCATCATCCATCCATCATCCATCCATCATCCATCCATCCATCATCCATCATCCATCATCCATCCATCATCCATCCATCCATCCATCATCCATCCATCCATCATCCATCCATCATCCATCCATCATCCATCATCCATCATCCATCCATCATCCATCCATCATCCATCATCCATCATCCATCCATCATCCATCCATCATCCATCATCCATCCATCATCCATCATCCATCCATCATCCATCCATCATCCATCCATCATCTATCCATCCATCCATCATCCATCCATCATCCATCCGTCATCCATCATCCATCCATCATCCATCCATCCATCCATCATCCATCATCCATCCATCCATCATCCATCCATCATCCATCATCCATCCATCATCCATCATCCATCATCCATCCATCATCCATCCATCATCCATCATCCATCCATCCATCATCCATCATCCATCCATCCATCATCCATCCATCATCCATCATCCATCCATCCATCCATCATCCATCATCCATCCATCCATCCATCATCCATCATCCATCATCCATCCATCCATCCATCATCCATCCATCATCCATCATCCATCCATCATCCATCATCCATCATCCATTCATCATCCATCCATCATCCATCATCCATCCATCATCCATCATCCATCATCCATCCATCATCCATCCATCATCCATCATCCATCATCCATCCATCATCCATCCATCCATCATCCATCATCCATCCATCCATCATCCATCCATCATCCATCATCCATCCATCATCCATCATCCATCATCCATCCATCATCCATCCATCCATCATCCATCATCCATCCATCATCCATCATCCATCATCCATCCATCATCCATCATCCATCCATCATCCATCATCCATCCATCATCCATCATCCATCATCCATCCATCATCCATCATCCATCCATCATCCATCATCCATCCATCCATCATCCATCCATCATCCATCCATGGATACACCAGATAGAGCTATAAACTAGATAGATCTGTATAAAGTGGTGAATCTCTCTTTGTTTTGATTGAGTGGTTTTATTCTAATGAGTGTTAACATGTGATCAGATAGAAAGTCTTTCTACTCTGACTTTACTCAGTGAGCTCATGTCTCCGTCTGCTGGACGTCCTCACCTATCTCATGTCTCCGTCTGCTGGACGTCCTCACCTATCTCCTGTCTCCGTCTGCTGGACGTCCTCACCTGTCTCCTGTCTCCGTCTGCTGGACGTCCTCACCTGTCTCCTGTCTCCGTCTGCTGGATGTCCTCACCTGTCTCCTGTCTCCGTCTGCTGGACGTCCTCACCTATCTCCTGTCTCCGTCTGCTGGACGTCCTCACCTGTCTCCTGTCTCCGTCTGCTGGACGTCCTCACCTGTCTCCTGTCTCTGTCTGCTGGATGTCCTCACCTGTCTCCTGTCTCCGTCTGCTGGACGACCAAACCTGTCTTCTGTCTCCGTCTGCTGGACGTCCTCACCTGTCTCCTGTCTCCGTCTGCTGGATGTCCTCACCTGTCTCCTGTCTCCGTCTGCTGGACGACCTCACCTGTCTCCTGTCTCCGTCTGCTGGACGTCCTCACCTGTCTCCTGTCTCCGTCTGCTGGACGTCCTCACCTGTCTCCTGTCTCCGTCTGCTGGACGTCCTCACCTGTCTCCTGTCTCTGTCTGCTGGATGTCCTCACCTGTCTCCTGTCTCCATCTGCTGGACGACCAAACCTGTCTCCTGTCTCCGTCTGCTGGACGTCCTCACCTGTCTCCTGTCTCCGTCTGCTGGATGTCCTCACCTGTCTCCTGTCTCCATCTGCTGGACGACCTCACCTGTCTCCTGTCTCCGTCTGCTGGACGACCTCAACCACAACTAATGTATAATACATAAACTAATAAAACCATGGAGATCAACCAGCAGCTCAGAGGAACTACTGGCAGCGCTCATTCTGGACATCTTCCAGACTTTATTCAGACTTTATTAAACCTTTCTTTTGCCTGTTTCTGACATGTTTCTGACATGTTGGTGACATGTTTCTGACATGTTGGTGACATGTTGGTGACATGTTTCTGACATGTTTCTGACATGTTTCTGACATGTTGGTGACATGTTTCTGACATGTTTCTGACATGTTGGTGACATGTTTCTGACATGTTTCTGACATGTTTCTGACATGTTGGTGACATGTTGGTGACATGTTTGTGACATGTTGGTGACATGTTTCTGACATGTTTCTGACATGTTGGTGACATGTTTCTGACATGTTGGTGACATGTTTCTGACATGTTTCTGACATGTTGGTGACATGTTTGTGACATGTTGGTGACATGTTTCTGACATGTTTCTGACATGTTGGTGACATGTTTCTGACATGTTGGTGACATGTTTCTGACATGTTTCTGACATGTTGGTGACATGTTTGTGACATGTTTGTGACATGTTTGTGACATGTTGGTGACATGTTTGTGACATGTTGGTGACATGTTTCTGACATGTTTCTGACATGTTGGTGACATGTTTCTGACATGTTTCTGACATGTTTCTGACATGTTGGTGACATGTTTCTGACATGTTTCTGACATGTTGGTGACATGTTTCTGACATGTTTCTGACATGTTTCTGACATGTTGGTGACATGTTTCTGACATGTTTCTGACATGTTGGTGACATGTTTCTGACATGTTGGTGACATGTTTCTGACATGTTTCTGACATGTTGGTGACATGTTTGTGACATGTTGGTGACATGTTTCTGACATGTTTCTGACATGTTGGTGACATGTTTCTGACATGTTGGTGACATGTTTCTGACATGTTTCTGACATGTTGGTGACATGTTTGTGACATGTTTGTGACATGTTTGTGACATGTTGGTGACATGTTTGTGACATGTTGGTGACATGTTTCTGACATGTTTCTGACATGTTGGTGACATGTTTCTGACATGTTTCTGACATGTTTCTGACATGTTGGTGACATGTTTCTGACATGTTTCTGACATGTTGGTGACATGTTTCTGACATGTTTCTGACATGTTTCTGACATGTTGGTGACATGTTTCTGACATGTTTCTGACATGTTGGTGACATGTTGGTGACATGTTTCTGACATGTTTCTGACATGTTTCTGACATGTTGGTGACATGTTGGTGACATGTTTCTGACATGTTTCTGACATGTTGGTGACATGTTTCTGACATGTTGGTGACATGTTGGTGACATGTTTCTGACATGTTGGTGACATGTTGGTGACATGTTGGTGACATGTTTCTGACATGTTTCTGACATGTTGGTGACATGTTGGTGACATGTTTCTGACATGTTTCTGACATGTTGGTGACATGTTTCTGACATGTTGGTGACATGTTTCTGACATGTTTCTGACATGTTTCTGACATGTTGGTGACATGTTTCTGACATGTTGGTGACATGTTTGTGACATGTTTCTGACATGTTGGTGATATTTCTCGGACTTATTTTCACACTTGTCTCTGATATGTCTCTGATGTGTCTCTGATGTGTTTCTGATGTGTCTCTGATGTGTCTCTGATGTGTCTCTGATATGTCTCTAATGTGTCTCTGATGTGTCTCTGATGTGTCTCTGATGTGTTTCTGATGTGTCTCTGATGTGTCTCTGATGTGTCTCTGATATGTCTCTGATGTGTCTCTGATATGTCTCTGATGTGTCTCTGATATGTCTCTGATTGACTGTTTTTCTGCCTTTCTTCCACATTCTCTGTAGAATTTTCTGACTTATTTTTTGGACATTTTTCAATTGACATTCATAAAAGAGTTATTATTTCAAAAGACAAATCATGAAACTGCTTCAGAAGTAAATAATATATGATTCCAGACATGTTGATAAACAAGAGAATATATGAATATCACAGTGAAACAACAACAGATGAACTGTGTTGGATTTACCTCTTCATGTGCTTTCACCTGGATGAGTCAAGAAACAGGAAGTCCAAACGTCCAGCTGATCACATGACCAGGACGTCCTCTTTAACATTAATAAATACAGATATAATAATGAAAAAGGATAAAAACACCCTCAGAACTATAACATAACGAAACTATAGAGATTAAAATGTAGAAATAAATAAATATATATATATATATATATTTCCTGCACATTTTATATTATAATTTACAGTCTTTACTGCACATTTTGGAATAAATTTGAATTTTGAATAAATTGATTAAATTACAAAGTAATTAATTATGACATTTTAATGGGCAATAAAAAGAAGAATTATAAAAATAATTTACAAATGAAATATTAATCCATCAATAAATAGTTGACAACGGGCTCTCTGGCCCTCGGCTGGACCTCGCTGCACCGTAGACAACGGGCTGGCTGCGCCCTCTCTCCCCGCCGGGGAGGGAGGGGCACCCTGCCCCTGGTGCAACTGTCCACCGGGGCGGACTGTCCTCAGTGCGCCCCGGTGGACGTGCCCCTCAGATCAGGTAAAACGCACCCAGGGGTCTGCGGTGATGTCGGCAACCCACCCGACCCGTCTTGAAACACGGACCAAGGAGTCTAACGCAGCGTGAGTCAGAGGCTGACAGCTAAACCCCGTGGAGCAATGAGAGTGAGGGCCGACGCCGGCTGGGGTGGGATCACGGCCCAGCGGGGTCGGGCGCACCACCGGCCCGTCTTGCCCACACCGTCAGGGAGGTGGAGCGTGAGGACCTGAAAGATGGTGACGAGAGGTTAACGTTACGCTGCCGTAAAGTGGTATCGGAGCCGTTTTGCGAGTACATGAGCCGGTATCGGACCCGGACCCGATACTGGCATCGGTATCGCTGCATCCATAATCATAACCATCATACGCAGGATCGTCATCGACGCCGTTGAATCACGAATGAACCGATCACTAGCGGATCGATACGACACTATTGTGTATCTTTGAATAAAAAAGAAAAAAAAGAAGAGTTTCATGTGTTTATTTTAGTCGTCCGTGTCGTCGTCACGGTGACGGTGGTTGTGTTTAGTTTAGTCGTCGTCGCGCTGTCGGTGGTTGTTTAGTTTAGTCGTCATCACGGTGACGGTGGTTGTTTAGTTTAGTCGTCATCACGGTGACGGTGGTTGTTTAGTTTAGTCGTCGTCGCGCTGTCGGTGGTTGTTTAGTTTAGTCGTCATCACGGTGACGGTGGTTGTTTAGTTTAGTCGTCGTCACGGTGGTTGTGTTTAGTTTAGTCGTCATCACGGTGACGGTGGTTGTTTAGTTTAGTCGTCGTCACGGTGACGGTGGTTGTTTAGTTTAGTCGTCGTCACGGTGACGGTGGTTGTTTAGTTTAGTCGTCATCACGGTGACGGTGGTTGTTTAGTTTAGTCGTCGTCACGGTGACGGTGGTTGTGTTTAGTTTAGTCGTCATCACGGTGACGGTGGTTGTTTAGTTTAGTCGTCGTCACGGTGACGGTGGTTGTTTAGTTTAGTCGTCGTCACGGTGACGGTGGTTGTGTTTAGTTTAGTCGTCATCACGGTGACGGTGGTTGTTTAGTTTAGTCGTCGTCACGGTGACGGTGGTTGTGTTTAGTTTAGTCGTCGCCACGCTGTCGGTGGTTGTTTAGTTTAGTCGTCGTCATGGTGACGGTGGTTGTGTTTAGTTTAGTCGTCATCACGGTGACGGTGGTTGTTTAGTTTAGTCGTCGTCACGGTGACGGTGGTTGTTTAGTTTAGTCGTCGTCACGGTGACGGTGGTTGTGTTTAGTTTAGTCGTCATCACGGTGACGGTGGTTGTTTAGTTTAGTCGTCGTCACGGTGACGGTGGTTGTGTTTAGTTTAGTCGTCGCCTCGCTGTCGGTGGTTGTGAGTCTTCAGATTCACTTTTCATCAAGTTTGTTTTTTTAAGCTAAGTATTATTATTGTAATATTATTATCTGATGGTTTAATCAACCTAATGACCTGAGGGTGAAGTTACACCTTCAACTTCAGTAAATCTCTTCTCTCATCTTTCCTCTAGATCAGCTGGAGATCTGCTTCACATGGCGGGTTCAGTGTTTCTGGATGTGTCTGGAGAATCTTCCCGCCTCTCAGCTCCTCCTCTCCCGCGGTATTTCCTCTGCCGCTCATTGTGATCACATGATGTAATGAGAGCTGAGAGGAGGAGGAGCCCAGTTGGCGATGAGGCATCTGAGCTGAAAGCTGAGACCGCCGCCTCTTATATCTGACCTGCGGACGTAGGAGAGGACAGGGACATCACCGCAGTGGGCGGGGCCAGACTCAGCAGCGCCTCCTGCAGGATCAAAGGTTCATTCATTCATTTTAATCTCTATAGTTTAGTTATATTATACTTCTTATATTTGTTAATATATAGGCACAGCTCTATAGATGTTAATTAAGGGGTTCACGTTGTTATCAATAACCATAGTTTGATATGTAAATATTAGACATTATGTGATGTTATAATCAGAACCAGTAAATCAGGAGTGTGTCTCTAGTTGTGGGTGTGTGGCTCTTAAAAGAGCCGTTGTTGTTGTGGTTGTTGTTCGGGAGTCTACTTCTTGTTGGCCTTCTCGGCCTTCTTGGGCAGCAGGACCGCCTGGATGTTGGGCAGCACGCCGCCCTGAGCGATGGTCACTCCGCCCAGCAGCTTGTTGAGCTCCTCGTCGTTGCGGACGGCCAGCTGCAGGTGACGGGGGATGATACGGGTCTTCTTGTTGTCGCGGGCAGCGTTCCCGGCCAGCTCCAGGATCTCAGCGGTCAGATACTCCAGCACCGCCGCCAGGTACACCGGAGCTCCGGCACCGACACGCTGGGCGTAGTTACCCTTCCTCAAGTGTCTGTGGACACGGCCGACGGGGAACTGAAGCCCGGCCCGAGAGGAGCGGCTCTTCGCCTTGGCTCGAACCTTTCCCGCTCCTTTTCCGCGTCCAGACATCTTCTAGCTGCTTTCTAAGTTGAGTTACAGAGAAATATGCTGAGATGACGCCGACACTGGCTTTATATATCAACCCAGCTGCTCTCTGATTGGTCACAGTGAGCGTATCTACCATCGACCAATCAGAAGACAGATACGTCAAAGTCCTGTATTTACCACAGGGCTTCCGCTTTATGCTGCTACTTCAAAATAAAACGTGAAGATTAAACCGGAAATAGATTGTTATTGTTCCTTTCTCATTCTGTCAATTATATTTTTGTATTTTGTATTGTATTTTGTAACAAAAAGTCTCTCTGATCATTGCGATTACAGAAACACGAGTACAAGGTTTGGACACAATAACATTTTATATATAATAATAGTTTAGACATTTCAAAATAAAATGTGACAGATTAAATCGGAATTACCTAATTAATTAATTGATAAAATGTGACATAAATTGATATTTCAGTTATATGTGCTTCTTTATTTATTTATCTTTGTATTAATTCACTTATTTATTTACTCTTCTGTTAAATTTTCCCTTTTATTCATTTATGTAATTTTATTATTTTCTAAATGTATTTATTTATTTTTGCATTAATTTTTTATTTACTTAATTTACATTTATTTTTATTTGTTTATTTATTTTGTATTCATTGTTTATTTGTTAATTTATTTTATTTATTCATTAAATAAATAATAATAATAATAATAGATCAAATATCTATCATCGACCAATCAGAAAAGAGCTACGTCATGTTCCTGTATTTACCACAGGGCTTCCGCTTTATACTGTGACCTCAAAATAAAACGTGTTGATTTAACTGGAAATTGATTGTTATTGTTCCTTTCTCATTCTGTCAGGTGTATTTTAGTATTGTTGGTAAAAGTTAGAGGAAGTCTGTCTGATTATTAAGATTACAGAAACACTGTACAAGGGTTAGACACCAACATGAATAACATGTGACAGATGAAATCACATATATTCAATCCACTGTGAATAAAGTTCATATTACTGTATTAGGAAAAGGAAAGTTATAGTTATTATCGATAAAAAGCCTGATGAATACATTACAGACCAGAACATCCTGTATACAGTTTATTATTAGTGATAAACACATAGACAACCTTTAGAGGAGATCAAACTGACTGATGCACAGTGTGTGAGTGGATAGATGTCATGACAGCCTCTCTATGCAGGAGACATGTCCAAACAAAGCAATGTTTTGGGGAAATAATGGAAAGACTTGCAGGTAAAGCAAAGGAAATAGTCAAAGTGTCGGTGAGAAACAGTTTCTACAACCTTTAGAATAACCCAGACGCCATGCTGGATATTCTCAAACAGCACTTTGGTGAAGCCGTCTCCTCATCAACTCCACTACTGGACTTTTACTCCACTTTGCCCAGCTCTGGTGAGAGTGCGTTTGACTATTGGCGCCGGCTTAATAAAGCTACGGAGCATGTTGTTGACCGTGTACATCGGAGCAGTCGCTGGGTCGATGAACCTGGACTTGAAGGAGCGATGCAGTTCGTCCGTCGTTGCCGTGATGAGCACCTAAACACGTTCTTCAGAAGCAAGCCTGTGGAGAGATGGTCTGTGGTGGAGGTGCAGGACATGCTGGAGAGACGCCAGCGAGAGCAAGAGAAAACAGGATCCCACAGCGTTGCATGTCACAGCCAGAATATAGTGTGAATAATCAGTCCATTGTGGAGGCGAGGCCGAGCCCTCAATGTGTTAACCCCACCCAGCCTCTCAGCCTCTGGTCTCTCTATCTAGTACACCTGATGACACATCACTGTCACACCTGATAGACATGTTCTCCTAGCTCCTCCATGATCAACAGACCCAGTCCTCCTTAAACCCTCCACTGCAACATGTGTCCTGTCTGTGACAGCAGAGGTCACAGCACAGAGACACACTGTGTTGGTGACCCTGTGCTTCTCATGCTATTCCAGAGACCACAGCATCACAGATTGCCTCAGACGCAGCACGCTCTCAGTGCCTCTCCTACTCCTGCACATCCAGCCCTACTCAGACGGACAACTAGCCAGTCCTCCAGAGACGGAGAGTGTTGTCCCCGGCAGTTCAGATGCAGATGATCTTCAGTCAGTGTAAAGTTACTGTTGTGAACAAGAAGGAGATGACAAAGTGATATTTCAGAGAACGCAGCATTTAATGGACAGTAACAGTGTTTTGTATACAACCGGTGAGACAGCAGGCAGACAGATTGGTGGGCTTTTAGACAGCGGCTCCGTGGCCTGCACTAGAAATGAGGAGACAGAGCTCAGTGTGTGTTGAGTGTGCTGGGTCAGACATCTCCGATAGCAGAGACACAGATGCAGATGTTGTGGGCTGTGGAGGGTTCAAGTGAAACCGAAGTGCATCCATGACTTGGAAATGACTGTATGGCATCCAGACGGTGCTTCCTGGCCAAGTTGAGTCTTTCATCACAGGTACTAATGTCAGAAAACACCTTCTGCACTGCATGAAACACAACAAGGCTTACAGCTCTAAACACATGTTCAGTCAGAGACATTAAAGCTCTAAACAGATGTTCAGTCAGAGACATTAAAGCTCTAAACACATGTTCAGTCAGAGACATTAAAGCTCTAAACACATGTTCAGTCAGAGACATTAAAGCTCTAAACAGATGTTCAGTCAGAGACATTAAAGCTCTAAACACATGTTCAGTCAGAGACATTAAAGCTCTAAACACATGTTCAGTCAGAGACATTAAAGCTCTAAACACATGTTCAGTCAGAGACATTAAAGCTCTAAACACATGTTCAGTCAGAGACATTAAAGCTCTAAACACATGTTCAGTCAGAGACATTAAAGCTCTAAACACATGTTCAGTCAGAGACATTAAAGCTCTAAACAGATGTTCAGTCAGAGACATTAAAGCTCTAAACAGATGTTCAGTCAGAGACATTAAAGCTCTAAACACATGTTCAGTCAGAGACATTAAAGCTCTAAACAGATGTTCAGTCAGAGACATTAAAGCTCTAAACAGATGTTCAGTCAGAGACATTAAAGCTCTAAACAGATGTTCAGTCACTGGGTCATAAATGCTACGCTAACATTAGCCAGTAAGCTAGGTTCAGCTTTCATTAGCTAGCTAGCCAGCTAACAGGAAGTAGCTGTTTAAAGGGAGTTAGCTCGCTCGCTAACGAGCAAGAAGGGTTTCTTTCTAAATCATCAAAATACTATTTTTACATGACAATAAATAAATGTCCCCGTCCCTCCCACATGCTGTGCACCTGGTTTTTGTGTGAGACTAATTAAACGGCATTAAATAACACAACAATAACTAAATATATAAAACGTCTATAATTAGCTAGAACGTTTTCTCATGATTATTTGTATTAATTTTAAATGAGGAACTCTTATTGTGAAACATTTTACAGAGAGAAACGTGTCAGATGGTTTCAGTGAATGTTGAGGATGATTTACTGATTTCAGATCCTCTTCAGTGGTTCAGCAGTCAGGTGACGTCGATGTCATGTGATCTCAGAACCATCAGGTGGTTCAAGCTGCTGTCATCACACCTGTACGAGTGAGTAAACGAAGCGTCTCGTGATGTCAGCGGTGACACCGGCGCGTGTTTGTAAAACCACTTCCCGTCAGCGGTAGGGTGGGGGCGTGGCCACCCGAGGCCGACCAATCATCGCGGCGTCCCGGCATCCTTGGCGAGCGGGGACACCGGGGTGGGCCGCCACCTTCCCGCCGGCCCGGGGAGGACGTCTCTGTCTCTGTTGGAGGGGCCCGGCGGGGGGCGGAGCCTGGAGGCCACGCAGCGCGGGCTGGCGCCGACAGAGGACAGCGTCTGCTGGCTGCCGTTCAGGAAGGACGAGGTGTTGGAGCCCTTATGGCCGCGGTAGTTACAGTACGCCTGCCAGCCCTGACGGCGCCGCCGCCACCGACAGCGAAGGATCCGGATGAACGCCTGAAACACACAAAACAAACAAACAACGTGAGAGCCGGTCTGGTTCCGGAACCAGAGCCGCTCTGGTACCGGAACCAGAGCCCGTCTGGTACCGGAACCAAAGCCCCGTCTGATACCGGAACCACAGCCCGTCTAGTACTGGAACCAAAGCCCTGTCTGGTACCGGAACCACAGCCCGTCTAGTACTGGAACCAAAGCCCCGTCTGGTACCGGAACCAAAGCCCCGTCTGGTACTGGAACCAAAGCCCTGTCTGGTACCGGAACCACAGCCCGTCTAGTACTGGAACCAAAGCCCCGTCTGGTACCGGAACCAAAGCCCCGTCTGGTACTGGAACCAAAGCCCTGTCTGGTACCGGAACCACAGCCCGTCTAGTACTGGAACCAAAGCCCTGTCTGGTACCGGAACCACAGCCCGCCTGGTACCGGAACCAAAGCCCCGTCTGATACCGGAACCACAGCCCGTCTAGTACTGGAACCAAAGCCCTGTCTGGTACCGGAACCACAGCCCGTCTAGTACTGGAACCAAAGCCCCGTCTGGTACCGGAACCAAAGCCCCGTCTGGTACTGGAACCAAAGCCCTGTCTGGTACCGGAACCACAGCCCGTCTAGTACTGGAACCAAAGCCCTGTCTGGTACCGGAACCACAGCCCGTCTAGTACTGGAACCAAAGCCCCGTCTGGTACCGGAACCACAGCCCGTCTGGTACTGGAACCAGAGCCCGTCTGGTACCGGAACCAAAGCCCCGCCTGGTACCAGAACCACAGCCCGTCTAGTACTGGAACCAAAGCCCTGTCTGGTACCGGAACCACAGCCCGTCTAGTACTGGAACCAAAGCCCCGTCTGGTACCGGAACCAAAGCCCCGTCTGGTACTGGAACCAAAGCCCTGTCTGGTACCGGAACCACAGCCCGTCTAGTACTGGAACCAAAGCCCTGTCTGGTACCGGAACCACAGCCCGTCTAGTACTGGAACCAAAGCCCCGTCTGGTACCGGAACCACAGCCCGTCTGGTACTGGAACCAGAGCCCGTCTGGTACCGGAACCAAAGCCCCGCCTGGTACCAGAACCACAGCCCGTCTAGTACTGGAACCAAAGCCCTGTCTGGTACCGGAACCAGAGCCCGTTTGGTACCGGAACCAAAGCCCCGTCTAGTACCGGAACCAAAGCCCGTCTGGTGCCGGAACCAGAGCCCGTCTGGCACCGGAACCAGAGGTCTGTACTACGAAGCAGGATTTGTGGTTATCGAGGTAACTTCAGGGTTAACT
>JAUPFX010000018.1:30681428-30696428 GCA_036937225.1 Sebastes paucispinis
TGTCTGAACTGATCTAATACTAATAAAGAAACAGAGTTATCAGAGCAGCAGTGTTCCTCTCTGTAGTCTGTTACCTGTTGAACAAACACCTGCATATGAATAACAGCTGGTCTGTGTTTCTACTGTGGACTGAGTCCTGCTTAGAGGACCAGGAACCATCTCTGCTGTGGACTGAGTCCTGCTTAGAGGACCAGGAACCATCTCTGCTGTGGACTGAGTCCTGCTTAGAGGACCAGGAACCATCTCTGCTGTGGACTGAGTCCTGTTTAGAGGACCAAGGAACCATCTGTGCTGTGGACTGAGTCCTGCTTAGAGGACCAGGAACCATCTCTACTGTGGACTGAGTCCTGCTTAGAGGACCAGGAACCATCTCTGCTGTGGACTGAGTCCTGCTTAGAGGACCAGGAACCATCTCTACTGGATCAATATCTTTATATTATTAATCATTATTAGTGTCTGTAGTTATTGATATTCTGACAGTAGAAGTTCTGTATTAGTCTGAATGTTTCAGGGGAAAGTGAAATGATGTAACTCATATCAAACCCACGTTCAGGAATTATCAGCCTCATGTGACTGAATGGAAATGACTTAAATGATGTAAAAGGTGTAAAAGACAGACCCTCCTTCTCTCTCTGACTTTAACTGGATCCTTGATAAAAGTTAACGAATAACAGATGATCAAAAGAAAACTCTTTCTAATGAATGCAGAAAGTTGATTGAGGTCTGTTGTCAGGTGTTATAAACCCCTCTCAGAGTCAGACTCCTTCAGTGACGGTGTGTGAAGCAGAGCTCCTGCAGGTTCTTCTGCTGCTGGAACACTTCACCATCAACATGCTCCGTCTGCTGTTCACTCCTACAGTTAACATCGTTAAAGCCTCCTCGCTCCTCAAGATGCATTTTAGGAATTGGGAGGTCCTTCAAGATGGAGCACTGAGATCGGTTTCTGGGTCACAGCCGGAGGATCGAGGAGACGAGGAGACGAGGAGGCTAAAAATGGTGAAATGAGATGCAGCTCGTCTCCTCTCCTCATCTCTTCGTCTCCTCTCTTCTCGCCTTGTCTCCTCTCATCTCTCCTTCTCTTTCTCCCCTCGTTGTCTCCTCTCTTCTCACCTTGTCTCCTCTCCTCATCTCCTTGTCTCCTCTCTTCATCTCCTTGTCTCCTCTCTCCCCTCCTTGTCTCCTCTCTTCTCTTCTTGTCTCCTCTCCTCATCTCCTTGTCTCCTCTTCTCTCCTCATCTCCTTGTCGCCTCTCTTCATCTCCTTGTCTCCTCTCCTCTCCTCATCTCCTTGTCTCCTCTCTCCCCTCCTTGTCTCCTCTGTTCTCTCCTTGTCTCCTCTCCTGTGTTGTCAGGATCACAGAGGAGGTGACCCGTAGATGGAGCAGGTGATCTGTGGCATGTTGGAGGTTTTCAGGGGATTGTGGGGGATCCTGGATTATCCTGGAGGATTGTGGGGGATCCTGGATTATCCTGGAGGATTGTGGGGGATCAGGTTTTTGCTGTTCTTCAGATAAATCAGACTGGTGGGGATTATTTCTCCCTGAACATGGACTTGTAGGGCCATCCTGCGCCTCAGGCGGCCGTCTCTGACTATATATGAAGAAGCTGACCTGAGGTCATGTGACACCTGCCCCATGATGCACCGCTGTCCTGTAAAAACCACGTATCTCCAAGTATGGTGATTCTCCCGTCAGAGAGAGGAAGGAGTTATTCTGGGTTCAGTTTAATAGTGTTTTGGGTTTCTGCCACGTTCTTCATGTAAATACATCCACTGATCCGGGATCAGTCTCTGCCCTCATGTTACAGGACTCAACATCAGCTCCACATCAGCTCCACATCAGCTCCACATCAGCTCAGGATAACCTAAACAAGAGCAGGAGGTTCAGTGAGTCCTCGCCGCTGATTTACTGAGGACGCCGTGCAGATCATGACTCAGCATAAAGACCAACCCTGTGTCTCTGAGACACTCAATAAAACTAGAGACGTTACACCGAAGTCTGAGTGGAGATAAACACATGGAGGGAAACTAAAGCTCAGCATTAAGATCAGAGAGCTGCTGATGGACAAATAACAGGAAGACAGGACGTCTCAGAATATCAGACATCTGCTGGTAGGAAGTAGAAAACTATCTGTCCCAGGGGCCAGGGGTCAAGGGTCAGCAACCTTTATTATCTAAAGAAATATTTTAGGCAAAAAAACCCCAGAAAAAATCTGTCTGGAGCCGCAAAACATGTGGTCATTGTGATGAAGGTAACACAGTTTATAGTCTCAGTATATAGTATATACGTCTAATGCAGTGAGGGACAAAGAGACAATGGACTACGGAGTATTAGGGCCACATTGAGGGAAAAACATCTGAGATTTACACAATAAAGTCACAATATTAAGAGAATAAAAATATAATAATAAATATAATTTAACGAGAAAAAGCTCGTAATATTCCGAGAATAAAGTAATAATTTAACAAGAAAAAGGAAAATAATACGTAAAATTATACTTTATAATATTATGACATACAACGAAGTTATGACTTTATTCTCGTAGTATTATGACTTTATTCTCTAAATCTCAGATGTATTTTTTTCCTCAATGTGGCCCTAATACTCCGTCGTACCATAGACCTACAGCAATGATCAATAAAAATGAAAATGTAAACAAAGAACAGTTATTCATTTCCATTTTTATAATCCACAGAGAGCCTCTGGAGAGGAGCTGAAGAGACGCAGGTTGCTGACCTCTGATCTAACCGGTGGATGCAGCGGTAGACCAGCAACTCCTCTGTTCTGAGGTATGAGGACGGGGTTTTGGTTTGTGTTGTGTTCAGGGTCAACAGTTAGCAGTGAGAGATCATCATGATGTGCTGCGTTCAGGGACCTCCGTCAGAGTGTGTGAAGAGGAGAAACCGTCTCTGGTTGTCTTCCCTTTAAAGGAGCAGATCTCAGATCAGTCCGCTCAGTGTTGACGTAGACTAACTGAACTGATCTGAGGCTCAGCTGTGATCAGGGAGACTTCATCCATCACTTCCTGTCCTGATCTCCTCCCATCAACTCTGATCTTCAGTCCCAGGAACTCTGGCTGCTGATTGGTCGACGATGTGGGACCTGAGGCATCGCTGCTCAGGACAAATATTTAAAATATGAAGAAAAGTAAAATAATGTGCCGTGTCTGAAGGCTGTCTCACCATCAGTCACACTAAAGGGACTGTTAAATAGGGAATAAACAGGATATATTACTATATTATTTACTATAGTATTGTGCTGTACACTTATATACACTCTCACGTACCCATACATTATATACTGCTGTATATATATATCTGACTTGTATTCATATCAGACCTCCAGCTGTTTATATCATGTCTACTAGTAGCATGTCTCGTACACCTTCACGCTTGTGGAGGACGGAACCTGCCAAAATAAAAAATAAATGAATAAATAAATGAATGACTCGATAAATAAATAAATATCCCATTAAAAGTAGCAAAAATAATATTAAAAATATATACATATATGCATTTATTGCTATAATCTTTCAATTTATTTATGAATTTATTTTTGCATTTATTTTTTAATAATTTTTTTAATAAATGATTAAATGACTCGATAAATAAATAAATATCCCATTAAAAGTAGCAAAAATAATATTAAAAATATATACATATATGCATTTATTGTTATAATCTTTCAATTTATTTATTTATGAATTTATTTTTTTTTGCATTTATTTTTTATTCATTTTTTTAAATAAATATATAAATGACTCGATAAATAAATAAATAAATGTCCCATTAAAAATAGTAAAAAATAATATTAATAATATATATATATGCATTTATTTTTATAATTTCTAAATTTATTTATTTATGAATTTATTTTTGCATTTATTTTTTATTCATTTTTTAAATAAATTAATAAATGACTCGATAAATAAATAAATATCCCATTAAAGTAGCAAAATAATATTAAAAAAATAATTTAGCCATTATTTAATTGATTAAATATGACATAAATTGATAGTTTTAATTTGCTTTTTTTAATCTTTGTACTAATTCCCTTATTTATTTACTCTTCTGTTTAGTTTCCACTTTTATTTATTTATATATTTATTTTTATAATTTTTAATTTATTTATGCATTTATTTTTATTCATGAATTTATTTTTTCATTTATTTTGTAGTCATTTTTTAAATAAATATATATTTTTTTAATTTTCAAATTTATTTATTTATTTTTATTTATTTTTTCATTTATTTTTTATTCATTTTTAAAAAAAAATTATAAATGCGTAAACACAAATAAATAAATCCATACAAAAGCAAATTCAAATAGAAATATCAATTTATGTCACATTTAATTAATTAACTGTAATCATTTTGCTACATTTAATGACATGTTTATTTATTTATCGAGTCATTTATTTATTGATTTATTGATTCATTTTATTTTGGCAGTTTCTGTCCTTCGTACATTTAAAATATTTGTATGAAACGGTGAACGTACCACTATACTACTACTGTACTACTGTAGTAGTACCGATGATACTGGTAGTACCGATGATACTGGTAGTACCGATGATACTAGTAGTACCGATGATACTAGTAGTACCGATGATCCTAGTAGTACCGATGATACTGGTAGTACCGATGATCCTAAGAGTACCGATGATACTGGTAGTACCGATGATACTAGTAGTATCGATGATACTGGTAGTACCGATGATCCTGGTAGTACCGATGATACTGGTAGTACCGATGATACTGGTAGTACCGATGATACTGGTAGTACCGATGATCCTAGTAGTACCGATGATACTAGTAGTACCGATGATACTGGTAGTACCGATGATCCTAAGAGTACCGATGATACTAGTAGTACCGATGATACTGGTAGTACCGATGATCCTAAGAGTACCGATGATACTGGTAGTACCGATGATACTGGTAGTACCGATGATCCTAGTAGTACCGATGATACTGGTAGTACCGATGATACTGGTAGTACCGATGATACTAGTAGTACCGATGATCCTAGTAGTACCGATGATACTGGTAGTACCGATGATCCTAAGAGTACCGATGATACTGGTAGTACCGATGATACTGGTAGTACCGATGATACTAGTAGTACCGATGATCCTAGTAGTACCGATGATACTGGTAGTACCGATGATCCTAAGAGTACCGATGATACTGGTAGTACCGATGATCCTAAGAGTACCGATGATACTAGTAGTACCGATGATACTGGTAGTACCGATGATCCTAAGAGTACCGATGATACTGGTAGTACCGATGATACTGGTAGTACCGATGATCCTAGTAGTACCGATGATACTGGTAGTACCGATGATACTGGTAGTACCGATGATACTAGTAGTACCGATGATCCTAGTAGTACCGATGATACTGGTAGTACCGATGATCCTAAGAGTACCGATGATACTGGTAGTACCGATGATACTGGTAGTACCGATGATACTAGTAGTACCGATGATCCTAGTAGTACCGATGATACTGGTAGTACCGATGATCCTAAGAGTACCGATGATACTGGTAGTACCGATGATACTAGTAGTACCGATGATCCTAGTAGTACCGATGATACTGGTAGTACCGATGATCCTAAGAGTACCGATGATACTGGTAGTACCGATGATACTAGTAGTACCGATGATCCTAGTAGTACCGATGATACTGGTAGTACCGATGATCCTAAGAGTACCGATGATACTGGTAGTACCGATGATCCTAAGAGTACCAATGATACTGGTAGTACCGATGATACTGGTAGTACCGATGATACTGGTAGTACCGATGATCCTAGTAGTACCGATGATACTGGTAGTACCGATGATCCTAAGAGTACCGATGATACTGGTAGTACCGATGATACTGGTAGTACCGATGATACTGGTAGTACCGATGATCCTAGTAGTATTGATGATACTAGTAGTACCGATGATCCTAGTAGTATTGATGATACTAGTAGTACCGATGATACTAATAGTATTGATGGTTAGTATTGATCAGATGAATATCAGTGAACGTACCAATGGGCAGAGCCAGGAAGAAGGGCAGCCAGCAGAGGATGAACATGCCAACCACCACGCCCAGCGTCTTGGCGGCCTTCTTCTCTCGGGAGAACTTGAGCAGTTTGACGGTGAGCGAGCTGCGTCCGGCCGAGGAGGCGGGGCCTATCTCCTGGGCCTGCTGGCTCCTGCGGTGGATCCTCAGGGTGAGCTCGTTGGAGTCTTCCATACGCTCCTTCATCATACCCGCCGCCAGGTTCTTGGTGGTGCGTTTGGCCACGACGTAGACACGGAAGTACATGGCGAGGATGACGGCCAGAGGGATGTAGAAGGACCCGAGCGAGGAAAACAGGGCGTAGAACGGTTCCTCGGTGATGACACACACGGTGTCGTCCTGCAGGACGCCAGCAGACGGTCACTGGTTAGAAACATTAATAAAACCACTGATCCACAGGTTAACTCAGTGATGCATGATGGGTAGTTCTCATACCCCCGATGGCGGCTGTTTCCAGCCCAGCAGCGGGCCGATGGAGATGACGGTGGCGAGGATCCAGATGCCCAGCATGGCGAGCAGCGCCCGCTTCTCGGTGACGATCGTCGGGTACTGCAGCGGGTAGCGGACGCCGATGTAGCGGTCAATGGAGATGACGCACAGAGACATGATAGACGCCGTGCAGCACAGGACGTCCACCGCCGCCCAGACGTCACAGAAGATCCGACCAAACACCCAGTAGTCCAGAACCTGCAGGGACAGGAAGTACCTCAAACACCCAGTAGTCCAGAACCTGCAGGGACAGGAAGTACCTCAAACACCCAGGAGTCCAGAACCTGCAGGGACAGGAAGTACCTCAAACACCCAGTAGTCCAGAACCTGCAGGGACAGGAAGTACCTCAAACACCCAGGAGTCCAGAACCTGCAGGGACAGGAAGTACCTCAAACACCCAGTAGTCCAGAACCTGCAGGGACAGGAAGTACCTCAAACACCCAGGAGTCCAGAACCTGCAGGGACAGGAAGTACCTCAAACACCCAGTAGTCCAGAACCTGCAGGGACAGGAAGTACCTCAAACACCCAGGAGTCCAGAACCTCTTCCTGCCTGACGTGTTCATGTTTAAATGTTCATGACGACAGACGTAAATCATATTTAAGAACATTATATAATAAAAGTGGTATGTTGAGATGTGGTTTTAGTATCCAGACTGACTGAGGAGGTCTTTGAGGAGGTCTTTGAGGAGGTCTTAGAGGACCTCTTATAGGAGGTCTTAGAGGAGTTCTTTGAGGAGGTCTTAGAGGAGGTCTTAAAGGAGGTCTTAGAGGAGTTCTTTGAGGAGGTCTTAGAGGAGGTCTTAAAGGAGGTCTTAGAGGAGGTCTTTTGAGGAGGTCTTTGAGGAAGTCTTAGAGGACCTCTTATAGGAGGTCTTAGAGGAGTTCTTTGAGGAGGTCTTAGAGGAGGTCTTAAAGGAGGTCTTAGAGGAGTTCTTTGAGGAGGTCTTAGAGGAGGTCTTAAAGGAGGTCTTAGAGGAGTTCTTTGAGGAGGTCTTTTGAGGAGGTCTTTGAGGAAGTCTTAGAGGACCTCTTATAGGAGGTCTTAGAGGAGTTCTTTGAGGAGGTCTTAGAGGAGGTCTTAAAGGAGGTCTTTGAGGAGGTCTTTGAGGAGGTCTTAGAGGACTCTTTGAGGAGAGCTTTGAGGAGGTCTTTGTTTAGATGGAGAAAGTTGTCAGACGGCCAAAATCTAATTAAATTAAACCCGTTTGAGGAGATAACCCAGTCCAGAATGATTTTATAACCGAGATAACAGCCTATTTTATTTATATATTTTCCATATACTTATCAACATTTTTCTGCCATGACTCATTTTCGAAGTATAAAAGTATTATGTATCATCTCCAGTATTTAACTCATACAGTCTATGAAGGAAACACAGTTTATAGTCTAAGTATATAGTATATCAGTCTAATGCAGTGAGGGCCAAAGAGACAATGTACTACGGAGTATTAGGGCCACATTGAGGAAAAAACATCTGAGATTTACACAATAAAGTCAGAATATTACCAGAACAAAAAAGTTTTAATATTATGAGAATAAAGTCATAACTTAACGAGAAAAAAAGTTGTAATATTACAAAAATAAAGACATCATTTAACAAGAAAAAAAGTTGCAATATTACAAAAATAAAGACATCATTTAACAAGAAAAAAAAGTTGTAATATTACAAAAATAAAGACATAATTTAACAAGAAAAAAAAAGTCGTAATATTACGAGAAAAAAAATCATAATATTACAAGAATAAAGTCTTAACTTTACGAGAATAAAAAATCATAATATTACAAGAATAAAGTCTTAACTTTACGAGAATAAAAAATCATAATATTACAAGAATAAAGTCTTAACTTAACGAGAAAAAAAGTTGTAATATTACAAAAATAAAGACATAATTTAACAAGAAAAAAGTAGTAATATTACGAGAATAAAGTCGTAATTTAACAAGAAAATAAGAGTTTTAATATTATGAGAATATAGTCATAATTTAACGAGAAAAAAGTCGAAAGCACTTTGTTATCTTGTTTTGAAAGGTGCTATATAAATAAAAATATTATTATTATTATTATTATTATTATTTTATTATTATTATTCTTGTCAGTGTTTCTGATTGTTTGTGGACGTCTCTCCTCTCCTCTCTGGTTCTGGTTCTGGTTCTGGTTCTGGTTCTGGTTAAAGCCATCAGCCCACCCAGGTGCATGCTGGTCCTTCCTGCCTATATAACCACAGTCTTACCCAAATCATGAACAAAATACTAATTACAGAAAAAACTAAATATACTAAACAATAAAATAGTTAAACTAAAGAAATAGCCAGTAGAAGAGAATAAGTTTAAATAAAGTAAACATGTAGAATAATAAGTTATTATAATTATTATGATTATTATTATTACTATTATTAATAGATGTAGAATAATACATTATTATTATTATTGTTATTATTATTAGTGCTAGATGTAGAATAATACATTATTATTATTATTATTATTATTATTAGTGCTAAATGTAGAATAATACATTATTACTATTATTATGAGTGCTAGATGTAGAATAATACATTATTATTATTATTAGTGCTAGATGTAGAATAATATGTTATTCTTATTATTATTATTAGTGCTAAATGTAGAATAATACATTATTATTATTATTATTAGTGCTAGGTTTAGAATAATACATTATTCTTATTAGTGCTAGATGTAGAATAATACATTATTATTATTATTATTATGAGTGCTAGATGTAGAATAATACATTATTATTATTATTAGTGCTAGATGTAGAATAATACATTATTATTATTATTAGTGCTAGATGTAGAATAATACATTATTATTATTATTATTATGAGTGCTAGATGTAGAATAATACATTATTATTATTATTAGTGCTAGATGTAGAATAATACATTATTATTATTATTAGTGCTAGATGTAGAATAATATGTTATTCTTATTATTATTATTAGTGCTAAATGTAGAATAATACATTATTATTATTATTATTAGTGCTAGGTTTAGAATAATACATTATTCTTATTAGTGCTAGATGTAGAATAATACATTATTATTATTATTATTATGAGTGCTAGATGTAGAATAATACATTATTATTATTATTAGTGCTAGATGTAGAATAATACATTATTATTATTATTAGTGCTAGATGTAGAATAATATGTTATTCTTATTATTATTATTAGTGCTAAATGTAGAATAATACATTATTATTATTATTAGTGCTAAATGTAGAATAATACATTATTATTATTATTAGTGCTAGATGTAGAATAATACATTATTATTATTATTAGTGCTAAATGTAGAATAATATGTTATTCTTATTATTATTATTAGTGCTAAATGTAGAATAATACATTATTATTATTATTATTATAAGTGCAAGATGTAGAATAATACATTATTATTATTATTATTAGTGCTAGATGTAAAATAATACATTATTATTATTATTATTATTATAAGTGCTAGATGTAGAATAATACATTATTATTATTATTATTAGTGCTAGATGTAAAATAATACATTATTATTATTATTATTAGTGCTAGATGTAGAATAATACACTATTATTATTATTATTAGTGCTAGATGTAGAATAATACATTATTATTATTATTATTATTATTATTATTATTATTATTATTATTATTATTATTATTACTAGATGTACTGACCTCCAGCGTGGCGGACACCGGCAGCACGGTGGTGCCCAGCAGCAGGTCTGCTATAGCCAGGTTGATGATGAAGTAGTTGGTCGGGCTGCGCAGGTGTCGGTTACAAACCACGGCCAGGATGACCAGGATGTTCCCCACGATGGCGAACAGGATGAAGGAGGCCAGCACTATGCCCACCGGCACAGCCCGGCGCAGGTCCAGCGGGGCGGTGTCATGCTGGAGCAGAGAGCCGGCGGAGCGGTTAGACGACGAGTTAGAGCCCGGCGGAGGCGACTCAGTCCCGGCGAGGAGATCCACCGAGGAGCCGTTAGACCACACACTCATGGTGCCTCTGAGTCTAGAGGGGGTCTGAAGCGGGTCTGAAGGGGTCTGAAGTGGTCTGAAGCGTGTTGAAGGGTTCTGAAGCCGGTTGAAGCGGGTTAAAGGGGGTTGAAGGGGTCTGAAGCCGGTTGAGGGGGTTGAAGGGTTCTGAAGCAGGTCTGAAGCAGGTTGAAGCAGGTTGTAGGGTTCTGAAGCGGGTTGAAGGGTTCTGAAGCGGGTTGAAGGGGGTTAAAAGGGGTTGAAGGGGTCTGAAGGGGATTGAAGGGTTCTGAAGGGGGTTGAAGGGTTCTGAAGCGGGTTGAAGCGGGTTGAAGTGTTCGGAAGCGGGTTGAAGGAGGTTAAAGGGGCTTGAAGGGGTCTGAAGGGGATTGAAGGGTTTTGAAGCGGGTTGAAGGGTTCGGAAGCGGGTTGAAGGAGGTTAAAGGGGCTTGAAGGGGTCTGAAGGGGATTGAAGGGTTTTGAAGCGGGTTGAAGGGTTCGGAAGCGGGTTGAAGGAGGTTAAAGATTGAAGGGGTCTGAAGGGGGTTGAAGGGTTTTGAAGCGGGTTGAAGGGTACGGAAGCGGGTTGAAGGAGGTTAAAGGGGGTTGAAGGGGTCTGAAGGGGGTTGAAGGGTTTTGAAGCGGGTTGAAGGGTTCGGAAGCGGGTTGAAGTGGACTGAAGTGGGTCTGAAGCGGGTTGAAGCGGGTTAAAGGGGGTTGAAGGGGTCTGAAGCAGGTTGAGGGGGGTCTGAAGGGGGTTGAAGCGGGTTAAAGGGGGTTGAAGGGGTCTGAAGCAGGTTGAGGGGGTCTGAAGCGGGTTGAAGAGGTCTGAAGCGGGTTAAAGAGGGTTGAAGGGGTCTGAAGCAGGTTGAAGTGGGTTTGAGGCGGGTTGAAGCGGTCTGAAGCTGGTTGAGGGAGTCTGAGGGGGTCTGAAGGCTTCTGAAGCGGGTCTGAAGGGGTCTGAAGGGTTCTGAAGCGGGTTGAAGCGGACTGAAGTGGGTCTGAAGCGGGTTGAAGCGGTCTGAAGCGGGTTGAAGCGGGTTGAAGCGGGTTGAAGCGGGTTAAAGGGGGTTGAAGGGGTCTGAAGCAGGTTGAGGGGGTCTGAAGGGTTCTGAAGCGGGTCTGAAGCAGGTTGAAGCGGGTTGTAGGGTTCTGAAGCCGGTTGAGGGGGTCTGGAGGGGGTTGAAGTGGGTCTGAAGCGGTCTGAAGCAGGTTGAAGCGGGTTGAAGCGGGTTGAAGTGGGTTTGAGGCGGGTTGAAGCGGTCTGAAGCTGGTTGAGGGATTCTGAGGGGGTCTGAAAGGTTCTGAAGGGGTCTGAAGCGGGTCTGAAGCGGGTTAAAGGGTTTTGAAGCAGGTTGAAGCGGGTTGTAGGGTTCTGAAGCCGGTTGAAGCAGGTTGAAGCGGGTTGTAGGGTTCTGAAGCCGGTTGAGGGGGTCTGAAGGGTTCTGAAGGGGTCTGAAGCGGGTTAAAGGGTTCTGAAGCCGGTTGAGGGGGTTTGAAGGGTTCTGAAGGGGTCTGAAGCGGGTTAAAGGGTTCTGAAGCCGGTTGAGGGGGTTTGAAGGGTTCTGAAGGGGTCTGAAGCGGGTTAAAGGGTTCTGAAGCCGGTTGAGGGGGTTTGAAGGGTTCTGAAGGGGTCTGAAGCGGGTTAAAGGGTTCTGAAGCCGGTTGAGGGGGTCTGAAGGGTTCTGAAGGGGTCTGAAGCGGGTTAAAGGGTTCTGAAGCCGGTTGAGGGGGTCTGAAGGGTTCTGAAGCGGGTCTGAAGCAGGTTGAAGGGGTTGTAGGGTTCTGAAGGGGTCCAGAGTACTAAACACGGCTTCTTCACGAGTTCTGTTGGAATTTAAGTGAAAACGCAACCGGGATTTTACCTGATTAAAGCCCAGAAACAGCCGCTCCTCTCCGGTGTTTCTCAGTAGCAGGTCACCGGTCCCCCGCGGCTCCGGAGTGGTGAAATGAACCGAGTATTGTCCGTTAAAGCCCGGTAAAGCCCGGTAAAGCCCGGTAAACAGAGCCGCTCCGGGTGGAGGTTTAAACGTCTCTGCTCTGAGAGGAGCAGCGCTCGAGCCGGACTCTGGTTTGCGCGGGAGGCGCGCGGAGCAGCAGGTAGAGGTTCGGGTCTGTTCGGGTCCGTTCGGGTGAGTTCGGGTTGGTTCGGGTTGGTTCGTGTCTCCGGGCGGTCAGACAGCCTCCTGCCGGCCGGTGGAGCTCCTCCTCGGGTTGAAGCTGCAGCAGTTCTCTGGTTCTCTGGTTCTCTTATTCTCTGAGTGTCTCTGGTTCTCTCTGGTTCTCTGAGTCTCTGAGAGTCTCTGAGTCTTTTTATGGTCCAACAGGTTCATGAGAGAAAGTTATAACTGGACAGAAAAAAGAAAAGAGACAGAAAATACAGAGAGAGAGAGAGACAGGCTGTCTGTCTCTCTGTCTGTCTGTCTGACTGTCTGTCTGTCTGTCTTTATCCTCAGCGTTCCTCCTCTGAGGATCCTCAGAAACTACCAACTCTATACTCTCTGTTTCTTTTTCTGTCTGACATTCATTCATCCTGATATCACAGCTGGTACTGTTTCAGATTTAGGGGAGGAATATAAAACATCAGTCAGTAGTAATACTGTGAATGTTAACTATAACAAAGACAGTAACATCAGAGGAGGTCAGTGCAGGTAAATTAAATTCATCCTGTTGTTGGTTGCAGGAAAACGACACCGTTGATCTATTAACGGATCAGGTAGAATGTGAATGTGATCTATTAACGGATCAGGTAGAATGTGAATGTGATCTATTAACGGATCAGGTAGAAGTGCTCCACGCTGTCAATAATCTCTTGTTGATGTGATGTTATGTGGGAAGAGTGACAGCCAATCAGAGCGCAGATGTCCTCAGGTGGGCGGAGACAGTTCCTCTGATATTTGTCATGTGTCATTATTATTATTATCATTATTATTATTATTATTATTATTATTATCATTATTATTATTATTATTATTATTATCATTATTATTATTATTATTATTATTATTATTATTATCATTATTATTATTATTATTATTATTATTATTATTATCATTATTATTATTATTATTATTATTATTATTATCATTATTATTATTATTATCATTATTATTATTATTATTATTATTATTATTATTATTATCATTATCATTATTATTATTATTATTATTATTATTATTATTATTATTATCATTATTATTATTATTATTATTATTATTATTATCATTATCATTATTATTATTATTATTATTATTATTATTATCATTATTATTATTATTATTATTATCATTATTATTATTATTATTATTATTATTATTATTATTATCATTATTATTATTATTATTATTATCATTATTATTATTATTATTATTATCATTATTATTATTATTATTATTATTATCATTATTATTATCATTATTATTATTATTATTATTATTATTATCATTATTATTATTATTATTATTATTATTATTATCATTATTATTATCATTATTATTATTATTATTATTATTATTATTATTATTATTATTATTATCATTATTATTATTATTATTATTAGAAAGTGTTTGAAAAAAGTCCAAAAAAAGAGTTTGAAAAATGTTGAAAATAATGTCCGAACAAAGTGTGTTGGACACACTTCCTTCGGTGACCTTTGACCTCTTGTGAAAGCGTCTCACAGGAGGTGAATCTCCTGACGGGACTTCCTGCGGTGACCTTTGATCTCCTGCAGCCCGGGCCGGTTCCCATAGACGGGTCGACAGAGTGATTTATCTCCCCCTCGCCGTATTATTGAGTCTGTTGTTGAGCTGCTCTAAAAACAGCAGAGTGAGACCTCGTGGAATGAACATTAAAATGTCAGCAGACGTCTCGGTCCACGCCGTGACCCTGAATTATTAACTGACGGGCTAAAAACGTCCCGTTAGGCCTCCGCTGGACATTCCTCACATTACTACTCTGACTTTAATTAATTTATCCTCAGCGTTCCTCCTCTGAGGATCCTCAGAAACTACCAGCTCTATACTCTCTGTTTCTTTAGTTGGTTGTATTTCATGGTTCGTCTCATCATCAGAGACGTTGGACCGTTTCCTCCATCAATAACACACTCTGACACGTTACCAGCACCACATAAGGAGATACGAGCTTCTGATTAAACCACTTCACTTTATTTATAGTTTAAACTCAGAGAATCTGAAACTTATTTATTATGTGTCCTCTCGGGGGCAGTTTGTCCTCCTCCTCATCCTCCTCCTCCTCCTCTTCCTCCTCCTCCTCATCCTCCTCCTCCTCCGCTCCAGCTGGACGCAGTTATAGAGGCGAGCAGCCGCTCGTACAGCCGGTGGGAGACTCACCGCTGATGGATGGACGGGGAGGAGGAGGAGGAGGAGGAGGAGGAGGAGGAGGAGGAAGAGGAGGAGGAAGAGGAGGAGGAAGAGGAGGA
>JAUPFX010000018.1:30703928-30718928 GCA_036937225.1 Sebastes paucispinis
ACTGCAGAAGAACCAGAGGTTTTCTGGAGGGGGTCTGGTGCTCTGAGACACGACGTTGTGTTCACCTGTTCTCTAGTTCCTCCTCAAACTACAGTCTGAGTGTTGATGTGGTCTGCAGGTACTCCTCCTCCTCTTCCTCCTCCTCCTCCTCTTCTTCCTCCTCCTCCTCTTCCTCGTCCTCTTCCTCCTCCTCCTCCTCGTCTCTGTCCATCTTGTCGTCCAGGCCTTCAGACTCTGGTTTCTACCACTGCAGAGTTCAGCTGGCCGGGCTGTTCAACGACCAGACGTCCAGCGTGCACCTCATCATCATCACCCGTACGTTCACCAGCGTCTTCATCATCTTCATCACTCACAACACACCGTTAACTCAACACTGAGACACATCTGTCCCCTCTGTCCTGTCTCTCCTCCAGCAGCTCGACCTGTGGTCTCTGAGTCTTCAGACGGCGAGGAGGACGCCGGGACCCTGAACGCACCACGCACACCAGGTGAGGCCTGATGCCACGTGCACATTCACTCACAGGAAACAAACACACATCCACCAGCTCGTCTTATTGTGAAACTCTCTCCTGTGATTGGCAGGTTACATCACAGGAGACGTGACGGAGGAGACAGGAAGTGATGTCACGGGGGACAACACCACAAGGCCCGTGGTGGCGCAGGTTCAGGTGACAAAGACAGTTTACAGTTTAACCTGAATTATATCTTTATTATTCACGATTATAATAATTATATCTTTATTATTATTAATTATAATGATTATATTTTTATTATTATTAATGATTATAATGATTATATCTTTATTATTAATGATTATAATAATTATATCTTAATTATTAACGATTATAATAATTATATCTGAATTATTAACGATTATAATGATTATATCTTTATTATTATTAATTATAATGATTATATTTTTATTATTATTAATGATTATAATGATTATATCTTTATTATTAATGATTATAATAATTATATCTTAATTATTAACAATTATAATAATTATATCTTTATTATTAACGATTATAATAATTATATCTTAATTATTAACGATTATAATAATTATATCTTTATTATTAACGATTATAATAATTATATCTTAATTATTAACGATTATAATAATTATATCTTAATTATTAACAATTATAATAATTATATCTTTATTATTAACGATTATAATGATTATATCTTTATTAATAATGATTATAAAAATGATATCTTTATTATTATAATAATTATATCTTTATTATTAATGATTATAATAATTATATCTTTATTATTAACGATTATAATAATTATATCTTAATTATTAACGATTATAATGATTATATCTTTATTATTAATGATTATAATGATTATATCTTAATTATTAACGATTATAATAATTATATCTTAATTATTAACGATTATAATAATTATATCTTAATTATTAACGATTATAATGATTATATCTTAATTATTAACGATTATAATGATTATATCTTTATTATTAATGATTATAATAATTATATCTTTATTATTAATGATTATAATAATTATATCTTTATTATTAACGATTATAATAATTATATCTTTATTATTAATGATTATAATAATTATATCTTTATTATTAACGATTATAATAATTATATCTTAATTATTAACGATTATAATGATTATATCTTTATTATTAATGATTATAATGATTTCAGGTTAATTGTCCCTTTAAGACCTGGATGTTGATGGTCATTGAGCCGTGGTTACCGTGGCAACAGATGAGTAAAGATGAGACAGGTAGACATACTACAGGTAGAAGTACTACAGGTAGAAGTACAGGTAGAAGTACTACAGGTAGAAGTACTACAGGTAGAAGTACACGTACGAGGTTACAGGTAGCAGTAACTACTGGATGCTGATGGTCATTGATCGGTGGTTGCCGTGGCAACAGATGAGTAAAGACGTCCCCTGTGTGTTGACAGTGGTCCGTCCAGCAGCAGCAGGTCAACAGTCTGCAGAGCTTCATCACAAACACTCTGAGAGTCTCCTTCATCATCTTCATCCCTGCTCTGCTGCTGGCCGTCACCTACCGTACGTACACACACACACACACACACACACACACACACACACACACACACACACGCACACACACACATACACACACACATACACACACACACACACACACGCACGCACGCACGCACGCACGCACGCACGCACGCACGCACGCACACACACACACACACACACACACACACACACATAAACACACACACACACACACACACATACACACACACACACATACACACACACACATACACAAACACACACAATGCTGCTCTCTGATTGGCTGCTCACCTGATACTGAGGGTCTAACAGGTGCGTGCGTGTGTGTGTGTGTGTGTGTGTGTGTGTGTGTGCAGGTGTTTGGAGGTCAGAGAGTGACAGGAAGCTGAACCAATCAGAGGAGGAGGAGGCGGGCAGCTCCGTGTAGAGACATCATCTTCATCATCATCATCTTCATCAGAACCTCCTGCAACTCAACAGAGAACAAATATAATAATTTAGAAGTGGATCCTGAAACCAGATTAATTCTTTAAATGTTAATTAGTTTCATCTGATTCTCATTAACATGCTGTCATTTAATAAATAATAATAATAATAATAATAATAATATATATCTGTATATTAATTCACTGTCTTCTTTTCTATATTTCCTCCAGTGAGTGAAACTGTCCTCAAATAAAATAACCTGTTGATGTGATATCAGGTCCCAGTGATGCTCCTTTAACCTGGCTACTGGTAACATTAACTAACATTAACTAATATTCATTCATCTCATTCATATTCATTCATCTCATTAATATTCACTCATCTCATTCATATTCATTCATCTCATTCATATTCATTCATCTCATTAATATTCATTCATCTCATTCATATTCATTCATCTCATTAATATTCACTCATCTCATTAATATTCATTCATCTCATTCATATTCATTCATCTCATTAATATTCACTCATCTCATTCATATTCATTCATCTCATTAATATTCATTCATCTCATTAATATTCATTCATCTCATTCATATTTATTCATCTCATTAATATTCATTCATCTCATTAATATTCACTCATCTCATTAATATTCACTCATCTCATTAATATTTATTCATCTCATTAATATTCACTCATCTCATTAATATTCACTCATCTCATTAATATTTATTCATCTCATTAATGTTCCTCAGAGCAGCTTCATTCTTCTTCTGTGGTATGAGGAGGTGTTGTAGTTGAGCTGTGTGACCAGCAGAGGTCCCTCTGACTGCAGATCAGTGCTGGTTAATGCAGAGAGATCGTCTCTGACCAGGAGACCGTGGGTTCGATCCCCCGACGGGTGTGTATGGAGGACCACAAGAGTCACGTAAATGTGCAATAAAAATAGCCTTTAATAAATGTCTTTACAAATTAATTTATTACTCTATGAATAAATGGACAAAATAATAAAATATCTCATTTAGTAGAAGCAGCAGGGAAATGCTAATGCTAATGCTAAAGCTAATGCTAAAGCTAATGCTAACAGGAGAAGAAGTTGCCTTTTTAAATGCCTGATTAAAACCTGTATTCTTAATTCAGTTTGTGAATCCAGTTATTATTTATTTCTCTTTTTAAACCTTATTTTCAAATAGAATTTTAAATTAATTATTTATTTATAAATTCATTAATGTATTTTTAAATGATGTATTTATTGACTGTTTTATGGTGTTTTTGTAAATCCCCTTTTAATCTGAACTATTAATTTATGGATTCATATTTAAATTTTTGTATAATTCTTCTTTTTATTGCCCATTAAAATGTTAAATAATGAAATACTTTATAATTTTGTCCATTTATTTATAGATTAATAAATTAATATTGATACCCTTAAACATCAATACAGGTCATGAACAAAGTTAATAGAAAGATAAATAAATAAAGAAGCAAATTAACACAGAAATATCAATTTATGTCACATTTGATCAATTAATTAATGTCTACATTTACTGTTAATATTATTTTTGCTACATTTGATGACATATTTATTATTCATTCATCATTATTAATCAAGTCTTATATTTCTTTATTAATTAATTTGACCCTGATCAGTTTACTGATTGGTTCAGTCTCTCAGCCAGCAGGAGGCCCAGCTGCAGATATTTCTTACAGTGTGGCGCTCAGCCGTCCTCGTCCGACTTCATGAAGTGAAACTTCAGAAAACAGGAAGCAGCCGACACCTCCCACCTCCAACAGGAAGTCATGCGCTGACCACGTTTACAGCCACCACATCTCTTTCTCTTTTCTTTTTTCAATAATGTAATATCTGTATATACATATGCACACATACACACACACACACACACACACACACAGCTGTACACAAACAGAAACATGTTAATGAAAATAAATAAATAACAATAATAATAATGCTAAAAATAATAATGATTACACTTATATATCTGGACTTCTAGTGTGACTAGTGTACACCAGCACTCACCGACCTGTAGACACACATATATATACTTATTAACAATAAAAACAGAACTGAAGCAGCGTTCTGATCTGAGTGGATCAGAAGTTAAAGGTTCTGTTAGTAACTTGTTCAGGTATAAATCCTTGCTGGTCGGTGTCTCATGGTCTCTCGTGTGTCTCATGGTCTCTCGTGTGTCTCATGGTCCCTCGTGTGTCTCATGGTCTCTCGTGTGTCTCATGGTCTCTCGTGTGTCTCATGGTCTCTCGTGTGTCTCATGGTCTCTCGTGTGTCTCATGGTCTCTCGTGTGTCTCATGGTCTCTCGTGTGTCTCATGGTCTCTCGTGTGTCTCCGCTGTTCAGACTCAGACTCCAACACAAACTCCAGTGAAGCACCAAAACCTCTTGGTTGTATCTAGTGAAGCTGTTAAACAGTGTTGGCCGCGGTCGGAGGACGCGGAGGAGACCGGAGCTTTGGTCTCCAGGACCGGAGTCTCTCCTCCTCTGCTCCTCTGCTCCTCTGCTCCTCTGCTCCTCTGCTCCTCTGCTCCTCTCCTCCTCTGCTCCTCTGCTCCTCTGCTCCTCCTCTGCTCCTCTGCTCCTCTCCTCCTCTCCTCCTCTGCTCCTCTCCTCCTCTGCTCCTCTCCTCCTCTGCTCCTCTGCTCCTCTGCTCCTCTGCTCCTCTGCCTGCCTTCACTCACACACCGCGCTCCTTCTCTCTCTCTCTCCACCTCTCCCGTGCATGCTGCTCACTCCACACTGCAGCAGAGTTAGTTTAGCTCTGAGAATATCTAGTGAATGTTCAGTGGACGTTTGTGCAGAAATAACTGCTGCAGCTCCTCCAGACCAACAGAGGTTTCCCGTGTCTTGTGAAGTGACGGGGCTCCGCAGAGAGAAACGTTATCGTCTCCGACCAAAACTCCGGCGTCTCCCCCGTTCCCTCCGGCCGCGGTCGGGAGGCCGAGGCGGGAAAAGCCAACACTAGGATCAGCATTGATTCATGGAGAGACCTTGGTCTGGTCAGCTAACATTACTGCCAAGCAGCTGAAATATAGAGTGATGTTGTGCTTTTAGCTGACGTGTGTCTCCTCACTGTGTTGAGTGATGCTCCTTCATGTCTATGTAGAGCGAGCACAAGCGCCAGCAACAGGACGCTGACTTTAGTTGACTTAACGGACACAGGTGAAGCTGTTAACAACACATTATGATTCTTACTAACAGGCCCTTTAATGAACCAAACAGATCAGATGATCAGAGGTCAACAGAATGAATCACTACATCTCAGTCACAATCTCTGGTTTCATGACATCAGAACAGCTGATCCACGTTCAGAATGTTAGGAAACCTCTCTGAGGTTTATTTTACAGTTTCTATTAATGTCTTTCTTTTCTACTTTCACTTCTGTGTTTCTGTCTTTCTGTCTTTCTGTCTTTCTGTCTTTCTGTGTTTCTGTGTTTCTGTGTTTCTGTGTTTCTGTGTTTCTGTCTTTCTGTCTTTCTGTCTTTCTGTGTTTCTGTCTTTCTGTCTTTCTGTGTTTCTGTCTTTCTGTCTTTCTGTCTTTCTGTGTTTCTGTGTTTCTGTGTTTCTGTCTTTCTGTCTTTCTGTGTTTCTGTCTTTCTGTCTTTCTGTCTTTCTGTGTTTCTGTCTTTCTGTCTTTCTGTCTTTCTGTGTTTCTGTCTTTCTGTCTTTCTGTGTTTCTGTGTTTCTGTCTTTCTGTCTTTCTGTGTTTCTGTGTTTCTGTCTTTCTGTGTTTCTGTGTTTCTGTCTTTCTGTGTTTCTGTCTTTCTGTCTTTCTGTCTTTCTGTCTTTCTGTGTTTCTGTCTTTCTGTCTTTCTGTGTTTCTGTCTTTCTGTCTTTCTGTCTTTCTGTCTTTCTGTGTTTCTGTCTTTCTGTCTTTCTGTGTTTCTGTCTTTCTGTCTTTCTGTGTTTCTGTGTTTCTGTCTTTCTGTCTTTCTGTCTTTCTGTCTTTCTGTGTTTCTGTGTTTCTGTCTTTCTGTCTCTCTGTGTGTCTTTCGTTTCTCTTGGTTTCATCATGTCTCTGACCACACTGAGTTTCTTCTATTTAACGAGTCAGCGGTTCATTTCTTGCAGTGTGCAGCTGTGTGTGTTTAACTGTGTGTGTTAGTGTGTGATGTCAGTGTGTTCATGATGAAGATCGTTGTGCTCCTCGTCCTCCTCACTGGTAACCCTTTATCAATATTATTATTATTATTATTATTACTATTATTATTATTATTACTATTAATATTATTATTATTATTATTGTTATTATCATTATCATTATATAAATTGATAGACAGATAGATAGTAACTTTAATGAGGGAAATTAGTAAATAGTACAACATGTTAGTAAAAACATGTTAGTTAGTAGAACAGAATATAAAATATAGCAGATATAAAACTACCAGGAGATGAATAAACTGTTAAAGATGAATATAGTGTATAGATAATAACCTATAGGAGATATAGAGACCAGGGATTAAGAAATGTCTAATATGGAATATAATACAGGACGAGAACTGAAGTAGAGAGGTTTAATAAATATAGACTAAAGGTCAGAATACAGCTGTTCATTATTATAGAATACAGTTAAACATATATATCTATAATATATAGATATCTATATATTATAGATATCTATATCTCTATATCTATCTAGATATAGAGATATAGATATATAGATATATAGATATATATATAAATATATATATCTATAGATATATATAGAGGAGCAGAGTTATATATATCTTCACTCTTTTATGTCTTTGTTGGGATTTTCTCTGTGTGATTTATTAATATTAACTTTAACATTAATGGTATTAATGTTAAAGTTAATATTAATTTTGAGTTTCTCCTCCAAACCTTTGTTCTTTGCCTCATTTTGTCGGAGACTGATTTTAAATATGAATGATTGATTGATCAGGTGATTGATCAGAGTCAGTGAGAGCGTCTGGTTCATGTTCATATCATATATAAATATCAATAATCAGAAGACATGAAGAGCTGCAGCTTTTATTCTGATGTCTGTCAGACAGACCCGAGTCCAGAGCAGAGACAGACCCGAGTCCAGAGCAGAGACAGACCCGAGTCCAGAGCAGAGAGAGACCCGAGTCCAGAGCAGAGACAGACCCGAGTCCAGAGCAGAGACAGACCCGAGTCCAGAGCAGAGACAGACCCGAGTCCAGAGCAGAGAGAGACCCGAGTCCAGAGCAGAGACAGACCCGAGTCCAGAGCAGAGACAGACCCGAGTCCAGAGCAGAGACAGACCCGAGTCCAGAGCAGAGAGAGACCCGAGTCCAGAGCAGAGAGAGACCCGAGTCCAGAGCAGAGAGAGACCCGAGTCCAGAGCAGAGACAGACCCGAGTCCAGAGCAGAGACAGACCCGAGTCCAGAGCAGAGAGAGACCCGAGTCCAGAGCAGAGAGAGACCCGAGTCCAGAGCAGAGAGAGACCCGAGTCCAGAGCAGAGAGAGACCCGAGTCCAGAGCAGAGACAGACCCGACCGAGTCCAGAGCAGAGAGAGACCCGAGTCCAGAGCAGAGACAGACCCGAGTCCAGAGCAGAGACAGACCCGAGTCCAGAGCAGAGTCAGACCCGAGTCCAGAGCAGAGACAGACCCGAGTCCAGAGCAGAGTCAGACCCGAGTCCAGAGCAGAGAGAGACCCGAGTCCAGAGCAGAGACAGACCCGAGTCCAGAGCAGAGACAGACCCGAGTCCAGAGCAGAGACAGACCCGAGTCCAGAGCAGAGACAGACCAGAGATCAGCTTTAACTCAGCGTGGCGTCTCGATGGTTAACGTGTTTGTGTCTCCAGTCGGCGTTGTCATCGGTGACAGCGTTGTTGGTCGAGTCGGAGGAGGCGTCACTCTGACATGTAAGTATGACATCATCCGCCACGGGCCGCTGGAGGTCTGCTGGGGTCGAGGAGCTATACCGTTGTCCGGCTGCAGCGACCAGCTCGTCTCCACAGACGGACACCGCGTGGTGGACGGAACCAGAGCGTCCAGCAGGTACCAGCTACTGGGACGACTGGAGGACGGAGACGTCTCTCTGACCATCCTCAACGTCTCGGAGACGGACGCCGGACGCTACGGCTGCAGGGTGGACATTTATGGCTGGTTCAACGACAAAAAGCATCACTTTGATCTGATCGTTGAGACGGGTGAGACATTATTATTATTAATATTAATATTATTATTATTATTAATATTAAAGTTTTATATCAGCAGAATATTAACAGGATTACGTTGCTAAGCAACAGCCTGGGTCCATCTTTACTTCCTGTCAGCTGATGATGTCATTCCACTGTAACAGGAAGTGAACTGGGACACATTGTGTACAACAGAGAGACATTGTCTACTGGTAGGACTGAAGTAGTCTCTACTGGTCTCTACTGGTCTTTACTGGTCTCTACTGGTCTCTCCTGGTCTTTACTGGTCTCTACTGGTCTCTACTAGTCTCTACTGGTCTCTACTGGTCTCTACTGGTCTCTACTGGTCTTTACTGGTTTCTACTAGTCTCTACTGGTCTTTACTGGTCTCTACTGGTCTCTACTGGTGTTCTGTGTTTCAGTTCCACAGACGACGACATCATCACCATCAAGCAGAGAGACATCACCAGAACAGACAGACGCCAGTCCTCCAGCAGGTAAACAGTCCTAATGTCCTAGTGTCCTAGTGTCCTAGTGTCCTAGTGTCCTAGTTCTAGTGTCCTAGTGTCCTAGTCTCCTAGTCCTAGTGTCCTAGTGTCCTAGTGTCCTAGTGTCCTAGTGTCCTAGTTCTAGTGTCCTAGTGTCCTAGTCTCCTAGTCCTAGTGTCCTAGTCTCCTAGTCCTAGTGTCCTAGTGTCCTAGTCCTGGTGTCCTAGTCCTAGTGTCCTAGTGTCCTAGTCCTAGTGTCCTGGTGTCCTAGTCCTGGTGTCCTAGTCCTAGTGTCCTAGTGTCCTAGTCCTAGTGTCTTAGTGTCCTAGTGTCCTAGTGTCCTAGTCCTAGTGTCCTAGTCTCCTAGTCCTAGTGTCCTAGTGTCCTAGTGTCCTAGTGTCCTAGTGTCCTAGTCCTAGTGTCCTAGTGTCCTAGTGTCCTAGTCCTAGTGTCCTAGTCTCCTAGTCTCCTAGTCCTAGTGTCCTAGTGTCCTAGTGTCCTAGTCCTAGTGTCCTAGTCTCCTAGTCCTAGTGTCCTAGTGTCCTAGTGTCCTAGTGTCCTAGTCCTAGTGTCCTAGTGTCCTAGTGTCCTAGTGTCCTAGTGTCCTAGTGTCCTAGTCCTAGTGTCCTAGTCTCCTAGTCCTAGTGTCCTAGTGTCCTAGTGTCCTAGTCTCCTAGTCCTAGTGTCCTAGTGTCCTAGTGTCCTAGTCCTAGTGTCCTAGTCTCCTAGTCCTAGTGTCCTAGTGTCCTAGTGTCCTAGTGTCCTAGTGTCCTAGTCCTAGTGTCCTAGTGTCCTAGTGTCCTAGTGTCCTAGTGTCCTAGTCCTAGTGTCCTAGTGTCCTAGTCTCCTAGTCCTAGTGTCCTAGTGTCCTAGTGTCCTAGTGGACTCCTCTCAGACCCTGATCCTGTGTAATGATGACATCATGCTGCTCCTCCAGGTCAGCTGACCTCCACTGAGCTCGTCCAGACTTCCTCCTCCAGCAGCGTGACGGCCGAGGTGAGAGGAGATGCTCATGAGCAGGTGACTGTAGACGGAGACGGTAACCATGGCGACGCCTTTTGGTCACACATACAACGAAGAAGCACTTTTGTGCTTTTCTTCTTTTTTTGCGTTGCTCTGATTCGCCCTCTTCTCCACGGCAACGCCACACATCTGGACCGGTCCGACCCGCCCAGCTAACAGACACAACGTGATGAGTCAGAACCAACACGTTACAGCTGCTAGTGAGGATGAGAACATCTGGAGACTAGGGATGCACCGATACCGATCTGTTTCAGACCCAGTACAAGTACATCCATTAGGGTACTCTCCGATACCGAGTACCGATACGAGTACTGGCCCACCTAAAAGGCTCCAGAGGTCTGCGGTGATGTCGGCAACCCACCTGACCCGTCTCGAAACACGGACCAAGGAGTCTAACGCAGCGTGAGTCAGAGGCTGACAGCTAAACCCCGTGGAGCAATGAGAGTGAGGGCCGACGCCGGCTGGGGTGTGATCCCGGCCCAGCGGGGTCGGGATCACCACCGGCCCGTCTCTCCCGCACCGTCGGGGAGGTGGAGCGTGAGGACCTGAAAGATGGTGACGAGAGGTTAACGTCACGCTGCCGTAAAGTGGTATCGGAGCCGTTTTATGAGTACATGAGCCGGTATCGGACCCGTTACCCGGTACCGGTATCGGGTCCAAACTAAACTTTAACTAAAGAGTTCAGAAGCTAAGACACGATACTCTGGTGTTTTCTTACAGCAGTCGCTGCCGCCATTGTGGACTGAAGTGTTTCTTATATATATATATATTGTTGTAGATCAACAGGACGTCCAGTAGAGACATTAATCTACTTTAGTCCGTCTCTCTGTAGGACGACGTCTTACTGACGTCTGCTCGTCTCTCTCAGTCCAACATGGTGGAGGTGGCGCTCTGCTGCTGGGAGCTGATGATGTTGATCTAAACATCTGTGTGTGTGTGTGTGTGTGTGTGTGTGTGTGTGTGTGTGTGTGTTACAGGACAGCAGTGTGGGTGTGGTTCTGGTGTGTGTTCTGGTCGGGTTGGTAGTTCTGGTCACAGCTGGCGCCGGCGCCATCATCGGTAAGTTTGTCCTCACATCTGGTTTCAGTCCTAAACATCTGGCTGCAGCGATCTTCAGCTGAAACATGCTGTTAGCTCCTAGGCTAACAGGCTAACAGGTCTCTCAACAGTTCGTCTTGTTCTAAATGTCCATCAGCAGGAAGTGACATCATCAGAGAGGAGACTATCTGACCATGTAGATCATCAGTCTGTTAGACGTCACGCTGTCCTCATTATATTATTATATCATTATTATGATGATATCAGTTCTAATACACTGATGTGTACTTATGTGTAGTGATGTATAGTGATGTGTAGTGATGTGTAGTGATGTATAGTGATGTGTAGTGATGTATAGTGATGTGTAGTGATGTGTAGTGATGTGTAGTGATGTATAGTGATGTGTAGTGATGTGTAGTGATGTGTAGTGATGTGTACTTATGTGTAGTGATGTATAGTGATGTGTAGTGATGTGTAGTGATGTGTAGTGATGTGTAGTGATGTGTAGTGATGTGTAGTGATGTATAGTGATGTGTACTGATGTGTAGTGATGTGTAGTGATGTGTAGTGATGTATAGTGATGTGTAGTGATGTGTAGTGATGTGTACTGATGTGTAGTGATGTGTAGTGATGTGTACTGATGTGTAGTGATGTATAGTGATGTGTAGTGATGTGTAGTGATGTGTAGTGATGTGTAGTGATGTGTAGTGATGTATAGTGATGTGTAGTGATGTGTAGTGATGTGTAGTGATGTGTAGTGATGTATAGTGATGTATAGTGATGTGTAGTGATGTGTACTGATGTGTAGTGATGTATAGTGATGTGTAGTGATGTGTACTGATGTGTAGTGATGTGTAGTGATGTGTACTGATGTGTAGTGATGTATAGTGATGTGTAGTGATGTGTAGTGATGTGTAGTGATGTGTAGTGATGTATAGTGATGTGTAGTGATGTGTAGTGATGTGTAGTGATGTGTAGTGATGTATAGTGATGTATAGTGATGTGTAGTGATGTATAGTGATGTGTAGTGATGTGTAGTGATGTGTAGTGATGTATAGTGATGTGTAGTGATGTATAGTGATGTGTAGTGATGTGTAGTGATGTATAGTGATGTATAGTGATGTGTAGTGATGTATAGTGATGTGTAGTGATGTGTAGTGATGTATAGTGATGTATAGTGATGTGTAGTGATGTATAGTGATGTGTAGTGATGTATAGTGATGTATAGTGATGTGTAGTGATGTGTAGTGATGTGTAGTGATGTATAGTGATGTGTAGTGATGTGTAGTGATGTGTAGTGATGTGTAGTGATGTATAGTGATGTATAGTGATGTGTAGTGATGTATAGTGATGTGTAGTGATGTGTAGTGATGTGTACTGATGTATAGTGATGTGTAGTGATGTATAGTGATGTGTAGTGATGTGTAGTGATGTGTACTTATGTGTAGTGATGTATAGTGATGTGTAGTGATGTGTAGTGATGTGTAGTGATGTATAGTGATGTGTAGTGATGTGTAGTGATGTGTAGTGATGTGTAGTGATGTGTAGTGATGTGTAGTGATGTGTAGTGATGTATAGTGATGTGTACTGATGTGTAGTGATGTGTAGTGATGTGTAGTGATGTATAGTGATGTGTAGTGATGTGTAGTGATGTGTACTGATGTGTAGTGATGTGTAGTGATGTGTACTGATGTGTAGTGATGTATAGTGATGTGTAGTGATGTGTAGTGATGTGTAGTGATGTGTAGTGATGTGTACTTATGTGTAGTGATGTATAGTGATGTGTACTGATGTGTAGTGATGTGTAGTGATGTGTAGTGATGTATAGTGATGTGTAGTGATGTGTAGTGATGTGTAGTGATGTGTAGTGATGTGTAGTGATGTATAGTGATGTGTAGTGATGTATAGTGATGTGTAGTGATGTATAGTGATGTATAGTGATGTGTAGTGATGTGTAGTGATGTGTAGTGATGTGTAGTGATGTATAGTGATGTGTAGTGATGTGTAGTGATGTGTAGTGATGTGTAGTGATGTATAGTGATGTGTAGTGATGTATAGTGATGTGTAGTGATGTATAGTGATGTATAGTGATGTGTAGTGATGTGTAGTGATGTATAGTGATGTGTAGTGATGTATAGTGATGTGTAGTGATGTATAGTGATGTATAGTGATGTGTAGTGATGTGTAGTGATGTGTAGTGATGTGTAGTGATGTATAGTGATGTGTAGTGATGTGTAGTGATGTGTAGTGATGTGTAGTGATGTATAGTGATGTGTAGTGATGTGTAGTGATGTGTAGTGATGTGTAGTGATGTATAGTGATGTATAGTGATGTGTAGTGATGTATAGTGATGTGTAGTGATGTGTAGTGATGTGTACTGATGTGTAGTGATGTGTAGTGATGTATAGTGATGTGTAGTGATGTGTAGTGATGTGTAGTGATGTGTAGTGATGTGTAGTGATGTATAGTGATGTGTAGTGATGTGTAGTGATGTGTAGTGATGTGTAGTGATGTGTACTGATGTATAGTGATGTGTACTGATGTGTACTGATGTGTAGTGATGTGTAGTGATGTGTAGTGATGTGTAGTGATGTGTAGTGATGTGTAGTGATGTGTAGTAATGTGTTGGTGTTTGTGTCTCTGCAGTCAGCAGACGGAGGCGACTCAGCAAAACGTAAGTTCAGTCATGTGACTCATTCAGAGACTTCTTCTCTTCTTCTTCTTCTTCTTCTCTTCTTCTGCTGACAGGGTGTTTCCAGATGGTTGACGTGTTTCATCCTGTGAAGCGTCTCAGCAGCTCAGAGACCCTGAACGGGGTGAATCACTGTGGAGCCTCCATGAGGCAGCAGTTACACCACAGAGTCTCTCTGCTTCATCACTACGTCACCCTCATCTTCATCCAGCATCACGCTCACACTGATGATGATGATGATGATGATGATGATGATGTGAGGAGTATTCAGACTGAAACTAAACACCACAAACCACCAACAGTCAGAACATCCTGCAGAGCCTCTTTAACCTCTGTGGTCTAATAACCTTTAATATGATGAACCCTCACTGGGATGTGATATATCTACACATATATATATGTATAGATATCTATATCTACATATAGATATATGTATATATGTATAGATATATATCAGGGAGCCTCGCCACGTTGCGGCGAGGTCCGGGCGGGGAGCGCTGTAAAGCTGCGGCCGCGAGCCACCTTCGCCCCGAGCCTTTCCAAGCCGACCTAGAGCCGGTGGCGGCGCACCGCCTCGTATGCGGGACTCCCCAGCCTGCCGTGTGTCGCTCACACCCTCCAGCTGGCTGTTAACGAGAGTCTTTAGGTACAGAGAAGTACTCGTATCGGTACTCGGTATCGGAGAGTACCCAGATGGAAGTACTGGTACTGTACTGGTATCGGTGCATCACTAGAATCAGACTGTGACCAGATGAAGAACCTCTGGAGGATCCAGGATCAGAGAAACACCTGAAACCTTTAATGAGTCATTAAAGCTGAGTGTTCCTGGAGAGTCAGACATGATGCATCAGCTGGTTCAGTTTCACCAGAAACAGCGAGGAAGGCGAGTAGAGGAAGGCGAGTAGAGGAAGGCGAGTAGAGGAAGGCGAGACGATGAAGGCGAGGTGATGAAGGCGAGTAGAGGAAGGCGAGGTGATGAAGGCGAGACGATGAAGGCGAGAGGAGGAAACCGCTGAGGTTTCCTCTCTGACTGATGTGACCTTCACAGAGCTGAAGATGTTCTCACGTTAATGTCACTGGGTGGAGTGGAGGAGTCGTCACCAACAGAGGAGTGTG
>JAUPFX010000018.1:30723928-30736428 GCA_036937225.1 Sebastes paucispinis
ACCACTGATGACATCATCATCCACCACGCTGATGACATCATCTACCACTGATGACATCATCATCCACCACGCTGATGACATCATCTACCACTGATGACATCATCTACCACTGATGACATCATCATCCACCACGCTGATGACATCATTGGTTAGTTAATATCAGTTTGATAAGTTTCTGTAAATATTGTTTAATAAACCTTTATTCTATTAATTTTCTGATTTGCACAAACTGTTGTTTTAAATATTTGTTATTTTTCTTTAATATTTATCAAACATGTTTGTTTTTAGATTAATTTAATGTGACGTATTCTGTATGTTTCTAGTGAACGACTGTTATCATTATTATTATTATTATGGTTATTATTACGATTATTATTATTATTATTGTTATTATTATTATTATTACTATTATTATCATTATTATTATTATTATGCTGTAAATCAGGAGCTACTTAATAAAATCTCTATGTTCTGAGAAACAACAGAATCATTTAAATAAAGTAGGAAAGAATATGTATATATATACAGTATATATATGTATACTGTATATATGTATATATATACATATATACATATATACAGTATATATATGTATATATATATAGTGTATATCTTTCATATTCATGTGTTGTGACGGTCGGTGGTGTCAGCAGTAATAAAGTAGGTTGTATCTGAAAGATGAAATCAGACTTCTGATGATATAAATAAATAATTTCATTAAAAATGAAAAAATGATTCTGGTTCATTTTTATTCTCTTAAACGTTAAAGTCTATTAAAGTTTTGCTTCGAGCCAAATTCTACTTTCATAAATCCAAATTTTATAGAAGTATATTTCTCTTTCTGTTCTTAGATGTCAGAAATGATATGATGTAATAATAATAATAATAATAATATCTCTTCTTCTTTGAACCAAAAGGTCAGACTCAGGTGTTCTTTCATCTATTTACTCTTTTTAAAGATTATTTATTTATTTATTATGATGTGATATTATTATTATTATTATTATTATTATTTATTTTTCTTTCACATTGCTTTACTATTTTTATTTTGTTTTATAACATTTTCTAAATTCCTTCTTCGTGTTTGATCAGTTTATTCCCACAAAACCTTCATTAAATATTAATAAATATTAATATTGCAAAATCACAGGAATAAAACAAATGAAAAACAAAATATATAAGACGAGATAATATCCTTTATTGATCCCCAGAGAGGGAAACCAGGTGTTGCAGCACAAAGACAAAAATAATAATACAGATAAACAGAGTCAAACAAGAGGAAAGTAAAACTAATATTTAAGGTATATCTCAATATATAATAGAAGTAAATATTAATAATACAGGCCTACTGTAAATACACACATCATTATTAATTTGCTTCTTTATTTATTTTTGTATTAATTCTCTTATTTATATATATTAATGGCTATATTTATTTTTAATATTATTTTTGCTACATTTAAAGACATTTATTTATGGAGAAAAAATAATAAAAAATAAATGTAGCTATTAATGAATGATAAAATGTTTTTTAAAAATATTTCTTTTTTAATTTACTTCTTTATTTATCTTTGTATTAATTCCCTTATTTATTTACTCTTTATTTTATTTCCATTTGTATTTATTAATTTATTTGTGATTTCTTAATATATTTTTAGACGTATTTAAATAGTGTTTTGGGGAAATAAATAAGGGGGGAAATGCAAGGGGAAAATCCTGCAGAAATAAATAAATAAAGAAAGAAAAATGTAAATAAATAAATACATACATTTAAAAATAAATATAAAATAAATGCTAAAATACATAATTAAAAAAATTAACAAAATTAATAAATAATGGGGTAATTTAAACAGAATAATAAAAAGGGGAAAATAATACAAAGATAAATAAATAAAGAAGCAAATTAAAACAGAAATATCAATTTTTGTCACATTTTTATAAATTAATTAATGGCTATATTTATTTTTTATATTATTCTTCCTACATTTAAAGACATTTATTTATGGAGTAAAAATATTTTTAATACATTTTTAGATGTATTTAAATGAGTTTTTGGGAAATAAATAAGGGGTGAAATGCAAAGGGTAAAATCCTGCAGAAAATAAATAAATACTAAAATGTATTTTAATTCCTAATATACATGATATTAGGAATTAAAATACATTTTAGTGGGAAAATAATAGAGAAAATAACGAAAGTGAGATAAAGCAGAAAGAAGAGAGAAACTACTGATTGAAAGCAACACTGCAGGAAGCCTGGTGCTTTATTTTGAAAGGGCAGGTTGTCGTCACTTCCGGTCCTCCAGCCAAACAGCAGAAGAAGAAGAAGAAAGTCACCACGTGTGTTTCTCTTTGAGTCTCGTGTTGTTGATCAACTCGCAGAAATCTGATCAGAAACCTGTTATCGATCACTCAGTTCGATCAGAAAATGACGAAGACGAAGAAGGTCGAAGATGTTCCCGCCGCCGGAGAGGAGGAGAAGGTTTCCTATCAGGAGCTGATCAATAACCTGAACCCGATCAGTCAGCCGCTGGCTGGAAGGAAACTCAGCAAGAAGCTCTACAAGTGCGTCAAGAAGGGTGAGAAACATCAACCAGACACACAACAACCAGACTCCATCCACATTATGAGACTTTATATCAACCAGACTCCATCCACGTAATGAGGGTTTAAAGCTCTGCAGCGGCTCAGCGGACTCTACACATGAAGGAGTTCGATCAATGACATCTATTATTAATCTTTATATTCTTATGATTAATTCGGCACATAACAGATCATTAAAATTATCAAAGGGAGGCGTTTGTGGTCATTTTCTTAGTGGAAGCAGCGACCGGTAAAACACCGCCAAACTGTGTTAACAAATTGAACATTTTAAGTCGTTCTTGTGTCATTTGATATTCCAGGCGTCGTGTGTCGTGACATGAGATATTATATGATTCGGTAAACTCTTGTGATTAATTCGGCATATAACAGGTCATTAAAATGACCACAGTGAGCAGTGTGTGGTCATTTTATTAGTGGAAGCAGCGACCGGTACCCACGTGGTTTTCTCCCGTGTTGTAAGTAGAATACCGCCAAACTGGGTTAAAGAATTAAAGATTTTAACTCGTTCTTGTGTGTCAGCAGATATTACAGCTTCGTATGTAGATGAATGAGATATTGTAGGATTCGTTAAACTCTTGTAATTAATTCGGCATATAACAGATCATTAAAAAGATCTCAGTGAGCAGTTTGGGGTAATTTTCTTAGTGGAAGCAGCGAACAGTAAAAGTAATTCAAATCCCGCCAAACTGGGTTAAAGAATGTAAGATTTTAACTCGTTCTTGTGTGTCAGCAGATATTACAGAGTCGAATGTCGATGAATGAGATATTGTAGGATTCGTTAAACTCGTGTGATTAATTCGGCCTACATGTTAACAGTGAACTGTGTGTTGTTTAGAAGTGGTTGGTCATGTTGTTAGGGGACAGCGCTTCCTTTTGTCGGAGGATGTTGTTGTGCTTCCTGTTTGATTGAGAGATTTCTGGACGGAAGTCTGGAACTGCATCTTCATGCTCTGTTTCTGTCCTCCAGCTGCCAAAGTGAAGAACATCCGCAGAGGAGTGAAAGAAGTCCAGAAGTTCATCAACAAGGGAGAGAAAGGGTGAGTCCGCCGTGACGTCATCACCACTTCAATAAAAGATAGATCAATAAATGTATAAATAAAAGTGGGGGGAAATAAATAAGAGGTGAAATGCAAAGAAAATCATGAGAAACACATAAATAAATGCATTAATACATAAATGTATGTGTGTGTGTGTGTATATATATATATATATATAAATACATTAATAAATGTAAATAAAAAAGTAGATGCAATTTGCACCTATTGTATATTTTTAAATGTATTTATTTTATATCCATTTTTAAATGTATTTATTTTATATCCATTTTTAAATGTATTTATTTTATATCCATTTTTAAATGTATTTATTTTTGCATTTATTTTATATTTATTTTTAAACGTGTGTATTTATTGAGTGATGTTCAGTGCATGTATTGCCGTGTCTCTGCAGCATCGTGGTGTTGGCCGGCGACACGCTGCCCATCGACGTCTACTGTCACCTGCCGGTCATGTGTGAGGACAGGAACCTGCCGTATGCCTACATCCCGTCTAAAGGGGTGAGTCTGCCGCCGCCGTGATGCATTACATCACATATCTGGTTGTTTCCAGGACACGCTGAGCTCCTTAGTTCTTCAACAGAAGAGTCAATCAATAAGGGAATTAATACAGAATCAGATTGAAGTAGTCTCCAGGCTCGTCCTGCAGCTCTCAGGAGACTCTTTCTGCTTTATTGGTGTTTCATTTCTGATGTGATGATGATGTCATCGAGCGTGCTCATCATGTGGTCTCTGGTTTCAGGATCTGGGTTCGTCTGCGGGCTCCAAGAGGCCGACCTGCGTGATCCTGATCAAACCTCATCAGGACTACCAGGACGCCTACGACGAGTGTGTGGACGAGGTGGCCAGCCTGCCCAAACCTCTGTGAGACCGTCGGCCAATCAGTGAGTAGCTCTGAGGTCACTTTAAAGGAGCCGTCCTCTCGTCTCTCACCACGTCTCCGTCTTTCACTTTCTGTTTCTACGGACAATCGATAACGAACACGCAGCCGGCGGGACGGCAGCGCTAAGACAGACAGAGACGGACAGACGGAGACGTGTTGGTTTAGACGTGAGAGGACAGACGGACACAGACGGACTCTCAGTTCACAGATTTGTTGGTTTGAGGACGTGGAGAGTGAAAACCAACAAAGTGACGCTCAGTTTCATCATTCTGCACAAAAGATTTATTTTCTATTTTTCTTTGAATGTTTCTGGAGGTTCTCCGGAGGTTCTCTGGAGGTTCTCCAGAGGTTCTCTGGAGGTTTCTTTGGAGGTCCTCCAGAGAACCTCTGGAGGTTCTCCAGAGGTTCTCTGGAGGTTTCTCAGCTGTTAAATGTGTTTTATTTGAATGGACTTTTGTTTTGTTTGTTAATTAAAGAAGCATAAAGTCACTCTGGTGTCAAGTTTCCTTTTCACTCTTTAACCTGACCAGATGGACGGATTGTCCCCGTCCTCCGCCGTCCTCCGCCGTCCTCCAGGTGGACTCTTTAAAGGAGCAGTCAGCCTCCTGGTTAAAATAACGTAGAACTTCTTCTTCTGTGGTTTCAGTGGCGTCGCTGTTTGAGTTAATAATGAAACTGAAGGATACGGAGGACAAAACCTGCCAAAATCAAAAATCAATCAATAAATGACTAGATAAATAATAAATGTCATTAAATGAAGCAAAAATTATATTTAAAATAAATATACCCATTAATTATTAATAAAATGTGACATTAATTAATATCTGTTTTAATTTGCTAAATTATTTATTTATCTTTGTATTATTTTTCCCTTATTTATTCTATTCAAGTTACCCCATTATTTATTTATGTATTAATTTTATTACTTTTTAGATTATTTATTTTATATTTATTTTCAAATGTCTGAATTTATTTATTTAATTCTGCAGGATTTTCCCCTTGCATTTCAGCCCTTATATACAGACGTAGGCAAAATTGTTGGTACCCTTCCGTTAAAGAAAGAAAAACCCACAATGGTCACTGAAATAACTTGAAACTGACAAAAGTAATAATAAATAAAAATTCACTGAAAATGAACTAATGAAAATCAGATATTGTTTTTGAATTATGGTTCAGCAGAATCATTTAAAAAAACAAACTAATGAAACTGGCCTAGACAAAAATGATGGTACTCTTAACTTAATATTTTGTTGCACAACCTTTTGAGGCAATCACTGCAATCAAGTGATTTCTGTAACTCTCAATGAGACTTCTGCACCTGTCGACAGGTATGTTGGCCCACTCCTCGTGAGCAAACTGCTCCAGCTGTCTCAGGTTTGAAGGGTGCCTTCTCCAGACTGCATGTTTCAGCTCCTTCCACAGATGTTCAATAGGATTTAGATCAGGGCTCATAGAAGGCCACTTCATAACAGTCCAATGTTTTGTTCTTAGCCATTCTTGGGTGTTTTTAGATGTGTTTTGGGTCATTATCCTGTTTGAGGACCCATAACCTGCAACTGAGACCAAGCTTTCTGACACTGGGCAGCACATTTCGCTCCAGAATGCCTTGATAGTCTTGAGATTTCATTGCACCCTGCACAGATTCAAGACACCCTGTGCCAGATGCAACAAAGCAGCCCCAGAACATAACCGAGCCTCCTCCATATTTCACATTAGGTACAGTGTTCTTTTCTTTGGATGCTTCATTTTTGCGTCTGTGAACATAGAGCTGATGTGACTTGCCAAAAAGCTCCAGTTTTGTCTCATCTGTCCAAAGGACATTCTCCCAGAAGCTTTGTGGCTTGTCAATATGCATTTTGGAAAATTCCAGTCTCGCTTTTTTATGATTTGGTGTCCTCCTCGGTCGTCTTCCATTAAGTCCACTTTGGCTCAAACAGTGACGGATGGTGCGATCTGACACTGATGTACCTTGACCTTGGAGTTCACCTCTAATCTCTTTGGAAGTTGTTCTGGGCTCTTTGGTTACCATTCGTATTATCCGTCTCTTCAATATGTCATCAATTTTCCTCTTGCGGCCACGTCCAGGGAGGTTGGCTACAGTCCCATGGACCTTAAACTTCTGAATAATATGTGCAGCTGTAGTCACAGGAACATCAAGCTGCTTGGAGATGGTCTTATAGCCTTTACCTTTAACATGAAGGTCTATAATGTTCTTTCTGATCTCCTGAGACAACTCTCTCCTTAGCTTTCTGTGGTCCATGTTCAGTGTGGTACACACCATGATACCAAACAGCACAGTGACTACTTTTCACCCTTTAAATAGGCAGACTGACTGATTACAAGTTTGAAGACACCTGTGATGCTATTTACAGGACATACCTTAGTTTAATATGTCCCTATGGTCACACTATTTTACATCTTTTCTAGGGGTACCATCATTTTTGTCTAGGCCAGTTTCATTAGTTTGTTTTTTAAAATGATTCTGTTGAACCACAATTCAAAAACAATGTCTGATTTTCATTAGTTAATTTTCAGTAAATTTTTATTTATTATTACTTTTGTCAGTTTCAAGTTATTTCAGTGACCATTGTGGGTTTTTCTTTCTTTAACGGAAGGGTACCAACAACTTTGCCTACGTCTGTACTTCCCCAAACTTATTAAATACATTTAAAAAATAATAAACAATCATCCATAAATAAATAAAAGTGAAAATAAAAAGAATAAATAAAGAAGTAAATTAAAACATATTTTATAAAAACATTTTATCAATTAATGACTATATTTATTTTTTAAATTATTTTTGAGTATAAATGGTTCCTATAGAATCTCAGAGTATAAATGGTTCCTATAGAATCTCAGAGTATAAATGGTTCCTATAGAATCTCAGAGTATAAATGGTTCCTATAGTATCTCAGAGTATAAATGGTTCCTATAGAATATCAGAGTATAAATGGTTCCTATAGAATCTCAGAGTATAAATGGTTCCTATAGAATCTCAGAGTATAAATGGTTCCTATAGAATCTCAGAGTATAAATGGTTCCTATAGAATCTCAGAGTATAAATGGTTCCTATAGTATCTCAGAGTATAAATGGTTCCTATAGAATCTCAGAGTATAAATGGTTCCTATAGAATCTCAGAGTATAAATGGTTCCTATAGAATCTCAGAGTATAAATGGTTCCTATAGAATCTCAGAGTATAAATGGTTCCTATAGTATCTCAGAGTATAAATGGTTCCTATAGAATCTCAGAGTATAAATGGTTCCTATAGAATCTCAGAGTATAAATGGTTCCTATAGAATCTCAGAGTATAAATGGTTCCTATAGAATCTCAGAGTATAAATGGTTCCTATAGAATCTCAGAGTATAAATGGTTCCTATAGTATCTCAGAGTATAAATGGTTCCTATAGAATATCAGAGTATAAATGGTTCCTATAGAATCTCAGAGTATAAATGGTTCCTATAGAATCTCAGAGTATAAATGGTTCCTATAGAATCTCAGAGTATAAATGGTTCCTATAGAATCTCAGAGTATAAATGGTTCCTATAGTATCTCAGAGTATAAATGGTTCCTATAGAATCTCAGAGTATAAATGGTTCCTATAGAATCTCAGAGTATAAATGGTTCCTATAGAATCTCAGAGTATAAATGGTTCCTATAGAATCTCAGAGTATAAATGGTTCCTATAGAATCTCAGAGTATAAATGGTTCCTATAGTATCTCAGAGTATAAATGGTTCCTATAGAATATCAGAGTATAAATGGTTCCTATAGAATCTCAGAGTATAAATGGTTCCTATAGAATCTCAGAGTATAAATGGTTCCTATAGAATCTCAGAGTATAAATGGTTCCTATAGAATCTCAGAGTATAAATGGTTCCTATAGAATCTCAGAGTATAAATGGTTCCTATAGAATCTCAGAGTATAAATGGTTCCTATAGAATCTCAGAGTATAAATGGTTCCTATAGTATCTCAGAGTATAAATGGTTCCTATAGTATCTCAGAGTTCCTATAGTATAAATGGTAGAACTGGTTATGTGAAATCCCTGTTGTGGTTCTGAGGGTTCTTCGGGGAACCCTGAATGTTTGAGAACAGCTGATTAAAGAGAACGTCTTCAGTCTGCTGCTGGTTCATGTTTCAGCCACACGGAGGCAGCGTTGTCTCATTATACATATTATATTATATATATAATATGTATATACATAACCTAACTGTGTTATATATATACATATTATATTACATATATAATATGTATATATATAACCTAACTGTGTTATATTATAGTATTTAATAGTTTAAAGTATCTGAGTTCTCTCTTGGGGATTTCAACGGTTTAAGGCTTCTTGAGACATAAATAAATAATAAAAATAAATACATAAGTAAATAAAAGGGAGCATTTAAAAGAAGAGTAAATAAATAATAAATACAAAAAGAAATAAAGGATCAAATTAAAACAGAAATATCAAGTTATTATTTATGATATCATTATTTTGCTCGATAAATACATTTCATTAAAAGTAGCAAAAATAATATTAAAAATAAATGTAGTCATTAATTAATTGGTAAAATGTGACATAAATTGATATTTGTGTTTTAATTTGCTTTATTTATTTATCTTTGTATTAATCCCCTTAATTATTCTTCTGTTGAATTGTCCCTTTTATTTATCTATGTATTTATTTGATTACTTTTTAATTATTTATTTATTTTTGCATCTTTTATTTATTTACTTATTTATTTGATATTTATTTTAAATGTGTGTATTTATTTATATATTTATGCATTTATCTATTTCTGCACGATTTTCCCTTTGCATTTTACCCCTTATTTATTTCTAGTTATTATTTAGTTATTTAATTATTATTTAATAATTATTTAATTATTTATTTATTACTTAATTATGATTTAGCTATTATTTAAATTATTATTCAATTATTACTTAGTTATTATTTAGTTATTTAATTATTTTTTAATAATTATTTAGTTATTTAGTTATTACTTAATTATTATTTAGTTATTATTTAATTATTATTTAGTTATTATTTAATTATTATTTAGTTATTACTTAATTATTATTTAGTTATTACTTAATTATTATTTAGTTATTATTTAAATGATTTAATTATTATTTAGTCATTATTTAATTATTTAGTTATTATTTAATTATTATTTAGTTATTACTTAATTATTATTTAAATTATTATTTAATTATTATTTAGTTATTATTTAATTATTATTTAGTTATTATTTAATTATTATTTAGTTATTATTTAAATTATTATTTAATTATTATTTAGTGTAGTGTTGCTACTTTTACGTAAAGTATCTGAGTTCTTGAGACCAGTTTTTGCTCCCTGGGGGTCCCCGGACCCCACAATGAAAAACACTGAGGGAGAGGAGGAGGAGGAAGAGGAGGAGGTTTCTCTAACAGGTTCCTCCTCCTCCTCTTCCTCTTCCTCCTCTTCCTCCTCCTCTTCCTCTCTCCTCCTCCTCTTCCTCTTCCTCCTCTTCCTCCTCCTCTTCCTCTTCCTCCTCCTCTTCCTCTCTCCTCCTCCTCTTCCTCTTCCTCTTCCTCCTCTTCCTCCTCCTCTTCCTCTTCCTCCTCCTCTTCCTCTCTCCTCCTCCTCTTCCTCTTCCTCCTCTTCCTCCTCCTCTTCCTCTCTCCTCCTCCTCCTCTCTCCTCCTCCTCTTCCTCCTCCTCTTCCTCTTCCTCCTCCTCTTCCTCTCTCCTCCTCCTCTTCCTCTTCCTCCTCTTCCTCCTCCTCTTCCTCTCTCCTCCTCCTCCTCTCTCCTCCTCCTCTTCCTCTTCCTCTTCCTCCTCCTCTTCCTCTCTCCTCCTCCTCTTCCTCTTCCTCCTCTTCCTCCTCCTCTTCCTCCTCCTCTTCCTCTCTCCTCCTCCTCTTCCTCTTCCTCTTCCTCCTCTTCCTCCTCCTCTTCCTCTTCCTCCTCCTCTTCCTCTCTCCTCCTCCTCTTCCTCTTCCTCCTCTTCCTCCTCCTCTTCCTCTCTCCTCCTCCTCCTCTCTCCTCCTCCTCTTCCTCCTCCTCTTCCTCTTCCTCCTCCTCTTCCTCTCTCCTCCTCCTCTTCCTCTTCCTCTTCCTCCTCTTCCTCCTCCTCTTCCTCTCTCCTCCTCCTCTTCCTCTTCCTCTTCCTCCTCCTCTTCCTCTCTCCTCCTCCTCTTCCTCTTCCTCCTCTTCCTCCTCCTCTTCCTCTTCCTCCTCCTCTTCCTCTCTCCTCCTCCTCTTCCTCTTCCTCTTCCTCCTCTTCCTCCTCCTCTTCCTCTTCCTCCTCCTCTTCCTCTCTCCTCCTCCTCTTCCTCTTCCTCCTCTTCCTCCTCCTCTTCCTCTCTCCTCCTCCTCCTCTCTCCTCCTCCTCTTCCTCCTCCTCTTCCTCTTCCTCCTCCTCTTCCTCTCTCCTCCTCCTCTTCCTCTTCCTCTTCCTCCTCTTCCTCCTCCTCTTCCTCTCTCCTCCTCCTCTTCCTCTTCCTCTTCCTCCTCTTCCTCCTCCTCTTCCTCTTCCTCCTCCTCTTCCTCTCTCCTCCTCCTCCTCCTCTTCCTCTTCCTCCTCTTCCTCCTCCTCTTCCTCTCTCCTCCTCCTCCTCTCTCCTCCTCCTCTTCCTCCTCCTCTTCCTCTTCCTCCTCCTCTTCCTCTCTCCTCCTCCTCTTCCTCTTCCTCTTCCTCCTCTTCCTCCTCCTCTTCCTCCTCCTCCTCTGTGGTTGGTTCTTGTTCAGACTTGTGGTCATGATGTTCAGGTGGTCGTCACGGAGACGGAGAGCCGGAGGGAACTGAACCTCCACTGACTGACTGAGGAGGTCGCAGGGGATTCTGGGTAATCTGAGGGGTTCTACGCTGCTCAGGGTTCTGGTCCGGGTTTCATCCACCTTCACACTGCCTGAAGGACAAACAAACAAACAAACAAACAAATAAACAAACAAACAAACAAACAAACAAACAAACAAACAAATAAATAAACAAACAAACAAACAAACAAATAAACAAACAAATAAACAAATAAATAAACAAACAAATAAACAAACAAATAAATAAATAAACAAATAAATAAATAAACAAATAAATAAACAAATAAACAAACAAATAAATAAATAAATAAACAAACAAATAAATAAACAAACAAATAAACAAATAAATAAACAAACAAATAAATAAACAAATAAACAAACAAATAAACAAACAAATAAACAAATAAATAAACAAACAAATAAATAAATAAACAAATAAATAAACAAACAAATAAATAAATAAACAAACAAATAAATAAATAAATAAAACAAATAAATAAACAAACAAATAAACAAACAAATAAATAAACAAATAAATAAACAAATAAATAAACAAACAAACAAACAAACAAATAGATACATACATACATACATAAATAAATAAAAAATGAATAAATAAATAAACAAATAAATAAATGAATAAATAGATACATACATAAATAAATGCAAAACTAAATAAATACGGACCGGATGGACGGACGGACGGATAGCCTGAAGACAGACTGCGTCGGGTCAGCGGCTACACGTCTTTAACGCTTTCCGTTGACTTCAAAGTGGATAAAGGGTTCCTTGACCCGCTTTAAGGATTCTTTTAAGGGGCACCATGTTATCTTGAGGTGGTTCTGGTAGTCTGAGGGAGTCTCTGTGGTACTGATGGGGGTCCAGGGAGATGCAGAGGTCCTTGAAGAGGTCCTTGAGGTGGTCTGAGGGTCCTTGAAGAGCTTTCAGGAGTTCTTTAAGTGTCTGATGTGGTTTCACTTCAACGGACGCGTCAGGAGACATGCAGGTCTTCATCAAAGCTGTCTTTACAGACCACACACACTCTGTCTCTGTCTGTGTGTGTGTGTGTGTGTGTGTGTGTGTGTGTGTGTGTGTGTGTGTGTGTGTGTGTGTGTGTGTGTGTGTGTGTGTGTGTGAGTGTGTGTGTGTGTGTGTGTG
>JAUPFX010000018.1:30741428-30761428 GCA_036937225.1 Sebastes paucispinis
ACGGAAGGGTACCAACAATTTTGCCTACGTCTGTATATATATCATTTTAATTTAATCTAACGAGGCCGTCAGTCGGTCACATGCTGAATCACACATTAATCTCTCATGTTGTATCTGTTCTAAATGAACCTTAAAGGAGATCAGTCCAGTATTTAATCCTCTTATCAATCTCGATCTGCTGACATCATCACTAAACCGCAGTCACTGAAACGACAGGTCGGCTTCCTCTCTGTGGATCACGTGACTCAGCAGCTGCTGCGTCGTCATGGTAACTGGAGACGCTGCACCAGAAACACGTGAATGGTCTCTGAGAGGACCAGAGCTTCATCTGTTATCACAACTCTATTATATACACATATTCTATTCTATTCTATTATATATACATATATACAGGTTAAAGTTAACCTGTTAACGTGTTATTATCACGTTAAAGTTAACCTGTTAACGTGTTATTATCACGTTAAAGTTAACCTGTTAACGTGTTATTATCACGTTAAAGTTATCGTGTTATTATCACGTTAAAGTTAACCTGTTAATGTGTTATTATCACGTTAAAGTTATCGTGTTATTATCACGTTAAAGTTAACCTGTTAACGTGTTATTATCACGTTAAAGTTATCGTGTTATTATCACGTTAAAGTTAACCTGTTAATGTGTTATTATCACGTTAAAGTTAACCTGTTAATGTGTTATTATCACGTTAAAGTTATCGTGTTATTATCACGTTAAAGTTATCGTGTTATTATCACGTTAAAGTTAACCTGTTAATGTGTTATTATCACGTTAAAGTTAACCTGTTAACGTGTTATTATCACGTTAAAGTTATCGTGATAATAACACGTTAAAGTTATCGTGATAATAACACGTTAAAGTTAACGTGATAATAACACGTTAAAGTTAACGTGATAATAACACGTTAAAGTTAACGTGATAATAACACGTTAAAGTTAACGTGATAATAACACGTTAAAGTTATCGTGATAATAACACGTTAAAGTTAACGTGATAATAACACGTTAAAGTTAACGTGATAATAACACATTAACAGGTTAACTTTAACGTGATAATAACACGTTAAAGTTAACGTGATAATAACACGTTAAAGTTAACGTGATAATAACACGTTAAAGTTAACGTGATAATAACACGTTAAAGTTAACGTGATAATAACACGTTAACTTGTTAGTTGGGAACATTTGATGACTTGATGTGTGAAAATGGACGACATCAAATTGTTTTTAAATGTTTTATTTCAAACGTTCAGCTCATATTTACACTCTAAAAAACATTCACCCACTTTTTAACATTTAAAAAAAGATAAATACAAACATCCCCACACTCTTTACAGCACACTGCGTTCTGACACGTTACACACTTCAGTTATATACAGTATATACATTTATATATATATAAACACGAGACGTTCTCCGGAGGTCTCACTCTGACTCAGTGCTGGAGGACCAGAGAGTCCAGGGCCACGGCGTCAGCGTAGAACCCGGAGAACAGAGGCCCACACTGGGCCTGCAGCTGCTGCAGCTGCTGGGCCTCCTGGAGCTCCGGCAGGAAACAGGACGCCGCCTGCAGGTCCACGTAGAGCGGCGGCGGCAGCGGCGGCGGCGGCGGCGAGCCGGCCTGAGGGTCAGCGATGGAGGAGGGGAGGAGAGCAGGAGGAGAGGAGCTGCAGGCGTCCCACTGAGGCACCACGGCACCGGGAGAGTAGGAGGAGACGTATCCCTGAGGAAGAGGAGGAGGAGGAGGGGAGGCGTGGTCCGGTACCTGCATGTACAGCGAGGACGAGCTGACATGAGGAGGAGGAAGAGGAGGGAGGAAGGAGTCCTGGAGGTGACATAGGAGCCCAGAGCCGCCGCCGCTGCAGTGTATGCTGGGAAGTTTAGGGCTGGGCTCTGACGAGGAGGAGGAAGAGGAGGAGGAGGAGGAGGAGGTCATGTTATCCGCCTTCCTCTTCCTCTTACGGCGGAAGTTTCCGTTGTCGAACATCTTCTCACAGTTTGGATCCAAAGTCCAGTAGTTCCCTTTACCTGCAGGAGGAAGAGGAGGAGGAGGAGGAGGAGGAGGAGGAGGAGGAGGAGGAAGAGGAGGAGGAGGAGGAGGAGGAAGAGGAAGAGGAGGAGGAGGAGGGAGGAGGAGGAAGAGGAAGAGGAAGAGGAGGAGGAGGAGGAGGAGGAGGAAGAGGAAGAGGAGGAGGAGGAGGGAGGAGGAGGAAGAGGAAGAGGAAGAGGAGGAGGAGGAGGAGGAGGAAGAGGAGGAGGAGGAGGGAGGAGGAGGAAGAGGAAGAGGAAGAGGAAGAGGAGGAGGAGGAGGAGGGAGGAGGAGGAGGAGGAAGAGGAGGAGAAGGAGGAGGAGGACGAAGAGGAGGAGGAGGAGGAAGAGGAGATGAAGAGGAGGAGGAGGAGGACGAAGAGGAGGAGGAGGAGGAAGAGGAGATGAAGAGGAGGAGGAGGAGGACGAAGAGGAGGAGGAGGAGGAGGACGAAGAGGAGGAGGAGGAGGAAGAGGAGATGAAGAGGAGGAGGAGGAGGACGAAGAGGAGGAGGAAGAGGAAGAGGAAGAGGAGGACGAGGAAGAGGAGGAAGAGGAGGAAGAGGAGGAGGAGGAGGACGAAGAGGAGGAGGAAGAGGAAGAGGAGGACGAGGAAGAGGAGGAAGAAGAAAAGAACTGTTATAACTGTTTGTCTCTCCATCAGTCCGTTTCTATCAAACAGAACTCCCTTTAAAAACACTCCTCTTCTAAACATGTCTGTTTAGAAGCAGAACAGTTAGAACCAGTTAGAACCAGTTAGAACTGGTTCTAACTGGTTAATATCTATATATCATATATATTATAAAGCCTACTTCCTGTTAAGAGAATAAAAGCCTACTTCCTGTTAAGAGAATAAAAGCCTACTTCCTGTTAAGAGAATAAAAGCCTACTTCCTGTTAAGAGAATAAAAGCCTACTTCCTGTTAAGAGAATAAAAGCCTACTTCCTGTTAAGAGAATAAAAGCCTCGGCTGTGCAGAGAGAGTGAAGGAGTTAGTGGAGGTCAAAGGTCACCTGGGTCGTCGTGGTGACGGGACACCTTGAGGAAGCAGCCGTTGAGGGACAGGTTGTGTCTGATGGAGTTCTGCCAGCCGGCCTGGTTGCGGCTGTAGAACGGGAAGTTGTCGGAGACGTATCGGTAGATCTGGCTCAGGGTCAGACGGCGCTCCGCGGCGCTCCCGATCGCCATGGCGATGAGGGCCGAGTACGAGTATGGCGGGCGGACCAGACGCAGCACCGCGTCCGGGACGGACACGCAGAACCAGGGCCAGGGGCTGGGCTGGAGGCCGTAGAGGTGGGGGACCGGGTCCCCGAAGGCCGGGGGGGATCCTGATGGGAGTCCTGATGGGAGTCCTGATGGGGGTCCAGATGGGGGTCCCATGTCCCCAGAGACGTGTCCCAGGTCCGTGCTGTGGAAGCAGAGGTAGGGCTCTTGGTGGTCGTGGGCCGTTGGACGCCACGAGGACGGAGACGGGCCGGTCTCAGGAGGAGCTGGAGGACTGTAGAGGCTGAAGTCAGACGGGTCCAGGCCCAGAGACAGGAGCTCACACAGGGGGGGGGACAGACCGTGATCCGGGACGAAGGACGCCATGCTGGAGACACTCTACTGCACCTGCTGCTGCTCACCTGAGACTCTTATACTCTGAGGACACGCCCACCCTGCAGCTGATTGGCTGCTGGGCTGTCTCTCTCTCACACACACACACACACACACACACACACACACGCACGCACACTCAGGCATGCCAGTGTGTGTGTGTGTGTGTGTGTGTGTGGGGGGGGGGCGGGGATTGATTTGAATAAGAGCCTGAGGACACACACACTCGTCTCTGCAGACGGCGTCTCGTCTGCTGGACATCTCTGACTCTAAACTACCAGTTACACTGAGGACAGACAGACAGAGGGACAGACAGAGAGACAGAGAGACAGACAGACAGAGAGACAGAGGGACAGACAGACAGAGGGACAGAGAGACAGACAGACAGAGGGACAGAGAGACAGAGGGACAGAGAGACAGAGAGACAGAGGGACAGAGAGACAGAGAGACAGAGGGACAGAGAGACAGACAGACAGAGAGACAGAGAGACTATCAGCTGGTGTTTGAGGTGTCGTCCAGTCTCTTGTTGTTCTTCATTATCACCTGAACAGGTGAAGTCTGGTGTCTCTATAATGAAGACGTCTCCTCAGCTATAACATCAGGTCCTCCTGACCGGTCCCCATCAGGTCCCGGTACCAACCAGCTCCTCTCTGCGTGTTCTGACATCTTTCTATCAGAACTAGCATTAACTCTTTCATCATCTTCTATTGGACCATCAACACGGGCCCTCCATACGCTGGCCCGCCTCATGCTGGCCCTCCATACGCTGGCCCTCCATACGCTGGCCCTCCTCACGCTGGCCCTCCTCACGCTGGCCCTCCTGACGCTGGCCCTCCTGACGCTGGCCCTCCTCACGCTGGCCCTCCATACGCTGACCCTCCATACGCTGGCCCTCCTGACGCTGGCCCTCCTCACGCTGGCCCTCCTCACGCTGGCCCTCCATACGCTGGCCCTCCTCACGCTGGCCCTCCATACGCTGGCCCTCCATACGCTGGCCCTCCTCACGCTGGCCCTCCATACTCTGGCCCTCCTCACGCTGGCCCTCCATACGCTGGCCCTCCTCACGCTGGCCCTCCTGACGCTGGCCCTCCTCACGCTGGCCCTCCATACGCTGGCCCTCCTCACGCTGGCCCTCCATACGCTGGTCCTCCATACGCTGGCCCTCCATACGCTGGCCCTCCTGACGCTGGCCCTTCTGACGCTGGCCCTCCTCACGCTGGCCCTCTGGCCCTCCATACGCTGGCCCTCCTCACGCTGGCCCTCCATACTTTCTTCCCCGTTCTGATGCTCGGTTTGAACTTCAGCAAGTCGTCTTCACCACGTCTAGATGACGTAATGCATTGAGTTGCTGCCATGTGATTGGCTGATTAGCTATTTGTGTTAACAAGCAATTGAACAGGTGTGCCTAATAAAGCGGCCGGTGAGTGTATATAAATATATATGTACATATATCTAGATATATGTACATATATATTTATATATATATGTTATATATAAGATTTATAGAATATATATATATCTATATATACATGTAGTTATATATATTTATATTTATATGTATAAATATATATAACTACATGTATATATAGATATATCTTATATAAATCTTATATATAATATATATAACTGTAAACTAATCCTCTGCTTGTGTTTTGTCAGTGAACCTTCATGAATCCAGACGACTGACAGCAGAACTCAGAAACACGTCTTATCAGGTGAGACATACCTGTGTGTGTGTGTGTGTGTGTGTGGTGTGTGTGTGTGGTGTGTGTGTGTGTGTGTGTGGTGTGTGTGTGTGTGGTGTGTGTGTGTGTGGTGTGTGTGTGTGTGTGTGTGGTGTGTGTGTGTGTGTGTGTGTGTGGTGTGTGTGTGTGTGTGTGGTGTGTGTGTGTGTGGTGTGTGTGTGTGTGTGGTGTGTGTGTGTGTGTGTGTGTGTGTGTGTGGTGTGTGTGTGTGTGTGGTGTGTGTGTGTGTGTGATGACAGTTGGTGTAGCAGCAGTAATCTTCGCCCTGCGGTGCCTTCAAGGACGACGCAGACAAAACAAACACAGTCTGAGCTATAACTGACGGGGGGGGGGTGAGTAACATAAAACCTTCAACTGTCTGATAGACACAGATTGATATGAATATGAATATGAATGGATCAGCTGAGAGACGGACACGTCTCACCTGCATCAATCAACACATTCACTAAAGTCCAGACACATGGGATTGATTGATTTATTGATTGATTAATTGATTTAGCTCAGCTGAAGACAGAACCAGACAGGTTGAGCCATAAACACGCAGTTTGAATGTGGAATATTCTTTATTTCACCATCATGTACCGACATACGGAGGACCAAAAGAGCCACATACAGAGTAACAGCATTTAACTGACTCATAACTAATAGTACTATAACAAATTAATTAATGTGTTTACAGATTCATTAACAATTAATTCATTCATTCATTCATTCATTAATGAATGAATGAATTACAAGGTATTTCATTATGTATCATCTTTGAGCCAGTCAGAGAGCTGCTACATCCCATGTGGCTAATTAGCATTGATTCAGCTCCTTTTATTAGCAGCAGGGAAATGTTAATGCTAATGCTAATGCTAATGCTAATGCTAATAGGAAAAGAAGTTGCCTGATTAAATCCTGTATTCTTAATTCAGTTTGTGAATCCAGTTATTTATTTATTTATTTATTTCTCTTTTTAAACTGTATTTTCAAAAACAATTTTGAATTTGATTATTAATGTATGAATTAATGAATATATCTTTAAACGACTGATTTATCCCTTTTTAATGTGAATATTTATTGATGGATTCATATTTACATTATTTTCGTAATTCTTCTTTTTATTGTCCATTAAAATATAAAATAATGAAATACGTTGTAATTTATTCATGGATTAATAAATGAATATTATTAAAGTACAATATTAGTAATGAATGAGTTCAATGCTCCGTTCCTGTTTCCGTAGCTCCTGTGGTCCTCCGTACCGACAGACTCCACTCAGAAAGCTTTAATGTTTTATTAACAGAGAACAGGAAGCCAGAACCAGAACCAGAACCAGAACCTGAACCTGAAGCTGAAGCTGAAGCCAGAACCAGAACCTGAACCAGAAGCTGAAGCTGAAGCCAGAACCAGAACCAGAACCTGAACCTGAAGCTGAAGCCAGAACCAGAACCTGAACCAGAAGCTGAAGCTGAAGCCAGAACCAGAACCAGAACCTGAACCAGAAGCTGAAGCTGAAGCCAGAACCTGAAGCTGAAGCTTAGTTTGTAAAAGGTCCAAAAGAAGCAGCTGAAGCGCCGATGTGCCGGTTCCACTCCTCGCCACGGATAGAAAACACGTCTCCCGCCTGCTGGTGGCGTCCCATCTGAACTCCGCCCGCCGGTTCAGTTCCGGTCCGATCCGGTTCATCCGGTCAGGACCACTTCTGTCGGGTCATGTGGTGTCCGGCCGGGTCGGACAGCAGGCACTGGTTCTGCTGGGCCGAGCCGCGGTTCTTGGCGTCGATGAGGAGCAGAGGAGACTGGGAGTAATGGCCGATGATGTCACTCACTGACGGGAAGACCTGTAAACGATTGATTAGACCGGTCACCGGCGGTGGAAAGTAACTAAGTACATTTACTCAAGTTACTGTGAGGAACTTTGAACTGGTTCTGATCAGTCTCAGTGGCACCGCGAAGCCTCCGTACGACCCACAGCAGGAAAAGGGACCATCAGAGAGATGAGTAGGTATTCTTAATGCTGGTAATCGACAGACACCGTCACCGTCACCGACACCGGCACCGTCACCGTCACCAGCACCGTCACCGGCAACGGCACCGACACCGTCACCGTCACCGACACCGGCACCGTCACCGGCACCGTCACCGGCAACGGCACCGACACCGACACCGGCACCGTCACCGGCAACGGCACCGGCAGAGACACTACGGCTGTTGTCCGCAGAGACACTACGGCTGTTGTCCGCAGAGACACTACGGCTGTTGTCCTCAGAGACACTACGGCTGTTGTCCTCAGAGACACTACGGCTGTTGTCCTCAGAGACACTACGGCTGTTGTCCGCAGAGACACTACGGCTGTTGTCCTCAGAGACACTACGGCTGTTGTCCTCAGAGACACTACGGCTGTTGTCCGCAGAGACACTACGGCTGTTGTCCTCAGAGACACTACGGCTGTTGTCCTCAGAGACACTACGGCTGTTGTCCTCAGAGACACTACGGCTGTTGTCCTCAGAGACACTACGGCTGTTGTCCTCAGAGACACTACGGCTGTTGTCCTCAGAGACACTACGGCTGTTGTCCTCAGAGACACTACGGCTGTTGTCCGCAGAGACACTACGGCTGTTGTCCTCAGAGACACTACGGCTGTTGTCCTCAGAGACACTACGGCTGTTGTCCTCAGAGACACTACGGCTGTTGTCCTCAGAGACACTACGGCTGTTGTCCGCAGAGACACTACGGCTGTTGTCCTCAGAGACACTACGGCTGTTGTCCTCAGAGACACTACGGCTGTTGTCCTCAGAGACACTACGGCTGTTGTCCTCAGAGACACTACGGCTGTTGTCCTCAGAGACACTACGGCTGTTGTCCTCAGAGACACTACGGCTGTTGTCCGCAGAGACACTACGGCTGTTGTCCTCAGAGACACTACGGCTGTTGTCCGCAGAGACACTACGGCTGTTGTCCGCAGAGACACTACGGCTGTTGTCCTCAGAGACACTACGGCTGTTGTCCACAGCGACGCCACAACCAGCTCAGAATGAAAGTTCCTCGTAGTAACGTTCAGTACCAGTCTGAGGTTCTTTACTCTACTGGAGGACTTTCTTCTCATATTACTTTATTAAGATTCTTCAGCACAAAATATTAAACTGTAAAAGTATACGGCTGAAACCAGTAAAGGTAGACCAGGAACCTGAAACCAGTAGAGGTGGAACAGGAACCTGAAACCAGTAGAGGTAGACCAGGAACCTGAAACCAGTAGAGGTGGAACAGGAACCTGAAACCAGTAGAGGTAGACCAGGAACCTGAAACCAGTAAAGGTAGACCAGGAACCTGAAACCAGTAGAGGTGGAACAGGAACCTGAAACCAGTAGAGGTAGACCAGGAACCTGAAACCGGTAGAGGTGGAACAGGAACCTGAAACCAGTAGAGGTAGACCAGGAACCTGAAACCAGTAAAGGTGGAACAGGAACCTGAAACCAGTAGAGGTAGACCAGGAACCTGAAACCAGTAAAGGTAGACCAGGAACCTGAAACCAGTAGAGGTGGAACAGGAACCTGAAACCAGTAGAGGTAGACCAGGAACCTGAAACCAGTAAAGGTAGACCAGGAACCTGAAACCAGTAGAGGTGGAACAGGAACCTGAAACCAGTAAAGGTAGAACAGGAACCTGAAACCAGTAAAGGTAGACCAGGAACCTGAAACCAGTAGAGGTGGAACAGGAACCTGAAACCAGTAAAGGTAGACCAGGAACCTGAAACCAGTAAAGGTAGACCAGGAACCTGAAACCAGTGAAGGTAGAACAGGAACCTGAAACCAGTAAAGGTAGACCAGGAACCTGAAACCAGTAGAGATGGAACAGGAACCTGACGAGATGTTCTTACCTCCTGGACCTTGAGTCCGGTTCCCAGCAGGAAGCTCTGGTTCTGCTGTCTGATCTGGACGTTGTAGACTTTGTCCTGGTAGAAGACCATCAGGGTGAACGGCTGGTTGGCCTGCTGCCGGGTGCTGTCCCGGACCAGGTACGCCCCGTCCTCAACACACACAACCACAATATTAATATTAGTAGTATTAATAGTAATAATAATAACAATCATAATAATAATAATAATAAATAATAATAATAACAATCATAATAATAATAAAAATCATAATAATAATAAATAATAATAACAATCATAATAATAATAAAAATCATAATAATAAATAATAATAACAATCATAATAATAATAATACGTGACGCCACGCATGCACTAATATTTGAACTATCTAATCAGTACATTTACTCAAATACTTCAGTACTACTCTCTACTTTACTTGAGTATTTCCATTTTATGCCCCCCCGCCCCCCCCGTTATCTTTGTCTGACTTCTATTGGGTTAAATCCTGCTCACTGTGTTGGAACTACAGTTCCCACAATGCATCAGTGAGTGATGGTGCATTCATCTGATTTGAGGGTGTTGTTGTTGTTACCTTGTTGACTCGTTGGAGACATCCCTCTGCCTGACCTCTGGTGACCTTACCCACATACCAGCGGGGGTCCAGCTCCTACACACACACACACACGCACACACATGCACACGCACACACATGCACACGCACACACACGCACGCACACACACACACACACACAGATATATATTATATCCTGTTATCTGGTTGAACAGATCAGCAGCACCACCTGCTGTTCACACTGGAGAACTACACACACAGCTGCTACACTCAGCTGACTTCATAAGAACAATAATGATTATTATTATTATTATTATAGTAATAATGATAACAACAATAATAATAATAACTGGTACTGGTCCTCACTATGTCAAAGGGCTGAGACAGACAAACGTGTGTGTGTGTGTGTGTTGTTACCTGTGTGTGTGTGTGTGTTACCTGTGTGTGTGTGTGTGTGTGTGTGTTGTTACCTGTGTGTGTGTGTGTGTGTGTTACCTGTGTGTGTGTGTGTGTGTGTGTTGTTACCTGTGTGTGTGTGTGTGTGTGTTACCTGTGTGTGTGTGTGTGTGTGTGTGTGTTACCTGTGTGTATGTGTGTGTGTTGTTACCTGTGCGTGTGTGTGTGTGTGTTACCTGTGTGTGTGTGTGTGTGTGTGTTGTTACCTGTGTGTGTGTGTGTGTGTGTTACCTGTGTGTATGTGTGTGTGTTGTTACCTGTGCGTGTGTTGTAGGAGGAGGACGAGTTGACGTTCGGTCTGATCCTACGAAGCTGGCTCTTTGTTCAGCAATCGCTGCACGTACACACACACACACACACACACACACACACACACACACACACACAGAGAGTCAGATGGTACTAGTAGTGCTCTGTAGGAGGGAGACACAGCGTCCTCTAGTGTTTACCTGAGACCCCCCCAGGTCAGAACCAGGTTCTAGTGTTTACCTGAGACCCCCCCAGGTCAGAACCAGGTTCTAGTGTTTACCTGAGACCCCCCCAGGTCAGAACCAGGTTCTAGTGTTTACCTGAGACCCCCCCAGGTCAGAACCAGGTTCTAGTGTTCACCTGAGACCCCCCCAGGTGAGAACCAGGTTCTAGTGTTTACCTGAGATCCCCCCAGGTGAGAACCAGGTTCTAGTGTTTACCTGAGACCCCCCCAGGTGAGAACCAGGTTCTAGTGTTCACCTGAGATCCCCCCAGGTGAGAACCAGGTTCTAGTGTTTACCTGAGACCCCCCCCCCCCTCCAGGTGAGAACCAGGTGAGAACCAGAACCAGCTGATGGATTTAACGTTGGTGTGTGTTGTGTTCTTACCTGAGTGCAGTTTGTGAGGCAGAGATCCTGCAGACGGAACACTGGGAGGTAGACTGCTCACACACACACACACAGAGAAACACACATTATTCCATCAGAACCTTCAACTGTCATCCAGTCGGTTCTATAGACTCCTCTGGTTCTATAGACTCCTCTGGTTCTATAGACTCCTCTGGTTCTATAGACTCCTACTCGTCTGGTTCTATAGACTCCTCTGGTTCTATAGACTCCTACTCGTCTGGTTCTATAGACTCCTCTGGTTCTATAGACTCCTACTCCTCTGGTTCTATAGACTCCTCTGGTTCTATAGACTCCTACTCGTCTGGTTCTATAGACTCCTCTGGTTCTATAGACTCCTCTGGTTCTATAGACTCCTACTCGTCTGGTTCTATAGACTCCTCTGGTTCTATAGACTCCTACTCGTCTGGTTCTATAGACTCCTCTGGTTCTATAGATTCTTCTGGTTCTATAGACTCCTCTGGTTCTATAGACTCCTCTGGTTCTATAGACTCCTACTCGTCTGGTTCTATAGACTCCTCTGGTTCTATAGATTCTTCTGGTTCTATAGACTCCTCTGGTTCTATAGACTCCTCTGGTTCTATAGACTCCTACTCGTCTGGTTCTATAGACTCCTCTGGTTCTATAGATTCTTCTGGTTCTATAGACTCCTCTGGTTCTATAGATTCCTCTGGTTCTATAGACTCCTACTCGTCTGGTTCTATAGACTCCTCTGGTTCTATAGACTCCTACTCGTCTGGATCTATAGATTCGTCTGGTTCTATAGACTCCTCTGGTTCTATAGACTCCTCTGGTTCTATAGACTCCTACTCGTCTGGTTCTATAGACTCCTCTGGTTCTATAGACTCCTACTCCTCTGGTTCTATAGACTCCTCTGGTTCTATAGACTCCTACTCGTCTGGTTCTATAGACTCCTCTGGTTCTATAGACTCCTCTGGTTCTATAGACTCCTACTCGTCTGGTTCTATAGACTCCTCTGGTTCTATAGATTCTTCTGGTTCTATAGACTCCTCTGGTTCTATAGACTCCTCTGGTTCTATAGACTCCTACTCGTCTGGTTCTATAGACTCCTCTGGTTCTATAGATTCTTCTGGTTCTATAGACTCCTCTGGTTCTATAGATTCCTCTGGTTCTATAGACTCCTACTCGTCTGGTTCTATAGACTCCTCTGGTTCTATAGACTCCTACTCGTCTGGATCTATAGATTCGTCTGGTTCTATAGACTCCTCTGGTTCTATAGACTCCTCTGGTTCTATAGACTCCTACTCGTCTGGTTCTATAGACTCCTCTGGTTCTATAGACTCCTACTCCTCTGGTTCTATAGACTCCTCTGGTTCTATAGACTCCTACTCGTCTGGTTCTATAGACTCCTCTGGTTCTATAGACTCCTCTGGTTCTATAGACTCCTCTGGTTCTATAGACTCCTACTCGTCTGGTTCTATAGACTCCTCTGGTTCTATAGACTCCTACTCGTCTGGTTCTATAGACTCCTCTGGTTCTATAGATTCTTCTGGTTCTATAGACTCCTCTGGTTCTATAGACTCCTCTGGTTCTATAGACTCCTACTCGTCTGGTTCTATAGACTCCTCTGGTTCTATAGATTCTTCTGGTTCTATAGACTCCTCTGGTTCTATAGATTCCTCTGGTTCTATAGACTCCTACTCGTCTGGTTCTATAGACTCCTCTGGTTCTATAGACTCCTACTCGTCTGGATCTATAGATTCGTCTGGTTCTATAGACTCCTCTGGTTCTATAGACTCCTCTGGTTCTAGACGTCGTCTCATCGTCGTTATTTAGTCTTTGTTTGATTTGTTCAAATAAACTCAGACTCAGTTGGTGGCAGGAAGTAGAACAGTAGAACCTTAGCAAGCTTTGGAGGACGATTTTCTATGAACTGAACCTGAACTCTGTGGTTCTCCGGTAGAACTCTGTGGTTCTCCAGTAGAACCCTAGGGTTCTCCGGTAGAACCCTGTGGTTCTCCAGTGGAACTCTGTGGTTCTCCGGTAGAACTCTGTGGTTCTCTGGTAGAACCCTGCGGTTCTCCGGTAGAACCCTGTGGTTCTCCGGTAGAGCCCTGTGGTTCTCCGGTAGAACCCTGTGGTTCTCCGGTACTGACGTGACGTTCTAGTCAGGGCCTACCTGTCTCCGTGGCGTGACGGCAGCCCGGGGAGTCCAGGCCGGGGGGGCAGGCCTTTACTCTGGAGGGGGAAGGTGTTGTGTTTAGGAGCTGGAAGAGAGAAGAGGAATTTAAAGACTCTCTCTGATATTTTGATATTTTGTTTATGAAATGAGAAATAGAATAAATGTCACCTTCGTTGTGTGTTTGCTGACGAGAGAAGAGAAGAAGAAAAACATCAGAGCTCAGTCTGGATTCATTCACCTTCACAATAAAAGACTGTAACTTACCTCTCTCCTCGCATCGAACCTGTCGAACCAAAACACAAACAACAACATGAGTATTATGATATCACAACAACAACAACAACAACATGAGTATTATGACATCACAACAACAACAACAACATGAGAATTGTGACATCACAACAACAACAAAATTAGTATTATGACATCACAACAACAACAACATGAGTATTATGACATCACAACAACAACAAAATGAGTATTATGACATCACAACAACAACATGAGAATTATGACATCACAACAACAACATGAGTATTATGACATCACAACAACAACATGAGAATTATGACATCACAACAACAACAACATGAGTATTATGACATCACAACAACAACAACAACATGAGTATTATGACATCACAACAACAACAACAACATGAGAATTATGACATCACAACAACAACATGAGTATTATGACATCACAACAACAACATGAGTATTATGACATCACAACAACAACAACAACATGAGAATTATGACATCACAACAACAACAACAACAACATGAGTATTATGACATCACAACAACAACATGAGAATTATGACATCACAACAACAACAACAACAACATGAGTATTATGACATAACAACAACAACAACAACAACAACAACATGAGTATTATGACATCACAACAACAACAACAACATGAGAATTATGACATCACAACAACAACAACAACATGAGTATTATGACATCACAACAACAACAACATGAGAATTATGACATCACAACAACAACAACATGAGTATTATGACATAACAACAACAACAACAACATGAGTATTATGACATCACAACAACAACAACATGAGAATTATGACATCACAACAACAACAACAACATGAGTATTATGACATCACAACAACAACAACATGAGAATTATGACATCACAACAACAACAACATGAGTATTATGACATCACAACAACAACAACATGAGTATTATGACATCACAACAACAACAACATGAGTATTATGACATCACAACAACAACAACAACATGAGTATTATGACATCACAACAACAACAACATGAGTATTATGACATCACAACAACAACAACATGAGTATTATGACATCACAACAACAACAACAACATGAGTATTATGACATCACAACAATAACAACAACAACAACATGAGTATTATGACATCACAACAACAACAACAACAACAACATGAGTATTATGACATCATATGATCCCAGCTGGTTGCTGAGTTTCCAGCTGTAGTAGAACCTGACTGGGAGGACATGAACTAACCCTGACTTGTCTACTGGTCTACTGGTCCACTGGTCTACTGGTCCACTGGTCTACTGGTCCACTGGTCCACTGGTCTACTGGTCCACTGGTCTACTGGTCCACTGGTGCACTGGACCACTGGTCTACTGGTCTACTGGTCTACTGGTCTACTGGTCCACTGGTCCACTGGTCTACTGGTCTACTGGTCTACTGGTCCACTGGTCTACTGTGTGTTCTGACCTGTTGGCAGCAGGAGGTCTGGCGGAGGAGTTGGTCCTGTTGACGGAGGTGGAGGTCGGAGGAAGAACAACTGGTTTGGACCAGGTGGGAAGATCAGGGGCGTCCTGCTGAGGTCTGAAGGTCAGGGGCACATGTTTAACATCTAACAGGTCTAACAGGTCTAACAGGACTAACAGGTCTAACAGGACTAACAGGTCTAACAGGACTAACAGGACTAACAGGTCTAACAGGTCTAACAGGACTAACAGGACTAACAGGACTGTTAGACCTGTTAGGTCCGTTGCTACATATAACAGACCGTTGCTAAGTATAACAGACCATTGCTACGTATAACAGACTGTTGCTACGTATAACAGACTGTTGCTAAGTATAACAGACCGTTGCTACGTATAACAGACCATTGCTACGTATAACAGACCGTTGCTACGTATAACAGACCGTTGCTACGTATAACAGACCGTTGCTACGTATAACAGGCTGTTGCTAAGTATAACAGACCGTTGCTACGTATAACAGACCGTTGCTAAGTATAACAGACTGTTGCTAAGTATAACAGACTGTTGCTACGTATAACAGACCGTTGCTAACTATAACAGACCATTGCTACGTATAACAGACTGTTGCTAAGTATAACAGACCGTTGCTACATATAACAGACTGTTGCTAAGTATAACAGACCATTGCTACGTATAACAGACCGTTGCTAAGTATAACAGACCGTTGCTACGTATAACAGGCCGTTGCTAAGTATAACAGACCGTTGCTACGTATAACAGACCGTTGCTACGTATAACAGACCGTTGATAAGTATAACAGACCGTTGTTAAGTATAACAGACCGTTGCTACGTATAACAGACCGTTGCTAAGTATAACAGACCGTTGCTACGTATAACAGACCGTTGCTACGTATAACAGACCGTTGCTACGTATAACAGACCGTTGCTACGTATAGCAGACCGTTGCTACGTATAACAGACCGTTGCTACGTATAACAGACCGTTGCTACGTATAGCAGACCGTTGCTATGTATAACAGACCGTTGCTATGTATAACAGACCGTTGCTATGTATAGCAGACCGTTGCTACGTATAACAGACCGTTACTATGTATAACAGACTGTTGCTAAGTATAACAGACCGTTGCTACATATAACAGACTGTTGCTAAGTATAACAGACCGTTGCTAAGTATAACAGACCGTTGCTACGTATAACAGGCCGTTGCTAAGTATAACAGACCGTTGCTACGTATAACAGACTGTTGCTAAGTATAACAGACCGTTGCTAAGTATAACAGACTGTTGCTAAGTATAACAGACCGTTGCTAAGTATAACAGACTGTTGCTAAGTATAACAGACCGTTGCTAAGTATAACAGACCATTGCTACGTATAACAGACCGTTGCTAAGTATAACAGATTGTTGCTATGGATACAGCTCTGATGTCAGACTCTGGAGGACTGTTTTTGTGTCTGATAATTGATTTCATCAGTAAGTAGCCGTGTAATAATAATAGTAATAATAATAGTAGTATACGTGTTGTAGTGAGGACCCAGTGCAGACCCCTGTGGAGCTCCGTATTGATCCCGTATTGATCCCGTATTGATCCCTAATAAACATGATCAGCAGAGTCTGTACTCACCTCCAGGAATGAGTCCCCGGCTGTAAGAAACACAGAAATAATATTAAAACAATAAAGACCAAAAGTTTAAAGTATTTAAAGAGAAATGAAGGTTAAGGTCTTTGACAACTGCTGTGATGTTAAATAATATAATAATAATACACTAATAATAAACAATAATATAATAATACAATAATAATAAATAATAATACGTTTATTTTAAAAGAAGAAACTCACTGTGTTGCGTTGAAGTCCTGTAGAGAAAAGTAAACATCCCATTAATAAACTGATTATTAATAACTCACATTTCATTTTATTTCATTTCTTTCTTTGTCACATTATCGTTGAGTGTTTTCAGATGTTCAGAATTATGAAGAAGTAGTTTATTTATTATGGTGATTTTACATAGAAATAAAGTGAAACCAAAGGAAGGAATCAGTCAGTGATAGTTGGACCACGTTGGACAACGTTGGACCACGTTGGACCATGTTGGGTCCATGTTGGACCACGTTGGGTCCACGTTGGGTCCATGTTGGGTTCATGTTGGACCATGTTGGGTTACCTCTGGTGGGGGACGGGTTGGATCCTGAGTCTCGCCCCGGTTTGATGTCACGACGGATCTGCGGTGGCCCCGGAGGCACTGAACCAAACAACACAGTTACAACAGAACATCAGATCTATATATAGATATATAGATATATAGTTATATAGATATATAGATATAATCAATATATAATATCAACATGTGATCAGTTATGAGGAAGAGGAGGAGGAGGAGGTGTGTTAACATGTGAACTCACATCTTCCTCTACCGTGAGGGGAGTGGTCTCTTCTAGAGGACGAGGACGAGGAGGACGAAGACTCTCCTGGCTACAGCACAGACAGAGGTCAGTTAGAGGTCAGTTAGAGGTCAGTCAGAGGTCAGTTAGAGGTCATTCAGAAGTCAGTTAGAGGTCAGTCAGAGGTCATTCAGAAGTCAGTCAGAGGTCAGTTAGAGGTCATTCAGAAGTCAGTCAGGTCAGTCAGAGGTCAGTCAGAGGTCAGTCAGAGGTCAGTCAGAGGTCAGTGAACAGTTTATTTATACATTTATTTAATTGAATGTATTAAAGTGTTGAGATGAGACCCACCATCCGGGGAGGAGGTGCAGACAGCGTGGAGGCGGGGGGGCGGGGACACACAGCAGGGGGCCCGCCTCTGGATGTCACATGGTTATCTACACAGAGATTACGTTTTACTATTAGGTATTATCATTCATTCTCATTATCATGTCTATCTACCTATGTAGTCTGGTATCTACCTATGTAGTCTGGTATCTACCTATGTAGTCTGGTATCTACCTAGTAACTATGTAGTCTGGTATCTACCTATGTAGTCTGGTATCTACCTATGTAGTCTGGTATCTACCTATGTAGTCTGGTATCTAACTATGTAGTCTGGTATCTACCTATGTAGTCTGGTATCTACCTATGTAGTCTGGTATCTACCTATGTAGTCTGGTACCTACCTATGTAGTCTGGTACCTACCTAGTAACTATGTAGTCTGGTATCTAACTATGTAGTCTGGTATCTAACTATGTAGTCTGGTATCTACCTATGTAGCCTGGTATCTACCTATGTAGCCTGGTATCTACCTATGTAGTCTGGTATCTACCTATGTAGTCTGGTATCTAACTATGTAGTCTGGTACCTACCTATGTAGTCTGGTACCTACCTAGTAACTATGTAGTCTGGTATCTACCTATGTAGCCTGGTACCTACCTATGTAGTCTGGTATCTACCTATGTAGTCTGGTATCTAACTATGTAGTTTGGTATCTACCTATGTAGTCTGGTATCTACCTATGTAGTCTGGTACCTACCTATGTAGTCTGGTACCTACCTAGTAACTATGTAGTCTGGTATCTGCCTATGTAGTCTGGTATCTACCTATGTAGTCTGGTACCTACCTATGTAGTCTGGTACCTACCTAGTAACTATGTAGTCTGGTATCTACCTATGTAGCCTGGTACCTACCTATGTAGTCTGGTATCTACCTATGTAGTCTGGTATCTAACTATGTAGTCTGGTATCTACCTATGTAGTCTGGTATCTAACTATGTAGTCTGGTATCTACCTATGTAGTCTGGTATTTAACTATGTAGTCTGGTATCTACCTATGTAGTCTGGTATCTACCTATGTAGTCTGGTACCTACCTATGTAGTCTGGTACCTACCTAGTAACTATGTAGTCTGGTATCTACCTATGTAGCCTGGTACCTACCTATGTAGTCTGGTATCTACCTATGTAGTCTGGTATCTACCTATGTAGCCTGGTACCTACCTATGTAATCTGGTATCTACCTATGTAGTCTGGTACGTACCTATGTAGTCTGGTACCTACCTATGTAGTCTGGTATCTACCTATGTAGTCTGGTACCTACCTATGTAGTCTGGTACCTACCTATGTAGTCGCTGTCTCCGATGGGCAGGGTGGGAATGAGCTTGTGAACCAGGTCCTCTGGAGGTTCGGAGGGTGGAGGCTCGTAGTCGTTGGCTCCGTCGGCGTCATCATTCGGGGATTCGTAGTCGCCCCCGCTGCCCTCCTCGTCACCGCTGTACGGACTCTCGTAGTCATCATCAAACTCATCGTCCTGACGGACAGACAGAGAGGAGGATGACACCCTAGCAAACACCCTAGCAACCACCCGAACACCCCGACAACGACCTAACAACCAAACAGCAACGTCCTACAGACCTGCAGCCGGTGAGCTCATCTAACTCTGCAGCACATTGAATGTTTGAGTGATTCTGAAATATTTACCATCTTGAAATATGAAATAATGACATTAATAAAAGTGTTTCTGGGTAAAATGGAATGAACAGAGACAGAAACGATGAAGGTCAGACTTACAAACTCGTCTTCCCCCCAGCCCTGAGCGTCAGCAGCCGAATCTGCAGAGGAGGAAGCAGCTCAATACACTCATATCTATAGATTCATATACATTCAGACCTGAATTAAGATCAACATTCAACTGTACTGATCCTCAGAGGACACAAGTGGAAAACACAGAAATAACTCTATATACAGATATATAAATCATATATATATATATATATATATATAGAGAGAGAGAGTAAAGATAACAAGGGGAAGAATTCCCAGTGCGTATACTGTATACGGTATACAGTATACACTATACAGTAGTATACTGTATAGTGTATACTGTATACTACAGTATACTGTACGTACAGCAGCCAGTAATACTGCAGGACTGTCTCCAGAGAAGGAGAGTAAAGTATATCACCAGAATAATCTCTAATATTAGAAATATGATACAAACATGATAAAGTATGACATAATA
>JAUPFX010000018.1:30770621-30835621 GCA_036937225.1 Sebastes paucispinis
TGTACTATTAGTGTACTGTTAGTGTACTGTTAGTGTACTGTTAGTGCACTGTTAGTGTACTGTTAGTGTACTATTAGTGTACTATTAGTGTACTGTTAGTGTACTGTTAGTGTACTGTTAGTGTACTGTTAGTGTACTATTAGTGCACTGTTAGTGTACTGTTAGTGTACTATTAGTGTACTGTTAGTGTACTGTTAGTGCACTGTTAGTGTACTGTTAGTGTACTATATTAGTGTACTGTTAGTGTACTGTTAGTGTACTATTAGTGTACTGTTAGTGTACTATTAGTGTACTGTTAGTGTACTATATTAGTGTACTGTTAGTGTACTGTTAGTGTACTATTAGTGTACTGTTAGTGCACTGTTAGTGTACTATTAGTGTACTGTTAGTGTACTGTTAGTGTACTATTAGTGTACTGTTAGTGTACTATTAGTGTACTGTTAGTGTACTGTTAGTGTACTGTTAGTGTACTATTAGTGTACTCCTTTTAAAAATACAATAAGAGAATACTTTCAGTGTACTCAGTCAGACACAAAGGTAGGCTGACGTTACCTACTTATATACTTCGTACTTTATATTCAATACTTTATAATCGGTACTTTATAATCGGTACTTTATAATCAGAGTTTTATAATCGGTACTTTGTATTCGGGACTTTGTAATCGGTACTTTATAATCGGTACTTTATATTCGGTACTTTATAATCGGTACTTTATAATCGGTACTTTGTAATCGGTACATTGTAATCGGTACTTTATAATCGGTACTTTATATTCGGTACTTTATAATCGGTATTTTGTAATCGGTACTTTATAATCGGTACTTTGTAATCGGTACATTGTAATCGGTACTTTATAATCGGTACTTTATATTCGGTACTTTATAATCGGTATTTTGTAATCGGTACTTTGTATTCGGTACTTTATATTCGGTACTTTATAGCAGTACTTTATAATCGGTACTCAGTATTTTATAATGGGTACTTTATATTCGGTACTTTATATTCTGTACTTTATAACGGTACTTTATATTCGGTACTTTATAATCGGTACTTTGTATTCGGTACTTTATAATCGGTACTTTATAATCGGTACTTTGTATTCGGTACTTTGTATTCGGTACTTTATATTCGGTACTTTATAATCGGTACTTTATATTTGGTACTTTATAATCGGTACTTTATAATCGGTACTTTGTATTCGGTACTTTGTATTCGGTACTTTATATTCAGTACTTTATAGTCGGTACTTTATATTCGGTACTTTACAATCGGTACTTTACAATCGGTACTTTATAACGGTACTTTATATTCGGTGCTTTATAACGATACTTTATATTCGATACTTTATAACGGTACTTTATATTCGGTACTTTATAACGGTACTTTATATTCGGTACTTTATAATGGTACTTTATATTCGGTACTTTATATTTGGTACTTTATAACGGTACTTTATAACGGTACTTTATATTCGGTACTTTATAACGGTACTTTATATTCGGTACTTTATAACGGTACTTTATAATCGGTACTTTATATTCGGTACTTTATAACGGTACTTTATATTCGGTACTTTATATTCGGTACTTTATAATGGTACTTTATAACGGTACTTTATAACGGTACTTTATAATCGGTACTTTATATTCGGTACTTTATAGCAGTACTTTATAATCGGTACTCAGTATTTTATAATGGGTACTTTATATTCGGTACTTTATATTCGGTACTTTATAACGGTATTTTATAATTGGTACTTTATATTCGGTACTTTATAATCGGTACTTTGTATTCGATACTTTGTATTCGGTACTTTATATTCGGTACTTTATAATCGGTACTTTATATTTGGTACTTTATAATCGGTACTTTATAATCGGTACTTTGTATTCGGTACTTTGTATTCGGTACTTTATATTCAGTACTTTATAGTCGGTACTTTATATTCGGTACTTTACAATCGGTACTTTACAATCGGTACTTTATAACGGTACTTTATATTCGGTGCTTTATAACGATACTTTATATTCGATACTTTATAACGGTACTTTATATTCGGTACTTTATAACGGTACTTTATATTCGGTACTTTATAATGGTACTTTATATTCGGTACTTTATATTTGGTACTTTATAACGGTACTTTATAACGGTACTTTATATTCGGTACTTTATAACGGTACTTTATATTCGGTACTTTATAACGGTACTTTATAATCGGTACTTTATATTCGGTACTTTATAACGGTACTTTATATTCGGTACTTTATATTCGGTACTTTATAATGGTACTTTATAACGGTACTTTATAACGGTACTTTATAATCGGTACTTTATATTCGGTACTTTATAGCAGTACTTTATAATCGGTACTCAGTATTTTATAATGGGTACTTTATATTCGGTACTTTATATTCGGTACTTTATAACGGTATTTTATAATTGGTACTTTATATTCGGTACTTTATAATCGGTACTTTGTATTCGATACTTTGTATTCGGTACTTTATAATCGGTACTTTATAATCGGTACTTTGTATTCGGTACTTTATAATCGGTACTTTATATTCGGTACTTTATAATCGGTACTTTATAATCGGTACTTTGTATTCGGTACTTTGTATTCGGTACTTTATATTCGGTACTTTATAATCGGTACTTTTATTCGGTACTTTATAATCGGTACTTTATAATCGGTACTTTGTATTCGGTACTTTGTATTCGGTACTTTATATTCGGTACTTTATAATCGGTACTTTATATTCGGTACTTTACAATCGGTACTTTACAATCGGTACTTTACAATCGGTACTTTATAACGGTACTTTATATTCGGTGCTTTATAACGATACTTTATATTCGGTACTTTATAACGGTACTTTATATTCGGTACTTTATAACGGTACTTTATATTCGGTACTTTATAATGGTACTTTATATTCGGTACTTTATATTCGGTACTTTATAACGGTACTTTATAACGGTACTTTATATTCGGTACTTTATATTCGGTACTTTATAATGGTACTTTATAACGGTACTTTATAATCGGTACTTTATATTCGGTACTTTATAACGGTACTTTATATTCGGTACTTTATATTCGGTACTTTATAATGGTACTTTATAACGGTACTTTATAACGGTACTTTATATTCGGTACTTTATAATGGTACTTTATAACGGTACTTTATAACGGTACTTTATAATCGGTACTTTATATTCGGTACTTTATAATCGGTACTTTATAATCGGTACTTTGTAATCGGTACTTTGTAATCGGTACTTTATATTCGGTACTTTATAACGGTACTTTATATTCGGTACTTTATAATCGGTACTTTGTAATCGGTACTTTGTAATCGGTACTTTATATTCGGTACTTTATAACGGTACTTTATATTCGGTACTTTATAATCGGTACTTTATAATCAGTATTTTATTAACAGAGACTTTAAATCAAGTGAAGCTGGAGATGACCGACGGACCCTGAAGGCAACACAACATTAAAGATGAGCCTCCGGTGATGCGTTCACTGACACAAATCGAGATGGTAAATCAGAGAACCGACTAGAAACAAAAAACAGATTTTATTAAAACTAGACGAAGTCAACATGTTGAACATAATAAAACTAACAAACATTTAACAAGCTCAAATTAAAAGTGTTGATTTGAATAATTAAATCATTTCATGTCCAATAAAACACTCAGTCTTAATATCAAAACTTCAGTTTAGAACCAACTAGAATAATTAATTATAAATCTATTCTTCATAAAAAGAATCTGAGTGTTTGAATCTTTACGTTTTAACTTGTTAAATATATTTAACCGCTTCTTCTCCAGGTGTTTCTAACGGGGGAAACTATTTAATCTGCATGAACCTGAACGCATCGCAGTCAGAGTCTCTTTACTTCTGTCCGTCCTCTCGTCCTCTCTCAGGTGATTAAAACAATGCCTTCACCTTCACTTTCACTTGTGTCTCCGACAGGAAGCTGCTGAACTGACAGTGATGGATGGAACTACCAAAATAAAAGCATGATTGTGGACAAAACGGGAAGAATATTTTTAGAGGTTTAAAAGTCTGACGGAGGTCCAGGACTCGTCTGTCCCGTCTTTACAGTCCGGTTCTGGTCTCAGAGTCCAGCTGACTGCGTGGCGGTCCTCGCCGTGGCGGTTGGCGGTCCTCGCCGTGGCGCCGCACAGCGTCAGTGACTCTTCTTGGACGAGCCGAAGCCGGAGAAGCCCATCACCGCCGCCATCTCATCGTCCTCCTCAAAGTCCACGTCCTCCTCGGCCCGCCGCTTCCTCTCCTTCTGCTTCTCCTTCTTGTAGGCCTTCGCCTTCTCCTCCTGACAACACACACAGAGGACATCAGAGAACTACAACTCCCAGCACCACCTCCACTTCCTTCCCTCTCCTCCTCCTGTCCTCCTCCTCCGCCTCTCCTCGCCTCTCTCCTCCCCTCTCCTCTCCTCCTCTCCTCTCCTCTCCTCTTCTCCTCTCCTCCTGTCCTCCCCTCCTTTCCTCTCCTCTCCTCTCCTCCCCTCTCTCCTCACCTCCTCCCTCAGCTCCTTCATGCGCTCCTCAAAGTCGTACTCCTTCTGCTTCTCCTCCATCTTCTTCTTGTTCTGCTCGAAGCGTTTCTTCACCTGATCCAGAGACGAGCGCTCCACTCTCATCGACATGCCCAAGTTCCTCTGGTCTGCTCACGCACGCACGCACGCACGCACGCACGCACACACACACATTGGGTAACAGTTAGTAAAGGGTTAACGAGGGTAATGGGTTCAGAATGAGACCAACAGCTGACTTGAACTTCTGTTTGAGGTGAACTCACGTTTCTTTCCGTTAATGTGATCCAGGAAGTTGATGGAGTCTTTGACGACGCAGTCACAGACGTTACAGTAATAACTGAGAAGAAGAAGAAAGCAGCCAATCAGAGCGAGGCAACAGCTGTCACGTTGTTATTAACACGTTGTTATTAACACGTTATTAACACGGTGTTATTCACACGCTTATATTAACACGCTGATATTAACACGCTGTTATTAACACGCTGTTATTCACACGCTGATATTAACACGTTATTAACACGCTGTTATTAACACGTTGTTATTAACACGCTGTTATTAACACGCTGTTATTAACACGCTGTTATTCACACGTTATTAACACGCTGTTATTAACACGTTATTAACACGCTGTTATTAACACGCTGATATTAACACGCTGTTATTAACACGCTGTTATTCACACGCTGTTATTAACACGTTATTAACACGGTGTTATTAACACGCTGATATTAACACGCTGTTATTAACACGCTGTTATTAACACGCTGATATTAACACGCTGTTATTCACACGCTGTTATTCACACGCTGTTATTCACACGCTGATATTAACACGCTGATATTAACACGCTGTTATTAACACGCTGTTATTCACACGCTGATATTAACACGCTGTTATTCACACGCTGATATTAACACGCTGATATTAACACGCTGTTATTAACACGCTGATATTCACACGCTGTTATTAACACGCTGTTATTCACACGCTGATATTAACACGCTGATATTAACACGCTGTTATTCACACGTTGTTATTAACACGTTGATATTAACACGCTGTTATTAACACGCTGTTATTAACACGCTGTTATTCACACGTTATTAACACGCTGTTATTAACACGCTGTTATTAACACGCTGTTATTAACACGCTGTTATTCACACGTTGTTATTAACACGTTATTAACACGCTGTTATTCACACGTTGTTATTAACACGTTATTAACACGCTGTTATTAACACGCTGTTATTCACACGTTGTTATTAACACGTTATTAACACGCTGTTATTAACACGCTGTTATTCACACGTTGTTATTAACACGTTATTAACACGCTGTTATTCACACGCTGATATTAACACGCTGATATTAACACGCTGTTATTCACACGTTGTTATTCACACGTTGTTATTAACACACTGTTATTCACACGCTGTTATTCACACGCTGTTATTAACACGCTGATATTAACACGCTGTTATTCACACGTTGTTATTAACACGTTATTAACACGCTGTTATTCACACGCTGATATTAACACGCTGATATTAACACGCTGTTATTCACACGTTGTTATTCACACGTTGTTATTAACACACTGTTATTCACACGCTGTTATTCACACGCTGTTATTCACACGTTGTTATTAACACGTTGATATTAACACGCTGTTATTCACACGCTGTTATTCACACGTTGTTATTAACACGTTATTAACACGCTGTTATTAACACGCTGTTATTCACACGCTGTTATTAACACGTTATTAACACGTTGTTATTAACACGCTCTTATTCACACGCTGTTATTAACACGTTGTTATTAACACGCTGTTATTAACACGGTGTTATTAACACGCTGTTATTCACACGTTATTAACACGTTATTAACACGTTATTAACACGGTGGTATTAACACGGTGTTATTAACACGCTGTTATTCACACGCTGTTATTAACACGTTGTTATTAACACGTTGTTATTAACACGTTATTAACACGTTATTAACACGCTGTTATTCACACGCTGTTATTAACACGTTGTTATTAACACGTTGTTATTAACACGTTATTAACACGTTATTAACACGCTGTTATTCACACGCTGTTATTCACACGTTGTTATTAACACGCTGTTATTAACACGGTGTTATTAACACGCTGTTATTCACACGTTGTTATTAACACGTTATTAACACGCTGTTATTAACACGCTGTTATTCACACGCTGTTATTAACACGTTGTTATTAACACGCTGTTATTCACACGCTGTTATTCACACGCTGTTATTAACACGCTGTTATTAACACGCTGTTATTAACACGCTGTTATTAACACGCTGATTACAGCTGCATCATATCAGGTGTAACTGATCGTGATGTGAGAGCAGGTTAAAGAAGGCATGTTACCCGCCCATCTCCGCCTGGGGGGTGGTCTTCGTGATGACGATGGTCTTCCCCAGTTTGGACTCCAGGTCCACTTTATAGTCTCGGTGCCGCAGGAGGTCCCGCTTGACCGGCGGAGCGGTTTTCCCTGAAAGAGAGAGAGACCATTCACTACTAATGACCTCTTCATCATTCCTCCTCATCATTCCTCCTCATCATTCCTCTTCGTCATTCCTCTTCATCATTCCTCCTCATCATTCCTCCTCATCATTCATTCCTCTTCATCATTCCTCTTCATCATTCCTCTTCATCATTCCTCCTCATCATTCCTCCTCATCATTCCTCTTCGTCATTCCTCTTCATCATTCCTCCTCATCATTCCTCCTCATCATTCCTCTTCATCATTCCTCTTCATCATTCCTCTTCATCATTCCTCCTCATCATTCCTCCTCATCATTCCTCCTCATCATTCCTCTTCATCATTCCTCTTCATCATTCCTCTTCATCATTCCTCCTCATCATTCCTCCTCATCATTCCTCTTCATCATTCCTCTTCATCATTCCTCTTCATCATTCCTCCTCATCATTCCTCCTCATCATTCCTCCTCATCATTCCTCTTCATCATTCCTCTTCATCATTCCTCCTCATCATTCCTCTTCATCATTCCTCTTCATCATTCCTCCTCATCATTCCTCTTCATCATTCCTCTTCATCATTCCTCCTCATCATTCCTCTTCATCATTCCTCTTCATCATTCCTCTTCATCATTCCTCTTCATCATTCCTCCTCATCATTCCTCTTCATCATTCCTCTTCATCATTCCTCCTCATCATTCCTCCTCATCATTCCTCTTCATCATTCCTCTTCATCATTCCTCTTCATCATTCCTCCTCATCATTCCTCTTCATCATTCCTCTTCATCATTCCTCTTCATCATTCCTCTTCATCATTCCTCCTCATCATTCCTCTTCATCATTCCTCTTCATCATTCCTCCTCATCATTCCTCCTCATCATTCCTCTTCATCATTCCTCTTCATCATTCCTCCTCATCATTCCTCTTCATCATTCCTCTTCATCATTCCTCTTCATCATTCCTCCTCATCATTCCTCTTCATCATTCCTCTTCATCATTCCTCTTCATCATTCCTCTTCATCATTCCTCCTCATCATTCCTCTTCATCATTCCTCTTCATCATTCCTCTTCATCATTCCTCCTCATCATTCCTCTTCATCATTCCTCTTCATCATTCCTCTTCATCATTCCTCTTCATCATTCCTCTTCATCATTCCTCTTCATCATTCCTCTTCATCATTCCTCACACTGACCCATCACTCAGACAGGAAGTAGAACACACAGATAAATGAATCTCACCATCTCTCCTCTCTCGGTCTCTCTCCTCCGCCAGCCGCTTCTGAGCCAAGTTCTCATACTCGTCTTTGTCCCACTTCCGACGGAAGTCATTCTTACTGGACTACAAGAGAAGAAGAAGAAGAGAAGAGAAGAGGAAGAGAAGAGGAAGAGAAGAGGAGAAGAAGGAGAAGAGGAGAAGAAGAAGAGAGAGAGTCAGAGGAGTTCTTCATGTACAGAATAAAGCCTTCACACTAAAGAACATCTGTTAGTAGAGAGGAGCTGGAGGACCGTTCATCCTCTCACATCTCTACATGACACACACACACACACACACACACACACACACACACACACACACACACACACACACACACACACACACACACACACACACACACACATATACATACATATATATATGTGTGTGTGTGCTAGAGAGACTCACCCCGCTGCCTGACGCCATGACTACCGCTCACTCCACGGTCTGTCGCAAACACTCCACGGTCTGTCGCAAACACTCCACGGTCTGTCGCAAACACTCCACGGTCTGTCGCAAACACTACACGGCCTGTCGTAAAGACACCACGGCCTGTCGTAAAGACACCACGGCCTGTCGCAAACACTACACGGCCTGTCGTAAAGACACCACGGCCTGTCGTAAAGACACCACGGCCTGTCGCAAACATTACACGGCCTGTCGTAAAGACACCACGGCCTGTCGCAAACACTACACGGCCTGTCGTAAAGACACCACGGTCTGTCGCAAACACTACACGGCCTGTCGCAAAGACACCACGGCCTGTCGCAAAGACTACACGGCCTGTCGTAAAGACACCACGGCCTGTCGCAAACACTACACGGTCTGTCGCAAACACACCACGGCCTGTCGCAAACACTACACGGTCTGTCGCAAACACTACACGGTCTGTCGCAAACACACCACGGCCTGTCGCAAAGCCTTTCAGTTGTTGCACTGTACTGTAGAAATATTATATCTGGTTGCTATGGTTACAGTGAATAAGACTAACGCATTTGTTCTTATTGATGTAATTGTAATCAGGTGAAGCTCCACATTAACACATTAACACATGAACACATGAACACATTAACGCATGAACACATTAACACATTAACACATGAACACATTAACACATTAACACATGAACACATGAACACATTAACGCATGAACGCATTAACGCATTAACGCATTAACGCATGAACACATTAACGCATGAACACATTAACGCATGAACACATGAACACATTAACACATTAACACATGAACACATGAACGCATGAACGCATTAACACATGAACACATGAACACATGAACACATTAACGCATGAACACATTAACACATGAACACATGAACACATGAACACATTAACGCATGAACGCATTAACACATGAACACATGAACACATGAACACATGAACGCATGAACGCATGAACGCATTAACACATGAACACATGAACACATGAACACATTAACGCATGAACGCATGAACACATGAACGCATGAACGCATTAACGCATGAACACATTAACACATGAACGCATTAACACATGAACACATGAACACATGAACGCATGAACGCATGAACGCATGAACGCATTAACACATGAACACATGAACACATGAACACATGAACACATGAACGCATGAACGCATTAACACATGAACACATGAACACATGAACACATTAACGCATGAACGCATTAACACATGAACACATGAACACATTAACGCATGAACGCATGAATGCATGAACACATTAACACATGAACACATTAACGCATGAACGCATGAACGCATTAACGCATGAACACATGAACACATGAACACATTAACGCATGAACGCATGAATGCATGAACACATTAACACATGAACACATTAACGCATGAACGCATGAACGCATTAACACATGAACACATGAACACATTAACGCATGAACGCATTAACACATGAACACATGAACACATTAACGCATGAACGCATGAATGCATGAACACATTAACACATGAACACATTAACGCATGAACGCATGAACGCATTAACGCATGAACGCATTAACGCATGAATGCATGAACCCATTAACACATGAACACATTAACGCATTAACGCATGAATGCATGAACACATTAACGCATGAATGCATGAACACATTAACGCATGAACACATTAACGCATTAACGCATGAACGCATTAACGCATGAATGCATGAACACATTAACACATGAACACATTAACGCATGAACGCATGAACGCATGAACACATGAAGGAGTGTATTCACTAATTAAAGCCTCATTTCTTTGTATTTATGAAACAGAATTATATCTGTCCTCACAAACTAAAAAGCAATGAAACAATGAATGTAATATCTTTAATGTTTTTAAGTGAATTATTGTCATACTCGCTTTTTATATTATTATTTATTGTTTTGTTTTTTTATTTGATGTTGGTTTTGTTTCATTTCTGTCCTTTTGTGTTTGTCACAGTTTTTTTTATGTTTATGCTTCTGTATGTAAATGTTTCTAATGTTTTCTGCTGTTACCATGGATACTGACATTTTGGAATAATAGTCAGTATATATATATGTTATATATACTGACTGTATATAATATATATATACTGACTATATATAATATATATATATACTGACTATATAATATATATATATATACTGACTGTATATAATATATATATATACTGACTATATAATATATATATACTGACTGTATATAATATATATATACTGACTATATATAATATATATATATATACTGACTATATATAATATATATATACTGACTATATAATATATATATATACTGACTGTATAATATATATATACTAACTGTATATAATATATATATACTGACTATATAATATATATATATACTGACTGTATATAATATATATATATATATACTGACTATATAATATATATATATATACTGACTATATATAATATATATATACTGACTATATAATATATATATACTGACTATATAATATATATATACTGACTGTATATAATATATATATATACTGACTATATATAATATATATATATATACTGACTATATATAATATATATATACTGACTGTATATAATATATATATACTGACTATATAATATATATATATATACCGACTATATATAATATATATATACTGACTATATATAATATATATATATACTGACTATATAATATATATATATATACCGACTATATATAATATATATACTGACTATATATAATATATATATACTGACTATATAATATATATATACTGACTATATAATATATATATATACTGACTATATAATATATATATACTGACTATATAATATATATATATACTGACTATATATAATATATATATATACTGACTATATAATATATATATACTGACTATATAATATATATATACTGACTGTATATAATATATATATATACTGACTATATATAATATATATATATATACTGACTATATATAATATATATATACTGACTGTATATAATATATATATACTGACTATATAATATATATATATATACCGACTATATATAATATATATATACTGACTATATATAATATATATATATACTGACTATATAATATATATATATATACCGACTATATATAATATATATACTGACTATATATAATATATATATACTGACTATATAATATATATATATACTGACTATATAATATATATATACTGACTATATAATATATATATATACTGACTATATATAATATATATATATAATGAGTATATAATATATATATATACTGACTGTATATAATACATATATATACTGACTATATAATATATATATATACTGACTGTATATAATATATATATACTGACTATATAATATATATATATATATACTGACTATATATAATATATATATACTGACTGTATATAATATATGTATACTGACTATATAATATATATATACTGACTATATAATATATATATACTGACTATATATAATATATATATATACTGACTATATAATATATATATACTGACTATATAATATATATATATACTGACTATATAATATATATATATACTGATTATATATAATATATATATACTGACTATATAATATATATATATACTGACTATATATAATATATATATACTGACTATATAATATATATATATACTGACTATATAATATATATATACTGACTGTATATAATATATATATACTGACTATATAATATATATATATACTGACTATATAATATATATATATACTGACTATATATAATATATATATACTGACTATAATATATATATACTGACTGTATATAATATATATATATACTGACTATATATAATATATATATACTGACTATAATATATATATACTGACTGTATATAATATATATATACTGACTATATAATATATATATACTGACTATATAATATATATATATACTGACTATATAATATATATATACTGACTATATATAATATATATATATACTGACTATATAATATATATATACTGACTATATAATATATATATATACTGACTATATATAATATATATATACTGACTATATATAATATATATATACTGACTATATAATATATATATACTGACTATATATAATATATATATACTGACTATATATAATATATATATACTGACTATATATAATATATATATATACTGACTATATAATATATATATATATACTGACTATATATAATATATATATATACTGACTATATAATATATATATACTGACTATATATAATATATATATACTGACTATATATAATATATATATATACTGACTATATAATATATATATACTGACTATATATAATATATATATACTGACTATATAATATATATATATATACTGACTATATAATATATATATACTGACTATATATAATATATATATACTGACTATATATAATATATATATATATATACTGACTATATAATATATATATACTGACTATATAATATATATATACTGACTATATAATATATATATATACTGACTATATATAATATATATATATACTGACTATATATAATATATATATATATACTGACTATATAATATATATACTGACTATATAATATATATATACTGACTATATAATATATATATATATATACTGACTATATAATATATATATATACTGACTATATATAATATATATATATACTGACTATATAATATATATATACTGACTATATAATATATATATATACTGACTATATAATATATATATATACTGACTATATATAATATATATATATACTGACTATATATAATATATATATATACTGACTATATAATATATATATATATACTGACTATATATAATATATATATATACTGACTATATAATATATATATATACTGACTATATATAATATATATATACTGACTATATATAATATATATATATACTGACTATATAATATATATATACTGACTATATATAATATATATATACTGACTATATAATATATATATATACTGACTATATAATATATATATACTGACTATATAATATATATATATACTGACTATATATAATATATATATATACTGACTATATATAATATATATATATATACTGACTATATATAATATATATATATACTGACTATATATAATATATATATATATACTGACTATATAATATATATATATATATACTGACTATATAATATATATATACTGACTATATAATATATATATATACTGACTATATAATATATATATATATACTGACTATATAATATATATATATACTGACTATATATAATATATATATATACTGACTATATATAATATATATATATACTGACTATATAATATATATATACTGACTATATAATATATATATATATACTGACTATATAATATATATATATACTGACTATATAATATATATATACTGACTATATAATATATATATATACTGACTATATATAATATATATATATATACTGACTATATATAATATATATATACTGACTATATAATATATATATATATATACTGACTATATATAATATATATATATACTGACTATATAATATATATATATACTGACTATATATAATATATATATATTGACTATATATAATATATATATATACTGACTATATAATATATATATACTGACTATATATAATATATATATACTGACTATATAATATATATATATACTGACTATATAATATATATATATATACTGACTGTATATAATATATATATACTGACTATATAATATATATATACTGACTGTATATAATATATATATACTGACTATATATAATATATATATATATACTGACTATATATAATATATATATACTGACTATATAATATATATATACTGACTGTATATAATATGTATATACTGACTATATAATATATATATACTAACTGTATATAATATATATATACTGACTATATAATATATATATATACTGACTGTATATAATATATATATATATATACTGACTATATAATATATATATATATACTGACTATATATAATATATATATACTGACTATATAATATATATATACTGACTATATAATATATATATACTGACTGTATATAATATATATATATACTGACTATATATAATATATATATATACTGACTATATATAATATATATATACTGACTGTATATAATATATATATACTGACTATATAATATATATATATATACCGACTATATATAATATATATATACTGACTATATATAATATATATATATACTGACTATATAATATATATATATATACCGACTATATATAATATATATACTGACTATATATAATATATATATACTGACTATATAATATATATACTGACTATATAATATATATATATACTGACTATATAATATATATATACTGACTATATAATATATATATATACTGACTATATATAATATATATATATACTGACTATATAATATATATATATACTGACTGTATATAATACATATATATACTGACTATATAATATATATATATACTGACTGTATATAATATATATATACTGACTATATAATATATATATATATATACTGACTATATATAATATATATATACTGACTGTATATAATATATGTATACTGACTATATAATATATATATACTGACTATATAATATATATATACTGACTATATAATATATATATACTGACTATATTTAATATATATATATACTGACTATATAATATATATATACTGACTACATAATATATATATATATTGACTATATAATATATATATATACTGATTATATATAATATATATATACTGACTATATAATATATATATATACTGACTATATAATATATATATATACTGACTATATAATATATATATACTGACTATATAATATATATATATACTGACTATATATAATATATATATATACTGACTATATAATATATATATATACTGACTGTATATAATACATATATATACTGACTATATAATATATATATATACTGACTGTATATAATATATATATACTGACTATATAATATATATATATATATACTGACTATATATAATATATATATACTGACTGTATATAATATATGTATACTGACTATATAATATATATATACTGACTATATAATATATATATACTGACTATATAATATATATATACTGACTATATATAATATATATATATACTGACTATATAATATATATATACTGACTATATAATATATATATATACTGACTATATAATATATATATATACTGATTATATATAATATATATATACTGACTATATAATATATATATATACTGACTATATATAATATATATATACTGACTATATAATATATATATATACTGACTATATAATATATATATACTGACTGTATATAATATATATATACTGACTATATAATATATATATATACTGACTGTATATAATATATATATATACTGACTATATATAATATATATATACTGACTATAATATATATATACTGACTGTATATAATATATATATACTGACTATATAATATATATATATACTGACTATATAATATATATATACTGACTATATATAATATATATATATACTGACTATATAATATATATATACTGACTATATAATATATATATATACTGACTATATATAATATATATATACTGACTATATATAATATATATATACTGACTATATAATATATATATACTGACTATATATAATATATATATACTGACTATATATAATATATATATATACTGACTATAATATATATATATATACTGACTATATATAATATATATATACTGACTATATAATATATATATACTGACTATATATAATATATATATACTGACTATATATAATATATATATACTGACTATATAATATATATACTGACTATATATAATATATATATACTGACTATATAATATATATATATACTGACTATATAATATATATATACTGACTATATATAATATATATATATACTGACTATATATAATATATATATATATACTGACTATATAATATATATATACTGACTATATAATATATATATACTGACTATATAATATATATATATACTGACTATATATAATATATATATATACTGACTATATATAATATATATATATATACTGACTATATAATATATATACTGACTATATAATATATATATACTGACTATATAATATATATATATATATACTGACTATATAATATATATATATACTGACTATATATAATATATATATATACTGACTATATAATATATATATACTGACTATATAATATATATATATACTGACTATATAATATATATATATACTGACTATATATAATATATATATATATACTGACTATATATAATATATATATATACTGACTATATAATATATATATATATACTGACTATATATAATATATATATATACTGACTATATAATATATATATATACTGACTATATATAATATATATATACTGACTATATATAATATATATATATACTGACTATATAATATATATATACTGACTATATATAATATATATATACTGACTATATAATATATATATATACTGACTATATAATATATATATACTGACTATATAATATATATATATACTGACTATATATAATATATATATATACTGACTATATATAATATATATATATATACTGACTATATATAATATATATATATACTGACTATATATAATATATATATATATACTGACTATATAATATATATATATATATATACTGACTATATAATATATATATACTGACTATATAATATATATATATACTGACTATATAATATATATATATATACTGACTATATAATATATATATATACTGACTATATATAATATATATATATACTGACTATATATAATATATATATATACTGACTATATAATATATATATACTGACTATATAATATATATATATATACTGACTATATAATATATATATATACTGACTATATAATATATATATACTGACTATATAATATATATATATATATATATATACTGACTATATATAATATATATATACTGACTATATAATATATATATACTGACTATATAATATATATATATACTGACTATATATAATATATATATATACTGACTATATAATATATATATACTGACTATATATAATATATATATACTGACTATATAATATATATATATACTGACTATATAATATATATATACTGACTATATAATATATATATATACTGACTATATATAATATATATATATACTGACTATATATAATATATATATATATACTGACTATATATAATATATATATATACTGACTATATATAATATATATATATATACTGACTATATAATATATATATATATATACTGACTATATAATATATATATACTGACTATATAATATATATATATACTGACTATATAATATATATATATATACTGACTATATAATATATATATATACTGACTATATATAATATATATATATACTGACTATATATAATATATATATATACTGACTATATAATATATATATACTGACTATATAATATATATATATATACTGACTATATAATATATATATATACTGACTATATAATATATATATACTGACTATATAATATATATATATATATATACTGACTATATATAATATATATATATACTGACTATATAATATATATATACTGACTATATAATATATATATACTGACTATATAATATATATATATACTGACTATATAATATATATATACTGACTATATAATATATATATATATATATACTGACTATATATAATATATATATATACTGACTATATAATATATATATACTGACTATATAATATATATATATACTGACTATATAATATATATATATATATACTGACTATATATAATATATATATATACTGACTATATAATATATATATATACTGACTATATATAATATATATAAATAGTTGTGAATAAGTAAAGAACCTATAAAATCGTTACATATTTGAATCTTCTATATTTTATGTTCTTGTGTGCTTAAACATGTTTATTGTTATTCACCAAACAACAACTTCCGGTAAATGACCTTTATTGTGACGGGCCGGCCCGGAAGCCGCCCAGGTGAGCTGCAGCAGGCCCCGCCCCCTTCAGGTGCGTCTCGTTAAAGAGCTGTGAAAGCAGAACAATGGCCGTCTGACGGCGCCAAACTCAACCCGTGATGATGTCCAGCAGCGAAGAACCGGCAGCTCAGAGCCCGCTGCTCTCCTCCAGGTCGGTACTCACACCGGGAACCCGGTTCCTACCGGACACCCGGTCCACACCGGGATGATTCAGTCTGCATGGTCTAATCCAACAATTACCCGGTTTATAGTCCTGCAGAACCATCAGAACCAGCAGAACCTCAGAGAGGAGATCAGTCCTCCTCAGCAGGCTCTCATTAACATTCATCATCTTTATTATTATTAGTTAATTATTTACATCTTTAACGTTTCACTGATTCAATCTGTTAATGATGTCTGCTTCTGACCAGCTCAATACTTAATATATATAGAAATGTATATGTGCAGGTTGTTGGTTATATATATATTTATATAATATATATATATATTTATATATAATTAATATATATTATATATAATATATAAATGTATATGTGCATGTTGTCGGTTATATATATTATATATACATATATATTTATATATAATTAATATATATATATATTATATAAATGTATATTTGCAGGTTGTCGGTTATATATATATATTATATAATATATATATTTATATATAATTAATATATATATTATATAAATGTATATGTGCATGTTGTCGGTTATATATATTATATATACATATATACATAATATATATATTATTTAATATATATAATTTATATATATATATTATATAAATGTATATGTGCATGTTGTCGGTTATATATATTATATATACATAATATATATATTATTTAATATATATATTTATATATAATTTATATATATATATTATATAAATGTATATGTGCATGTTGTCGATTATATATACATAAATATATTATTTAATATATATATTTATATATAATTTATATATATATATTATATAAATGTATATGTGCAGGTTGTCGGTTATATATATTATATATACATAATATATATATTATTTAATATATATATTTATATATAATTTATATATATATATTATATAAATGTATATGTGCATGTTGTCGGTTATATATATTATATATACATAATATATATATATTTATATATAATTTATATATATATATTATATAAATGTATATGTGCAGGTTGTCGGTTATATATATTATATATACATAATATATATATTATTTAATATATATATTTATATATAATTTATATATATATATTATATAAATGTATATGTGCATGTTGTCGGTTATATATATTATATATACATAATATATATATTATTTAATATATATATTTATATATAATTTATATATATATATTATATAAATGTATATGTGCAGGTTGTCGGTTATATATATTATATATACATAATATATATATTATTTAATATATATATTTATATATAATTTATATATATATATTATATAAATGTATATGTGCATGTTGTTGGTTATATATATTATATATACATAATATATATATTATTTAATATATATATTTATATATAATTTATATATATATATTATATAAATGTATATGTGCATGTTGTCGGTTATATATATTATATATACATAATATATATATTATTTAATATATATATTTATATATAATTTATATATATATATTATATAAATGTATATGTGCAGGTTGTCGGTAATCAGCTGAGTGATTACCTGCTGGTTGTTTTCTTTAATCCGGGTTTTGCCTCTCAGGCTGTACGCAGGTTACAGCTCCTCTCTGATTGGTTGAGTTTGTACCTGCAGGCATTACTCGGGGCTGAAAAACCTCTTTAACTCTGCACGTTTTTTCCGGTAAAATAATAATTGAATGTCTTTATTTTGACGGTTTGTAGTAAATATATCAGGCCTCCTATTAATGATTTTATAAAATATTTGATTAGTATGTTTACATTAATTATTATTATTATGGAATGTCCAATTACTTTATGTTTTCTAGATTGATATGAATATATAAATGCAGTATTTTAACTAAAACACCCTTAAATGATCCTTTTTAAAGGTTCTGTTAGTAACTTGTTCCAGGTATAAATCCTTGCTGGTCGGTGTCTCATGGTCTCTCGTGTGTCTCCGCTGTTCAGACTCCAACACAAACTCCAGTGAAGCACCAAAACCTCTTGGTTGTATCTAGTGAAGCTAACATTACTGCCAAGCAGCTGAAATATAGAGTGATGTTGTGCTTTTAGCTGACGTGTGTCTCCTCACTGTGTTGAGCGATGCTCCTTCATGTCTATGTAGAGCGAGCACAAGCGCCAGCAACAGGACGCTGACTTTAGTTGACTTAACGGACACAGGTGAAGCTGTTTTCTCCGATCGATACCCGTTTTCTCCGATAGGTACCAGTTCTCTCTGATTGTCTCCGTGGTGCTCCCCTCTGATGTCATCATGTTTCTGTCCTCAGCTTCTGTTTCAGCCCGTGGTCATGTGTTTGTGTGAAGGGCTGGTCGGCCGCCATGTGGAACGGCCTCCCCGACCCGCTGCTGGCCGCTGCCTCCAGATGCTCCGCCCCCGAGCCGTGGCTGCTCCCCGGCTGCAGCTCCGTCTTCGACAGCCTGGTCAGGTGAGAAACTCCCCGCCTGGTGGCGATGACTTAATGTGAACTAGTTCCTCTGGTTGTCAACTCTGTCGGGTTTACGTCATCCGCTTCACATAAAACCAGTGTTGTTGTCTTCGTCCTCACAGTAACGTGTCTCCGATGCCGTCTCCTCCCGCCGCCGACCTGCGAGGACGAGACAGAGCTGCCGGCAACAAACCTCGCAGGTTCCTCTACTTTCTCTACTTTTACTTTGAAGGGCAGTGAAATCTTCTAGTCTCTGAGAGTCACATGATCATCTGGATTCAGCTCGACTAGTTCTGTCTGGTTCAGTCTGAAGACTGGACTGAATCACTTTAAAGTTGTTCTTCTTTGTGTGTTTCTATTCTACGATGTGGCAGCATGTCCCTGAACCTGACACGACCTGTAGAGGATGAACATCCTGAACAATTTTAACCCTGTCTGTCTCTCTGTTGGTCCTGGTCCTGGTTTTCCTGCAGGCCGTCCATCCTGGAGCGTTGTATCCTCAAAGTGTCCACCAGCAGCGTTGCCGTGGGGACGGACGATCTGGACAACAAGAGGTCAGTAAACTGTGAACATGAAGAATCATCATCATCACCAGGTCCTGTGATGAAGATGACCAGGACACCCCTCTAACTGTTTAAATGTGGTGACCTCTGACCTCTCCGTGTCCCTGCAGGCCCCCGTTGGACCGCTGCTACCCCCCCCGCCTCCCGGACCCGGCCAACACCGAGACCAACGGAGCGGTTCTGAAGCGGCGCCAGAAACAGATCCAGTACGGCAAGAACACCAGCGGCTACCAGAACTACCTGCAGCAGGTCCCCAGGTCAGGAGACGCTCCTCCTCCTCTTCCTCCTCCTCCTCTTCTTCATATATACATCTATATATCTAAACTGTGAGCGCTGCTCGTCCTCAGACACCTGCGGGACGCTAAGCTCCACCCGTCCACTCCCAACAAGTACAGGAAGTACAGCCGGCGCTCCTGGGACATGCAGGTGCGTCTGTGGAGGCGAGCGCTGCACCTGTGGGACCCGCTGACGGACGGCCAGCCGGACGACGCTCAGGACCTTCAGGACCTTCAGGACCCCGTGGAGCAGCTGTACGTCACTAGTATCATCGTATATTCAGAGGCAACGTGAGGTCTGATCTCTGTTTGGTTCTGTTGTTCAGTCAGAACCAGCTGGCCCAGATGACCTCTGGCCTCTGTGAGGAGGGAGGAGACAAGCAGAGAGAGAAGGAGACTCCAGCAGCCTCTAAAGCCTCCTCGGTGTCTCCTCTGGAGCTGCCTGGACCCTGGACCGTCCCCCTGTCCCCGGTAATCAATCAATCAATCAATCAATCAATCAATCAATCAATCAATCACTCACACAGAACCAGTTCCGGCTCTAAAAACAGCAGAATCTAGATAATCAGTATAAATCCAGCAGGGCTGTATGGAGGACCAAATCTGCCAAAATCAGAAATAAATGACTGCATAAATAAAGAGATGTCATTAAAGTAGATAAATAAATGTAGCCATGAATGAATGAATTGATAAGCTGTGACATAGAATGATATTTGTTTTATTTGTCTTCCCGTCAGGAGGCTGAGCTGACCTACAGGACTCTGCGTTCTCCTCCCGGCCTCAGCTACTCCGTCAGGAGTCAGCTGACCGACGACAACATGGCCGACTGGCTCCGCCTCCTGCTGGAGGCCGACAACGGCCAAGGTGAGGTCACGGCTGAGGTCACGATGTAAGGGATAACATACAGCTAGGGGTTTATTCTACAACAATGACCTGCTAGCTGAACGTAGCAGCGGTCTGTTATACGTAGCAGCGGTCTGCTATACATAGCAGCGGTCTGTTATACGTAGCAGCGGTCTGCTATACATAGCAGCGGTCTGCTATACATAGCAGCGGTCTGCTATACATAGCAATGGTCTTCATGATGTGATGTGAATCAGCTGTTCTGTGTTCCTGGTAGATTGGGGCTCTGATGACCAGCAGGTTCCTGTTTTCTCTGACCAGCTCTCGTGGAATCTGTACTGACCGGCGGCGGTCTGAAACCAGCGAGGTTTAGTCGTCTGTTAACTCCTCCGTCACCGCGGAGACGTGGCGACGTTGATCTGGACGTCAGTGTGTCCTCCAGTGTCCATTAGTCTTTTTAAGATGGTCGATTAGAACGACAGCACGCATGTGATTGGTCCTTGATCCCAGTGACATCATCACCCAGCGACCTGAAGAGACCGGAGAGGAACCGCCTCCTCTCAGCGCTGACCTGAGCACGCTGCTGTACTTCACTTTCTCTATTTATTTATCCGTACCAGAGGGAGCACTCGTCACCTGAAACCTGCACTGATGAACAGCTGTTTACTTTCTATAGTCACTTTATACCGTTTATTAATGATGTCACTTTATCACGTCTTCGGTCCACCGCCACCTTCGTGCTCGCTGTCGGTCTGTCTGGATCAGGCTCCTCCTCTTTACCACCATGTTTTTTCTAAAAAACAACCCCAGATTATCGGGGGGGGGGTGGCTGTCGCTTTGTGTTGTTGTGACTTTTCTTTTACTTTGTGTTCTCAGTGGTTTTGTGCTGTAATATCAGCACAAAGCTGAAAGATGTGTTTAATAAAGATGTAAATAAAGTATTACAAATTCACCTGCTGAACTTTTCTTCTTCTACACTCCCTAAACATGTACAGGGGCGGGGCCAGAGTCAGAGGGGCGGGGCCAGAGTCAGAGGGGCGGGGCCAGTGGTCTCAATCACTAGTTTCAGTCTTCAGTACAGCATGATGTTCATTTAGTAAATGATGGTCCCATTGGAGACAAAAACCAAGATGGAGACAGATGCATTAGTTTTTTAATCTATAATAATACATCAATAATTCTAAACTATAATGGAGATTATTCTGCATAATGAGTGGGTGGTACTATACGTGTATTTTGATGGCAGTACTGTTGTACTTCTACTAGGTGTAGAGTGTTTCCAGCAGGTAGTGTACTGCTGGTAGTGTACTGCTGGTAGTGTACAGCTGGCAGTATACTGCTGGTAGTATACTGCTGGTAGTACAGCTGGTAGTACACTGCTGGTAGTATACTGCTGGTACTGTAGTAAACCATGTGAGGTTATGTGGGTTGATGGAGGCGTGTCCTCCGACCACACGGGGCACTGCTACTGCAGCCGGAGACGGACAGCACCGGTCCGGTCCGTCGGTCACTCAGCTGGTTCTGTGTGTTTGTCCTTTTACCTGCAGCATTACCTCTCTGTCTCACCTCCTGGTATCACCTGGATGAGTAACTGATGAACACAACCTGCAGACCTGTTGCTGTCAGCAGCCTCTAAACTACAACTCCCAGCATGCCTTAGCGGCTCTGATCGGACTCTTTCTGTGTATTAGTGTCTAATATTACTGTGTGTTGCAGCAGGTCTCTGTGGTGGAATAATAATATATAGAATATATAATATATATAGAGTGTCAGGTGGTGCTGCGGTGTAATAATAATAATATATATAATACATAATATATATAATATACTGTATATATACATACAGACGTAGGCAAAGTTGTTGGTAACGTTCCGTTAAAGAGAAAAACCCACAATGGTCACTGAAATAACTTGAAACTGACAAAAGTAATAAATAAAAATTCACTGAAAATTAACTAATGAAAATCAGATATTGTTTTTGAATTATGGTTCAGCAGAATCATTTAAAAAAACAAACTAATGAAACTGGCCAGGACAAAAATGATGGTAACATTAACTTAATATTTTGTTGCACAACCTTTTGAGGCAATCACTGCAATCAAGTGATTTCTGTAACTCTCAATGAGACTTCTGCACCTGTCCACAGGTATGTTGGCCCACTCCTCGTGAGCAAACTGCTCCAGCTGTCTCAGGTTTGAAGGGTGCCTTCTCCAGACTGCATGTTTCAGCTCCTTCCACAGATGTTCAATAGGATTTAGATCAGGGCTCATAGAAGGCCACTTCAGAATAGTCCAATGTTTAGTTCTTAGCCATTCTTGGGTGTTTTTAGCTGTGTTTTGGGTCATTATCCTGTTTGAGGACCCATGACCTGCAACTGAGACCAAGCTTTCTGACACTGGGCAGCACATTTCGCTCCAGAATGCCTTGATAGTCTTGAGATTTCATTGCACCCTGCACAGATTCAAGACACCCTGTGCCAGATGCAACAAAGCAGCCCCATAACATAACCGAGCCTCCTCCATGTTTCACATTAGGTACAGTGTTCTTTTCTTTGGATGCTTCATCTCTTCGTCTGTGAACATAGAGCTGATGTGACTTGCCAAAAAGCTCCAGTTTTGTCTCATCTGTCCAAAGGACATTCTCCCAGAAGCTTTGTGGCTTGTCAATATGCATTTTGGAAAATTCCAGTCTCGCTTTTTTATGATTTGGTGTCCTCCTCGGTCGTCTTCCATTAAGTCCACTTTGACTCAAACAGTGACGGATGGTGCGATCTGACACTGATGTACCTTGACCTTGGAGTTCACCTCTAATCTCTTTGGAAGTTGTTCTGGGCTCTTTGGTTACCATTCGTATTATCCGTCTCTTCAATATGTCATCAATTTTCCTCTTGTGGCCACGTCCAGGGAGGTTGGCTACAGTCCCATGGACCTTAAACTTCTGAATAATATGTGCAGCTGTAGTCACAGGAACATCAGGCTGCTTGGAGATGGTCTTATAGCCTTTACCTTTAACATGAAGGTCTATAATGTTCTTTCTGATCTCCTGAGACAACTCTCTCCTTAGCTTTCTGTGGTCCATGTTCAGTGTGGTACACACCATGATGCCAAACAGCACAGTGACTACTTTTCACCTTTTAAATAGGCAGACTGACTGATTACAAGTTTGAAGACACCTGTGATGCTATTTACAGGACACACCTTAGTTTAACATGTCCCTATGGTCACATTATTTTACATCTTTTCTAGGGGTACCATCATTTTTGTCCAGGCCAGTTTCATCAGTTTGTTTTTTAAAATGATTCTGTTGAACCACAATTCAAAAGCAATATCTGATTTTCATTAGTTAATTTTCAGTAAATTTTTATTTATTATTATTTTTGTCAGTTTCAAGTTATTTCAGTGACTATTGTGGGTTTTTCTCTCTTTAACGGAACGTTACCAACAACTTTGCCTACGTCTGTATATATACTCTATATATACTATATATACTCTATGTATATTATATATATAGAGTATATATACACTATATATGTATATATATAGTGTATATATATGCGTATATATGTACTATATATATACTATATATATACACTATATACTCTATGTATATAGTGTATATATATAGTATATATACATAGAGTATATAGTGTCAAGTGGTGCTGCGGGTGCTGTAATAATACCAATAATATAATATTATATATATATATTATATTATATATAGACGTATATATACTATGTATATATACGTATATATGTATATATATAGTGTATATATATATATATTTATACTATATATTATAATATATATATAGTATATATAGAGTATATAGCATATAGAGTGTCAGGTGGTGCTGAGGTGTAATAATAATAATAATAATAATATATAGTATATTATATATATACATAAATTATATTATATATACTATATATAGTGTATATAGTATATATATTATATACAGTAAAAATAGTATATAGTATATATAGTATATATAGTGTATATAGTATCTATAGTATATATAGTATATATAGTGTATATAGTATATATAGTATATATAGTGTATATAGTATATATAGTGTATATATAGTATATATAGTATCTATAGTATATATAGTATATATAGTGTATATAGTATATATAGTATCTATAGTATATATAGTATATATAGTGTATATAGTATCTATAGTATATATAGTATCTATAGTATATATAGTGTGTATATATAGTGTATATAGTATCTATAGTGTATATATAGTGTATATAGTATCTATAGTGTATATAGTGTATATAGTATCTATAGTGTATATAGTATCTATAGTGTATATAGTATCTATAGTATATATAGTGTATATAGTATCTATAGTGTATATATATAGTATCTATAGTGTATATATAGTGTATATAGTATCTATAGTGTATATATAGTATCTATAGTATATATAGTATATATAGTATCTATAGTATATATAGTGTATATAGTATCTATAGTGTATCTATAGTATATATAGTGTATATAGTATATATAGTGTATATAGTATCTATAGTGTATATATAGTGTATATAGTATCTATAGTATATATAGTGTATATATAGTGTATATAGTATCTATAGTATAGATACTATATATAGTATCTATAGTATATATAGTATCTATAGTGTATATATAGTGTATATAGTATCTATAGTGTATATAGTATCTATAGTGTATATAGTATTTATAGTGTATCTATAGTGTATATATAGTATCTATAGTGTATATAGTATCTATAGTGTATCTATAGTGTATATAGTGTATCTATAGTGTATGTAGTATCTATAGTGTATATAGTATCTATAGTGTATATAGTATCTATAGTGTATATATAGTATCTATAGTGTATATAGTATCTATAGTGTATATAGTATCTATAGTGTATCTATAGTGTATATAGTATCTATAGTGTATATAGTGTATCTATAGTGTATATATAGTATATATAGTATCTATAGTGTATATAGTGTATCTATAGTATCTATAGTGTATATAGTGTATCTATAGTGTATATAGTATCTATAGTATATATAGTGTATATAGTATCTATAGTGTATCTATAGTGTATATATAGTATATATAGTATCTATAGTGTATATAGTGTATCTATAGTGTATATAGTATCTATAGTGTATATATAGTGTATATAGTATCTATAGTGTATATAGTATCTATAGTGTATATAGTATATATAGTATATATAGTGTATATAGTATATATAGTGTATATATAGTATCTATAGTATATATAGTATATATAGTATATATAGTATCTATAGTATATATAGTGTATATAGTATATATAGTATCTATAGTATATATAGTATCTATAGTATATATAGTGTGTATCTATAGTGTATATATAGTGTATATAGTATCTATAGTGTATATATAGTGTATATAGTATCTATAGTGTATATATATAGTATCTATAGTGTATATATAGTGTATATAGTATCTATAGTGTATATATAGTATCTATAGTATATATAGTATATATAGTATCTATAGTATATATAGTGTATATAGTATCTATAGTGTATCTATAGTATATATAGTGTATATAGTATATATAGTGTATATATAGTGTATATAGTATCTATAGTGTATATATAGTGTATATAGTATCTATAGTATATATAGTGTATATAGTATCTATAGTATAGATACTATATATAGTATCTATAGTATATATAGTATCTATAGTGTATATATAGTGTATATAGTATCTATAGTGTATATAGTATCTATAGTGTATATAGTATTTATAGTGTATCTATAGTGTATATATAGTATCTATAGTGTATATAGTATCTATAGTGTATCTATAGTGTATATAGTGTATCTATAGTGTATGTAGTATCTATAGTGTATATAGTATCTATAGTGTATATAGTATCTATAGTGTATATATAGTATCTATAGTGTATATAGTATCTATAGTGTATATAGTATCTATAGTGTATCTATAGTGTATATAGTATCTATAGTGTATAGTGTATCTATAGTGTATATATAGTATATATAGTGTATATAGTATTTATAGTGTATCTATAGTGTATATATAGTATTTATAGTGTATCTATAGTGTATATATAGTATCTATAGTGTATATAGTATCTATAGTGTATCTATAGTGTATATAGTGTATCTATAGTGTATATAGTATCTATAGTGTATCTATAGTGTATATAGTGTATCTATAGTGTATATAGTGTATCTATAGTGTATATAGTATCTATAGTGTATATAGTGTATCTATAGTGTATATAGTATCTATAGTGTATATAGTATCTATAGTGTGTATATATAGTGTATATAGTATCTATAGTGTATATAGTATCTATAGTGTATCTATAGTGTATATAGTATCTATAGTGTATATAGTATCTATAGTGTGTATATATAGTGTATATAGTATCTATAGTGTGTATATATAGTGTATATAGTATCTATAGTGTATATAGTATTTATAGTGTATATATAGTATCTATAGTGTATATAGTATCTATAGTGTGTATATATAGTGTATATAGTATCTATAGTGTATATAGTATTTATAGTGTATATAGTGTATCTATAGTGTATATAGTATCTATAGTGTATATAGTATCTATAGTGTGTATATATAGTGTATATAGTATCTATAGTGTGTATATATAGTGTATATAGTATCTATAGTGTATATATAGTGTCAGGTGGTGTTGAAGTGTAGCCCCGCCCCTCCTCCTCGCGCCTGGCACCGTAACTGTTATTTATGAATGCTGCCGCTCTGCCGCTCTGTTCGCCGCCGCTCTGCCGCTCTCCCGCTCTGTTCGCCGCCGCTCTGACTGTGCCGCTCGCGGGCGTGTGCGCGCAGCTCCGTTATTATGATGTTTTAATGATCACAACAGAACCGGACCCTGATCCTGATCCCGATCCCGGTCTGAGGCTGGTTCCGGACTCCACGGTGTCTCTCTGGATCCACCGTTACCTCACTGAGCACACTGATACCGGGTCAATACACAGCACCAGCACCAGCACCGAGCGGTACCGACGGCTACCGACCGTCTGCTGCATCACCGGAGAGCCTCTACCGGAGCCTCCACCGGCCCGTCAGACCGGGAGCTGCTGCCCGACCAGGTGAGCCTCCAGCCGGCTGAGAGAGAACTGATCCACCGTGTCTCTGTGGTCCTCCAGGCGGCTCACAGAGCCCGCAGGCCGGCAGCACTCTGCCCCATCACCCGGTACCACCACCGGGAGACCCGGTAAACCCACCACCACCGGTAGACCCACCGGGAGACCCGGTAAACCCACCACCACCGGTAGACCCACCGGGTCCGGTGGAGAGCAGGTTTATTCATTAGAACCTCATTCAGGTTAAACCTGGAGGAGCGATGACAACCGGGAACATCCCGGCTATTTACCGGGTTTGTTTTGCAGCTAACGGCTTCTAACGGTAGCTAACGGCGGCTAACGGCTTCTAACGGCGGCTAACGGCTTCTAACGGTTTCTAACGGTTTGTAACGGCTTCTAACGGCGGCTAACGGTAGCTAACGGCGGCTAACGGCTTCTAACGGTTTGTAACGGTTTGTAACGGCGGCTAACGGTTTGTAACGGTTTCTAACGGCTTCTAACGGTTTGTAACGGCGGCTAACGGTTTGTAACGGTTTGTAACGGCGGCTAACGGTTTGTAACGGTGCTAACAGCCTGCTAACGCTGGGCAGGTCAGCTAGCCCCGTTAGCTGCCGTTAGCTAGCTGCTGCTGGGTGCAGCGGGCTAGCGGCCGGTGAGGCTCCGTGTTAGTCCCGCAGACACACCGAGCCTCCCCGGCCGGGTCTCCGGGTCTCCGGGTCTGTGTGGTGGATCGGTCAGTCAGTCTGGTGTTTGCTGTTTGGAGGTGTTGTTCCGACCTTGAGAGTAATAACATGATGACATATTATTAATAGCAGCGAGCTGTTCAGCTGCTCTAAAACCACACATCTATGTCATTAATGTGTTATTAAGCTCTAAAACCACACATCTATGTCATTAATGTGTTATTAAGCTCTAAAACCACACATCTATGTCATTAATGTGTTATTAAGCTCTAAAACCACACATCTATGTCATTAATGTGTTATTAAGCTCTAAAACCACACATCTATGTCATTAATGTGTTATTAAGCTCTAAAACCACACATCTATGTCATTAATGTGTTATTAAGCTCTAAAACCACACATCTATGTCATTAATGTGTTATTAATACATGATGTTTATGTACAGAAACCCACGATCAGTGTGTGTTAGCATCACTCATTCAAAACAATAGGACGAGTTAGCATCAAGCTAACAGCAGAGAGGAGGCTCAGCTCAGGCTGCACAATGGCCTCCACAGCCAGGCATCAGCTAGCATCAGCTAGCATCAGCTAGCATCACCTAGCATCAACTAGCATCAGCTAGCATCAGCTAGCATCACCTAGCATCAACTAGCATCACCTAGCATCAGCTAGCATCACCTAGCATCAACTAGCATCAGCTAGCATCACCTAGCATCAACTAGCATCAGCTAGCATCACCTAGCATCAGCTAGCATCAGCTAGCATCACCTAGCATCAACTAGCATCACCTAGCATCAGCTAGCATCACCTAGCATCAACTAGCATCAGCTAGCATCACCTAGCATCAGCTAGCATCACCTAGCATCAACTAGCATCACCTAGCATCAACTAGCATCAGCTAGCATCACCGAGCATCAGCTAGTCTCACCGAGCATCAGCTAGCCTCACCGAGCATCAGCTAGCATCGCGTAGCATCAGCAAGCATCACCTAGCATCACCTATTATCAGCTAGCATCACCGAGCATCAGCTAGCATCAGCTAGCATCACCTAGCATCAGCTAGCATCAGCTAGCATCACCGAGCATCAGCTAGCATCACCGAGCATCAGCTAGCCTCACCGAGCATCAGCTAGCATCACCTAGCATCATCTAGCATCACCGAGCATCACCAAGCATCACCTAGCATCACCTAGCATCAGCTAGCATCACCTAGCATCAGCTAGCATCACCTAGCATCACCTAGCATCACCAAGCATCACCTAGCATCACCTAGCATCACCTAGCATCAGCTAGCATCACCTAGCATCAGCTAGCATCACCTAGCATCACCAAGCATCACCTAGCATCACCTAGCATCACCTAGCAACAGCTTGCATCACCTAGCAACAGCTTGCATCACCAAGCATCACCTAGCATCAGCTAGCATCAGCTAGCATCACCGAGCATCAGCTAGCATCAGCTAGCATCACCTAGCATCAGCTAGCATCACCTAGTATCAGCTAGCATCAGCTAGCATCACCAAGCCTCACCGAGCATCAGCTAGCATCAGCTAGCATCACCGAGCATCAGCTAGCATCACCGAGCATCAGCTAGCCTCACCGAGCATCAGCTAGCATCACCGAGCATCAGCTAGCATCAGCTAGCATCAGCTAGCATCAGCTAGCATCACCTAGTATCAGCTAGCATCAGCTAGCATCACCGAGCCTCACCGAGCATCAGCTAGCATCAGCTAGCATCACCTAGCATCACCGAGCATCACCTAGCATCACCTAGCATCACCTAGCATCACCGAGCATCACCAAGCATCAGCTAGCATCACCAAGCATCACCTAGCATCACCTAGCATCAGCTAGCATCACCTAGCATCACCGAGCATCACCTAGCATCACCGAGCATCACCAAGCATCAGCTAGCATCACCAAGCATCACCTAGCATCACCTAGCATCACCTAGCATCACCTAGCATCACCGAGCATCACCAAGCATCAGCTAGCATCACCAAGCATCACCTAGCATCACCTAGCATCAGCTAGCATCACCTAGCATCACCAAGCATCACCTAGCATCACCAAGCATTACCTAGCATCACCTAGCATCAGCTAGCATCACCTAGCATCACCTAGCATCAGCTAGCATCACCTAGCATCACCTAGCAACAGCTTGCATCACCTAGCAACAGCTTACATCACCAAGCATCACCTAGCATCAGCTAGCATCACCTAGCATCACCTAGCAACAGCTTGCATCACCTAGCATCAGCTAGCATCACCTAGCATCACCTAGCAACAGCTTGCATCACCTAGCATCAGCTAGCATCAGCTAGCATCACCTAACACCCACTGGTTCAACACCAGTACCAACACCCACTGGTTTAACTGGTTTAACACCAGTAACAACACCCACTGGTTTAACTGGTTTGACCTGTTAAACACCAGTAACAACACCCACTGGTTTCACTGGTTTGACCGGTCCAGGGAGTCTTCAGGGGAGATAGCAGGTCAACAGTAGATGTCACATAGAAGTGGTGAACATCATCTGAAAACTGGAGCCTGAAGATTAATTAGAGATGCTGCTCAGCACTGAGGGTCACGATGTTCTAGTCATTAATCAGAAATAAACATGAATTAATTCATTAATATCAATAGAGAAAGTGTATCAGGGTTTAGATCATGATGATGGAAGTATCTGATGGTCATCCCCATGCTCTATTATGTCTCATAATGTTGGGGTTTATGTCCATTTGTTCCACAGATTTGGTGTTAAATTAACCATTTTTTTACCACTGGAGAATTGATAAAAAATTATCAATAATCCCTCCAGAATACCACATTAAGACACCAAGACCTTGAGGTATAGGGGTGTAAGAAAGTATTGCAATATTGTTTTGTGATACCGTATTGATTTTTAATCAATAGTTTACATCCAAAGATTAATCAGTCAATATTTAATTTAATCTACAAAGAGATGACTAATCTATTAATTGACAAATTGTTTCAGCTGTAATAGAAATAGTGATATAATTCCCTTTTTTATTCCAAATATTTCAACATCACCACTTTTAGAGATCTCCATGTGATCCTGTCTGCTTATTGAAAGACCACATGTGAGCCCCCAGGTCCAGCCTGGTGTAAACAATCGGCGTACAAATAACACGACTCATTTCACCTGATATTGCTACGCATCTTTTAGTTTTGTGTCATTTCACACCAAGGCAATATTAGACGCCCAGAGCAGGAAGTCAGGTGACGTGGTATAAAGAGCGAGGAAATCGGGGTGGATGAAGGGCTGGGCAATATATTGATATTATATCAATATTGTGATATGAGACTAGATATCGTCTTAGATTTTGGATATGGTAATATTGTGATATATCATAAGTGTTGTCTTCTCTTGGTGTTAAAGGCTACGTTACAGTAAAGTGATGTAATTTTCTGAACTTAGCAGACTTTTCTTTCTTTTCTATTATTTGTTTTTTACATGTCGTCATTATATCCACATTACTGATGATTATTCATCACAAATATCATTGTGTAAATATTTTGGGAAAGGACCAATCAACCCTACAATATCGTCACAATATCGCTATCGAGGTATTTGGTCAAAATTGATTTAGATTTTATGCACATCGCCCAGCGCTAGGTGGATGGACGTGTCCAACAAACAGGACTTTGACCCAGGAGACCACTGGTGCCCCGTGTGAGGCAATGTTGACTTGATTACGTTGACTACTTCACTTACATATGTAACCTAATTTACATAACAAACGTACATGTTTTAACCCAAACCCTGATTTTTTGTCCCTAAACATCCTAAATAATGTTAACCAGGTTTTTAAATCTGCGTCTGTATGTGATGACACATGAAGCTTAAAGTGCGTAGACATGAGACGCGACATGTCCTTAAAGTAGTGGGCTGTTTATACGCCTTCCCCTGAAATGATGTCTGACAGGTTTACTTGAACATATGTGACTCTACAACACTCATGTGCGTCTCTCCGTGCTGTCCAGGTGCGTTGCCGGGGGCAACAGCTGACTGACGATGTCCTTGTGAGAGTGGGTGGGGCTACCTGGCCCTGAGGTAAGGAGGAGGAGGTGTCTCAGCCCTCAGCCCCTCCCCCCTCGCCTCCTGCAACAGACCGAACGGACGGACGCACAGACGGGTGTGGCTCTCCCCTCCCTCCTCCTCTTCCTCCTCCCCACTCTCTCCTCCTCCTCCTCTCCCCATCTCCACCCTCGGCCCCGCCCCCGTCTCCACCCTCTGCCCCACCCCTGTCTCCACCCTTGCACCCGCCCTCCGCCACCATGACGCGGTCACACTGCTGCTGGAGAGCCTGAGGAAGCAGACTCTGGAAGGCGACCCTGCTCAGCCAGGGGACTTCTACCTGGTGAGTTAGGGTACCAAATGCAGTAGGATACAGTAAAGACACACAGTAGAGAAACATATTAGAGTACAGTAAAGACACACAGTAGAGAAACATATTAGAGTACAGTAAAGACACACAGTAGAGAAACATATTAGAGTACAGTAAAGACACACAGTAAAGTAACATAGTAAAGTACACTAAAGACATGCAGTAGAATACAGTAAAGATTGTTGGTCTGTTTAAACTCTGTCTTTTTGTCTTTCAGTCCCTGCTGGACCCTAAAAACCTGGCAGAGTGCTGGCGCCCAGATGGCTTGATGCCTGGTGAGTGATTCAGGATCACCTGAGATCTGATCACCTGAGATCAGTGATTACCTGAAATCAGTGATTACCTGAGATCACTGATTACCTGAGATCACTAATTACCTGATGTCCGATCACCTGAGATCACTGATTACCTGAGATCACTGATTACCTGAGATCCGATCACCTGAGATCACTGATCACCTGAGATCACTGATCACCTGAGATCACTGATTACCTGAGATCTGATCTTCTTTAATTAAATCTGTCATGTAGTGTTTGACTTCCTGTCAGTGATATATCTGATTTCTCTGTTATGAGTAAATGAAAATTTGATCCTACATTTCCCATGATGCATATGACTGATCTGATCATGTGACCTGTGTGTGTCCTTTCAGAGAGCAGCTACTGGCAGCTGTGCCCTCCCTCCAAGTCTGGCCTTCAGGGGGGGTTACTGAGCTCTAGTTTCCCCCCCGGACCCGTGCCCCTGGTGACCCCAGATGCTCACCTGCAGGAGGGGGGCGACCCCCTGGACGGCGACCCCTCTCAGCCTCAGCAGCACCGCCCCCTGGCGCCCAGCACCTCAGCGTCCGAGCTGTCCCTCCCCGGAGCGCCGGTGCCCCCCCCTGGCCCCGGGCCCCCTCCGCCTCCTCCCCCGCCCCCTAAACGCCACTGCCGTTCGCTGTCGGTGCCCGAGGACCTGTCGCGCTGTCGCTACACCTGGCGGCCCAGCGCCTCGCGGGTCTGGACTCCTGTCAGTCGCCAGCAGTGCCACGGGGGAGTGGGGGTCGGGGTCACGGGTGGGGGTGCGGGGGCGGGAGGAGGAGGTATAGGGGCGGGTGTGGCGGGAGGAGGAGCCTGTCCTCTCCGCGCTCCCAGCTCCTCTCTGAACTCCTCGCTGCACTCCTCATCCAGCCCCACCTTCTTCAGCCTGGCGCTGTCTCCGGACTCGCCGCTGCCCTGGAGCTTTCCCTGGGACCCCAGCGAGGCGGCGGCAGGGGGAGGAGCCTGCTGCTGCTTCTTCCCCTCCCCCTCCTCCTGCTCGTCCTCCCCCTCCCCCCTGCACCCGCCTCCCCCTCCTCAGAGGCGTTTCTCCCTCTCCCCCGTGCTCATCAGAGACTCTGCAGCCTCCACCTTCCTGCCTCCGCCTCCCGTGCCGAGCCACGCGGTCCCACGTCCGCCAAGCTGCTCGGCCGTGGCTGGAGCGGCCGCGGGGGTCCCGGTGCCCGCCTCGCCCTCCTCGGCCTGCAGCACGCCGTCGTCTCTGCGCCGCAGTCTGCCGCCGCAGCTGCCGCGCTGCCACTCGCAGCCCTGCGACCTGCTGCTGCTCAAACCAGGTCTGAAGAGACGCCGCGACCCCGACAGACCCTGCGCCCGACCCGTCCTCGACTTCACCAAGATGACTCAGGTACTGTCCTCTACCTAACAAGTATTGTCCCCTACCTGTCCTCCAACTGTCCTCTACCTAACAAGTCCTGTCCTCTACCTAACAAGTACTGTCCTCTACCTGTCCTCTACCTAACAAGTACTGTCCTCTACCTGTCCTCTACCTAACAAGTACTGTCCTCTACCTGTCCTCTACCTAACAAGTACTGTCCTCTACCTAACAAGTACTGTCCTCTACCTGTCCTCTACCTAACAAGTCCTGTCCTCTACCTAACAAGTACTGTCCGCTACCTAACAAGTACTGTCCTCTACCTGTCCTCTACCTAACAAGTCCTGTCCTCTACCTAACAAGTACTGTCCCCTACCTGTCCTCCAACTGTCCTCTACCTAACAAGTACTGTCCTCTACCTGTCCTCTACCTAACAAGTCCTGTCCTCTACCTAACAAGTCCTGTCCTCTACCTGACAGGTACTGTCCACTGGGATAATGTACAGCAAGCCGGTCATTGTTGTGAAATAAACCCCTTCAGGGCGATGCCGCATCGCTGTGCATTATCCCGCTTAATACACAGCTACTTACTGAAGATATCAGAACTGTGTCCATAGCAACGGTCTGTTATACATATCAACGGTCTGTTATACGTAGCAACAGTCTGTTATACGTAGCAACGGTCTGCTACACGTAACAACGGTCTGCTATACGTAACAACGGTCTGCTATACGTAGCAACGGTCTGTTATACGTATCAACGGTCTGCTATACGTAGCAACGGTCTGTTATACGTAACAACGGTCTGCTATACGTAACAACGGTCTGCTATACGTAACAATGGTCTGCTATACGTAACAACGGTCTGTTATACATAGCAACGGTCTGCTATACGTAACAACGGTCTGCTATACGTAGCAACGGTCTGTTACACGTAGCAACGGTCTGTTATACGTAGCAACGGTCTGTTATACATATCAACGGTCTGCTATACGTAACAACGGTCTGCTATGTCTGCTATACGTAACAACGGTCTGTTATACGTAGCAACGGTCTGTTATACATATCAACGGTCTGCTATACGTAACAACGGTCTGCTATGTCTGCTATACGTAATAACGGTCTGCTATGTCTGCTATACGTAACAACGGTCTGCTATGTCTGCTATACGTAGCAACGGTCTGTTATACGTAACAACGGTCTGTTATACGTAGCAACGGCCTGTTATACGTAGCAACGGTCCGTTATACATAGCAACGGTCTGTTATACATAGCAACGGTCTGCTATATCTGCAGTGAGCTGACCAGGTTTATTGGTATCAGCTGGTAATATTGAGCTCTAGTAATCTTCATCTTCTTCTTCTTCTTCTTCTTCTTCTTCTTCTTCTTCTTCTTCTGTTTCTTCTTGACCTTCGTCCCGCCGCTCCTGCAGACGCGCAGCATCGACCCTCAGTGTCTGGAGCGCGGCGGCGGCAGGCTGGCCTGCGGCGGTGACGTCTGCATGGGCATGGAGTCCTTCATGGGCGACTTCCGGGGCTCCTGCTCGCCGGCCGAGTGCCTGGGAAGAACCAGCATCGGGCCGCTGAGCGAGAGTGACGAGGAGTGCCACGAGGACGACGACGAGGATGACGACGACGGCGAGGAGGAAGCCGAGGAGCGCGAGGCAGCGCAGCAGGCGGTGTTTGAGAGGGATTGTACAGAACTGGACTTGAACTTAATAGAAGAAAACTGAGGCGTTTGTAAATGGAAGGCTGTTCTCTGTTTTTACTTTAGTTTGGGTTGATCTGAAGCCCCGCCCCCTTCCCATCGCCCCGACACTCCACGCCTCCTTGCCACCAATCAGCAAGGCTCTCAGGAACAACACCTTCTCTCATTGGATGAGCTGGGTAAAGGAAGCTGATTGACGACGACAGTGATGATGTGACTACCGGCGGTAACGACTCGGCGCTGTGCCGAGAGGGGGATCCCTCCTGCATCTGACCTTCACCTACCGGCGTGACCTCTGGTTGGTCCTGCTAGCTTCATGCTAACACGCTAACACGCCAGACCGGCGGTGCAGGTATCTGAAGCCCAGATGCAGAGCTTCCCCTCCCTCCTGGACTCAGACCGTCCAGGTGCGTCTCGGCGTCCAGGTGTCTTCCAACACACAGCTGCTGAGTCTCTGTAAAACACTACAGTCTGATGAGGCCGCCGCCGCCGCCGCCAGCGCCAACCTGACACGCTATCACCACGTCCACCACGCAGTCCACCACGCAGTCCACCACGCAGTCCACCACACAGTCCACCACGCAGTCCACCACGCAGTCCACCACACAGTCCACCACGCAGTCCACCACACAGTCCGCCACACAGTTCAGTATTCCCTGTGAACGCTACCCGTCACAGTCATGTGACCTCAGCGTGGTGGTGATGCGTTCAGGTTGGCTGCGGTGTGGTGGCGTGGCGCCTGTCAGGCCTCACTGAGGGCAGGTAGCCACTGATGCTGTTGTTCACCTGAGTGTTCACACATTCCTGTCACACACCTGTCACTACACACACTCATCACTCACCTGTCTCCGCGTGTGTGTGTGTGACATCATCAACCCCCCGGTGGTCATGTGACTCGTGTCCAGATTGAATCCAGATGATGTCATTTATAAACAGCCACCGGTCTGAAGCGGCTTTATGAGGTGGTAACGCTCATTTAAATCTTCCTGTCTGATTATTATTATTATTATTAATACAAAGATAAATAAAGAAGCAAAAGTTCAAACAGAAATATCAATTCATTAATGTCTATATTTATTTATTTCATTATTTATTTATTTTATTTTATTTTATTTTATTTTATTTTATTTTATTTTATTCTATTTATTTATTTATTTATTTTCTGCCCGGTTCCTCCACAGAGAGAAGTTCCCTGGTCCTGGTCAGGCATTAATACTCACTGTTTTATTATCAACATATTATTTAATTTTCCATGAAAGAAAAGTTATGAATGTTGTAAATTATAGAAAGAAAGAAAATCTGAGCCGGCTAAGAGAAGAGCAACGAGTGCATCTTTATTAATAGTCAAATGAATAATAGAATACGTGTTAATAAGTGGGCTGCTCGGTATGAAGTTAATCTGGTGATGATACCATACCCATAAGTTCCACTTATTAAATCAGAATACTAAAATGATTTGATTTACTTTGTGAAACATAAAAATGTTTTTCTACCAAAAAATAAACTTCTTTCATCATAAACAGAAACAGACAAAAGTTCAATATTAAATGATGATGAAATGATGAATCAGTCAATGCAAACACTCTGCAGTTCTCAATACTATTAACAATACTCTATACCAATAATAATACTCTATACCAATAATAATACTCTATGTTAACATGAATACTTTTCCTTTATATAATTAATGTACAGAAGGTGTGGGATGTTTTTATTCTCTATCTGGATTCAATCTGGATGCTGAAGCTGCACAGAACCACCAGGTGTGAATGTGATGTCAGAACCACCAGGTGTGAATGTGAAGTCGTCTGAAAAACACTCGCAGGTTATGATGATGTGATTTTTTAAATTTTTTTATTTCCTCCCAATTTTTGCTTGAAACTCACTAGAAAAAGAACAGAACTTTACGTTGAAGGTCTGTGAACCTTTTACAGTGTTCCACTGAGCGTCCGGCTGCCCCGCTGCATAAAGTAACACACCTGTTGTCCAGACTTTGGCTTTTCTACTGAGAATCATTCTTCACATTCCAGCGGATCATTTCAAATCCTCATTTCTATAAAACTCAACCAGATAATCCGTCACAGTCGGTGTTTCGTTTTACTGATTTGACACCGTTGAAAACTAGAAGGTCGAATGATCTCAAAATGTTACCGAAAGGGAAAAATCAATTTTCAGATCCGCTCCAAAGTTCAGCGGGTTGTTCCTCGGTCCACGCTGCACCCGTCCACCAAGTTTCATGAGAACCAGACCGGTAGTTTCTCCTCAATCCAGCTGACAAACAGACAAAGAAACCCAACATATAACCTTCTCTGTTGTGATGCATTCAAGGACACTTTGACGTCTTAGAACTGATGGTCAGCTGCGGAAAAAAAACAACATCTGAGAAGAAGACAATCAAGAAGTAAACGGGAACATTATTCAAAGATCATGTTTAAAAAGAAAACGTTTGTTTGGTCGTTTAAGTTGAGCCGACAACTCTCAGATGTCGAAACGTCCCTGAATGCACCACAGCGAGAAAATTAGAGTTCTGATTTAATAACTAAAAAGTAGAGACGTCTAAACGTTGGCTGTGATGGATCATCGTCATTTATAATTGTTTCATTTTGAGATCTTTGTTGAAACTCAACAGTGTAAAAGGTTGTTTTGTGTTAGCGAGTTGTTTCGTTCGGAGGTTTCGGTTTGTGTGATTGTGTCTTCTTCTTCTGTCTGATATCAGAACTCATCCGTCACGTTGTTGAGCCGGAAAAATGTAAAATGTTGAACTGAGAAACATCCTCACTGCTCTCTTAAAGGACCAGTTCAACATTTTGAAGTAGAGCGAGACGTTCAGGTGGATGTCAGTCAGTGTTTGTGTGTAGAATGGAAGCAGGAGTCAAGACGTGGTTAGCCTAGCTTAGCATAAAGACTGGGCACTACCAAACGTTTGTCAGGTGAGGTGTTGAGCTGTGTTTATATTTATCTGAACATCTCACTCTGAGAGAGAGGAAGAGAATAAGACTACCAAAATGTTGAACTGCTCCTTTAAGATAAGGTTAAAGTTTGCTATAAGCTAGCTTGTTAGCTTCACGTGCTGTCCACTAGAAATTCTATCTAAGCTAAAAAAAAACGTGACTCATTTCACCCAAATTTACAAAACAATTGAGAAAGAAAAAACTGACATTTAAAAAACAAACGTGTCCAGAAATGTCCCCGTTATGCACATATACGAACACAATGTCCCCGTAACGCACATATATGAACACAATGTCCCCGTAGCACACATATACGAAAACAATGTCCACGTAACACATATACGAACACAATGTCCCTTTATCACACACATACACGAACACAATGTCCCTGTAACACACACGTATACGAACACAATGTCCCTGTAACACACACGTATACGAACACAATGTCCACGTAACACACATATACGAAAACAATGTCCCTGTAACACACATATACACATGGTGTCCCCGTAACACACACATACACATGGTGTCCCCGTAACACACGTATACGAACACAATGTCCCTGTAACACACACATACACATGGTGTCGCCGTAACACACGTATACGAACACAATGTCCCTGTAACACACATATACACATGGTGTCCCCGTAACACGTATACGAACACAATGTCCCTGTAACACACACATACACATGGTGTCGCCGTAACACACGTATACGAACACAATGTCCCTGTAACACACATATACACATGGTGTCCCCGTAACAGACGTATACGAACACAATGTCCCTGTAACACACACATACACATGGTGTCCCCGTAACACACATATATGAACACAATGTCCCTGTAATACACATACACATGGTGTCCCCGTAACACACATACACATGGTGTCCCCGTAACACACATATACGAACACAATGTCCTTGTAACACACACAGTATCCCTGTAACACACACAAACACATAAGGCATCCCTGTAACACGCGTATACACATGGTGTCCCCGGACCACACATACACATAAGGCGTCCCCGTAATGCACAATGTCCCCGTACCACCCATAAACAAACCTCCCGCTCCACACTCCACCTCCTGGTTGGTCGGTTGTTTCTGTTGATCGCTCCATGACGCCCAACATAAGCCTTAACTGAACATATTCTATTATTCTGTAAATGAAAACGTTGAAAAGAGAAAAAAGAAAAGAGGAACTAGTGGAGGAGGAGAAGAGGAGGAGTAGGAGGAGAGGAAACGTGTTCTGTAGCTGTTGAATCTTTAGTCCCTCTGTTCTTTACTTTCTGCTGTTCTTTCTTAATATTTCTAATCGGATGTCTGAGCGTGACGAGGAGTCGGCGATGACGATGAACGCATCGTGTTTAAAAGATGAACTAGCTTCCGGACGGAGGAGAAGGAGGAGCGGTCGTCGTGTACAGAGTTAGCGGAGAGACTCGGACATCTCTTGTCTTTTAGAAATAATGTTTTTTATTGTATGTGATTAAAAAAAGAACAACGACAACACGGCAACATTTGAAAAGCAGTTTGTGAATAAATTAAGTTTATTGAGAATTATTTTACAAAGAAAGGGGAGAACTGGTGTCCTGTGGTTATTCTCTATTCTCATCGCTGACGGATCATTTTAGACTACGGTCTCCATTCAAGTCAAACTTTATTAGTAGAGATCAGCGGTCAGCAGCCTTTACTATCTAAAGAGCCCAAGACCAGTCTGGAGCCGTAAATCATGTGATCACTGTGATGAAGGTAACTCAGTTTATAGTCTCAGTATATAGTATATCAGTCTAATGCAGTGAGGGACAAACACACAATGGACTACGGAGTATTAGGACCACATTGAGGGAAAACACATCTGAGATCTACACAATAAAGTCAGAATATTACCAGAATAAAGTCATAACTTTACGAGACAAAAAGTTGTAATGTGAGAATAAAGAAAATATCACGTAAAATGACTACTTTATAATATTATGACTTTATTCTCTAAATCTCAGATTTATTATTTTCCTCAATGTGGCCCTAATACTCCGTCGTACCGTCGTACCATAGACCTACAACAATGATACATAAACATGAAGATGTAAACAAAGAACAGTTATTCATTTCCATGTTTAATAATCCACAGAGAGCCTCTGGAGAGGGTTAGAGGGTTCAGGGTTAGAGGGTTCAGGGTTAGAGGGTAGAGGTTAGAGGGTTAGAGGGTTGAGGTTAGAGGGTAGAGGTTAGAGGGTTGAGGTTAGAGGGTTAGAGGGTTCAGGGTTAGAGGTTAGAGGGTTCAGGGTTAGAGGGTAGAGGTTAGAGGGTTGAGGGTAGAGGTTAGAGGGTAGAGGTTAGAGGTTAGAGGGTTCAGGGTTAGAGGGTTGAGGGTAGAGGGTTAGAGGGTTCAGGGTTAGAGGTTAGAGGGTAGAGGGTTGAGGTTAGAGGGTAGAGGTTAGAGGGTTGAGGTTAGAGGGTTAGAGGTTAGAGGGTTCAGGGTTAGAGGGTAGAGGTTAGAGGGTTGAGGTTAGAGGGTTTGAGGGTAGAGGGTTCAGGGTTAGAGGGTAGAGGTTAGAGGGTTCAGGGTTAGAGGGTAGAGGTTAGAGGGTTGAGGTTAGAGGGTTTGAGGGTAGAGGGTAGAGGTTAGAGGGTTGAGGTTAGAGGGTAGAGGTTAGAGGGTTCAGGGTTAGAGGGTAGAGGGTTGAGGTTAGAGGGTAGAGGTTAGAGGGTTGAGGTTAGAGGGTAGAGGTTAGAGGGTTGAGGTTAGAGGGTTAGAGGGTTGAGGGTAGAGGGTTAGAGGGTTCAGGGTTAGAGGGTTCAGGGTTAGAGGGTTGAGGTTAGAGGGTTAGAGGGTTGAGGGTAGAGGTTAGAGGGTTGAGGTTAGGGGGTAGAGGTTAGAGGGTTCAGGGTTAGAGGTTAGAGGGTTCAGGGTTAGAGGGTTGAGGTTAGAGGGTTAGAGGGTTGAGGGTAGAGGTTAGAGGGTTGAGGTTAGAGGGTTAGAGGGTAGAGGTTAGAGGGTTGAGGTTAGGGGGTTGAGGTTAGAGGGTTGAGGGTAGAGGTTAGAGGGTTCAGGGTTAGAGGGTAAAGGTTAGAGGGTTGAGGTTAGAGGGTAGAGGTTAGAGGATTCAGGGTTAGAGGGTAGAGGGTTGAGGTTAGAGGGTTGAGGGTTAGAAGGTTTAGGGTTAGAGGTTAGAGGGTTGAGGGTAGAGGGTTGAGGTTAGAGGGTAGAGGTTAGAGGGTTGAGGTTAGAGGGTAGAGGGTTGAGGTTAGAGGGTTAGAGGTTAGAGGGTTCAGGGTTAGAGGTTAGAGGGTTGAGGTTAGAGGGTTAGAGGTTAGAGGGTTCAGGGTTAGAGGTTAGAGGGTTCAGGGTTAGAGGTTAGAGGGTTGAGGTTAGGGGGTAGAGGTTAGAGGGTTGAGGTTAGAGGGTAGAGGTTAGAGGGTTCAGGGTTAGAGGTTAGAGGGTTGAGGGTAGAGGTTAGAGGGTTGAGGTTAGAGGTTTGAGGGTAGAGGTTAGAGGGTTGAGGTTAGAGGTTAGAGGGTTGAGGTTAGAGGGTTGAGGTTAGAGGGTTAGAGGGTTGAGGGTAGAGGTTAGAGGGTTCAGGGTTAGAGGTTAGAGGGTTCAGGGTTAGAGGTTAGAGGGTTGAGGTTAGAGGGTTAGAGGGTTGAGGTTAGAGGGTTGAGGTTAGGGGGTAGAGGTTAGAGGGTTAGAGGGTTGAGGTTAGAGGGTTAGAGGGTTGAGGGTAGAGGTTAGAGGGTTAGAGGGTTCAGGGTTAGAGGTTAGAGGGTTCAGGATTAGAGGGTTCAGGGTTAGAGGGTTGAGGTTAGAGGGTAGAGGTTAGAGGGTTGAGGTTAGGGGGTAGAGGTTAGAGGGTTCAGGGTTAGAGGTTAGAGGGTTCAGGGTTAGAGGTTAGAGGGTTGAGGTTAGAGGGTTAGAGGGTTGAGGGTAGAGGTTAGAGGGTTCAGGGTTAGAGGTTAGAGGGTTCAGGGTTAGAGGTTAGAGGGTTGAGGTTAGAGGGTTAGAGGGTTGAGGTTAGGGGGTAGAGGGTTGAGGTTAGAGGGTTAGAGGGTTCAGGGTTAGAGGTTAGAGGGTTCAGGGTTAGAGGGTTAGAGGGTTGAGGGTAGAGGTTAGAGGGTTAGAGGGTTCAGGGTTAGAGGTTAGAGGGTAGAGGGTTGAGGTTAGAGGGTTAGAGGGTTGAGGGTAGAGGGTTAGAGGGTTGAGGGTAGAGGGTTAGAGGGTTCAGGGTTAGAGGGTTGAGGGTAGAGGTTAGAGGGTAGAGGGTAGAGGGTTGAGGTTAGAGGGTAGAGGGTTGAGGTTAGAGGTTAGAGGGTTGAGGTTAGAGGGTTGAGGGTAGAGGGTTGAGGTTAGAGGGTAGAGGTTAGAGGGTTCAGGGTTAGAGGTTAGAGGGTTAGAGGGTAGAGGTTAGAGGGTTAGAGGGTTCAGGGTTAGAGGGTTCAGGGTTAGAGGTTAGAGGGTTGAGGTTAGAGGGTTAGAGGGTTGAGGGTAGAGGGTAGAGGTTAGAGGGTTGAGGTTAGGGGGTAGAGGTTAGAGGGTTGAGGTTAGAGGGTTAGAGGGTTGAGGGTAGAGGTTAGAGGGTTCAGGGTTAGAGGGTTAGAGGGTTCAGGGTTAGAGGTTAGAGGGTTGAGGTTAGAGGGTTAGAGGGTTGAGGGTAGAGGTTAGAGGGTTGAGGTTAGGGGGTAGAGGTTAGAGGGTTAGAGGGTTCAGGGTTAGAGGTTAGAGGGTTCAGGGTTAGAGGTTAGAGGGTTCAGGGTTAGAGGTTAGAGGGTTGAGGTTAGAGGGTTTGAGGGTAGAGGTTAGAGGGTTGAGGTTAGGGGGTAGAGGTTAGAGGGTTAGAGGTTAGAGGGTTCAGGGTTAGAGGTTAGAGGGTTGAGGTTAGAGGGTTGAGGGTAGAGGTTAGAGGGTTCAGGGTTAGAGGTTAGAGGGTTCAGGGTTAGAGGGTTAGAGGGTTGAGGGTAGAGGTTAGAGGGTTGAGGTTAGGGGGTAGAGGTTAGAGGGTTGAGGTTAGAGGGTTGAGGTTAGAGGGTTCAGGGTTAGAGGGTTCAGGGTTAGAGGTTACAGGGTTCAGGGTTAGAGGTTAGAGGTTAGAGGGTAAAGGTTAGAGGGTTGAGGTTAGAGGGTTAGAGGGTAGAGGTTAGAGAGTTAGAGGGTTCAGGGTTAGAGGTTAGAGGGTTCAGGGTTAGAGGGTAGAGGTTAGAGGGTTAGAGGGTTCAGGGTTAGAGGTTAGAGGGTAGAGGGTTGAGGTTAGAGGGTTAGAGGGTTGAGGGTAGAGGGTTAGAGGTTAGAGGGTTCAGGGTTAGAGGGTTGAGGGTAGAGGTTAGAGGGTAGAGGGTTGAGGTTAGAGGGTAGAGGGTTGAGGTTAGAGGGTTGAGGTTAGAGGGTAGAGGTTAGAGGGTTGAGGTTAGAGGGTTGAGGGTAGAGGGTTAGAGGGTTGAGGTTAGAGGGTTAGAGGGTAGAGGTTAGAGGGTTCAGGGTTAGAGGTTAGAGGGTTGAGGTTAGAGGGTTAGAGGGTAGAGGTTAGAGGGTTCAGGGTTAGAGGTTAGAGGGTTCAGGGTTAGAGGTTAGAGGGTTGAGGTTAGGGGGTAGAGGTTAGAGGGTTAGAGGGTAGAGGTTAGAGGGTTCAGGGTTAGAGGTTAGAGGGTTGAGGGTAGAGGGTAGAGGTTAGAGGGTTGAGGTTAGAGGTTAGAGGGTTGAGGTTAGAGGTTAGAGGGTTGAGGTTAGAGGGTTAGAGGGTTGAGGGTAGAGGGTTGAGGTTAGAGGGTTAGAGGGTTGAGGTTAGAGGGTTAGAGGGTTGAGGGTAGAGGGTAGAGGTTAGAGGGTTCAGGGTTAGAGGTTAGAGGGTTCAGGGTTAGAGGTTAGAGGGTTGAGGTTAGAGGGTTAGAGGGTTGAGGGTAGAGGTTAGAGGGTTGAGGTTAGGGGGTAGAGGTTAGAGGGTTAGAGGGTTGAGGTTAGAGGGTTAGAGGGTTGAGGTTAGAGGGTTAGAGGGTTCAGGGTTAGAGGTTAGAGGGTTCAGGGTTAGAGGGTTCAGGGTTAGAGGTTAGAGGGTTAGAGGGTAGAGGTTAGAGGGTTAGAGGGTTCAGGGTTAGAGGTTAGAGGGTTGAGGTTAGGGGGTAGAGGTTAGAGGGTTGAGGGTAGAGGGTAGAGGTTAGAGGGTTGAGGTTAGAGGTTTGAGGGTAGAGGGTAGAGGGTTGAGGTTAGAGGTTAGAGGGTTGAGGTTAGAGGGTTGAGGTTAGAGGTTAGAGGGTTGAGGTTTGAGGGTAGAGGGTAGAGGTTAGAGGGTTAGAGGGTTGAGGGTAGAGGTTAGAGGGTTGAGGTTAGGGGGTAGAGGTTAGAGGGTTGAGGTTAGAGGGTTAGAGGGTTGAGGGTAGAGGTTAGAGGGTTCAGGGTTAGAGGGTTCAGGGTTAGAGGTTAGAGGGTTCAGGGTTAGAGGTTAGAGGTTAGAGGGTAAAGGTTAGAGGGTTAGAGGGTAGAGGGTAGAGAGTTAGAGGGTTCAGGGTTAGAGGTTAGAGGGTTCAGGGTTAGAGGGTTAGAGGGTTGAGGGTAGAGGTTAGAGGGTTAGAGGGTTCAGGGTTAGAGGGTAGAGGGTTAGAGGGTTGAAGGTAGAGGGTTAGAGGTTAGAGGGTTCAGGGTTAGAGGGTTGAGGGTAGAGGTTAGAGGGTAGAGGGTTGAGGTTAGAGGGTAGAGGGTTGAGGTTAGAGGGTTGAGGTTAGAGGGTAGAGGTTAGAGGGTTGAGGTTAGAGGGTTGAGGGTAGAGGGTTAGAGGGTTGAGGTTAGAGGGTTAGAGGGTAGAGGTTAGAGGGTTCAGGGTTAGAGGTTAGAGGGTTGAGGTTAGAGGGTAGAGGTTAGAGGGTTCAGGGTTAGAGGTTAGAGGGTTCAGGGTTAGAGGTTAGAGGGTTGAGGTTAGGGGGTAGAGGTTAGAGGGTTGAGGTTAGAGGGTTAGAGGGTAGAGGTTAGAGGGTTCAGGGTTAGAGGTTAGAGGGTTGAGGGTAGAGGGTAGAGGTTAGAGGGTTGAGGTTAGAGGTTTGAGGGTAGAGGGTAGAGGTTAGAGGGTTGAGGTTAGAGGTTAGAGGGTTGAGGTTAGAGGGTTAGAGGGTTGAGGGTAGAGGTTAGAGGGTTGAGGTTAGAGGGTTAGAGGGTTGAGGTTAGAGGGTTAGAGGGTTGAGGGTAGAGGGTAGAGGTTAGAGGGTTCAGGGTTAGAGGTTAGAGGGTTCAGGGTTAGAGGTTAGAGGGTTGAGGTTAGAGGGTTAGAGGGTTGAGGGTAGAGGTTAGAGGGTTGAGGTTAGGGGGTAGAGGTTAGAGGGTTAGAGGGTTGAGGTTAGAGGGTTAGAGGGTTGAGGTTAGAGGGTTAGAGGGTTCAGGGTTAGAGGTTAGAGGGTTCAGGGTTAGAGGGTTAGAGGGTTCAGGGTTAGAGGTTAGAGGGTTGAGGTTAGAGGGTTAGAGGGTAGAGGTTAGAGGGTTAGAGGGTTCAGGGTTAGAGGTTAGAGGGTTCAGGGTTAGAGGTTAGAGGGTTGAGGTTAGAGGGTTAGAGGGTTGAGGGTAGAGGGTAGAGGTTAGAGGGTTGAGGTTAGGGGGTAGAGGTTAGAGGGTTGAGGTTAGGGGGTAGAGGTTAGAGGGTTGAGGGTAGAGGGTAGAGGTTAGAGGGTTCAGGGTTAGAGGTTAGAGGGTTGAGGTTAGAGGGTTGAGGGTAGAGGGTAGAGGTTAGAGGGTTGAGGTTAGAGGTTTGAGGGTAGAGGGTAGAGGTTAGAGGGTTGAGGTTAGAGGTTAGAGGGTTGAGGTTAGAGGTTTGAGGGTAGAGGGTAGAGGTTAGAGGGTTGAGGTTAGAGGGTTAGAGGGTTGAGGGTAGAGGTTTGAGGGTAGAGGGTAGAGGTTAGAGGGTTGAGGTTAGAGGTTAGAGGTTAGAGGGTTGAGGTTAGAGGTTTGAGGGTAGAGGGTAGAGGTTAGAGGGTTAGAGGGTTGAGGGTAGAGGTTAGAGGGTTCAGGGTTAGAGGTTAGAGGGTTGAGGTTAGAGGATTCAGGGTTAGAGGTTAGAGGAGCTGAAGAGATGCAGGATGATGATCTCTGATCTAGAACATTTAAAATCAGCTACACAATATTCTATAGAATATGAATGAATCCTCAGAAAACAACAATCAACTCAGAACAGGGTTCAACGTAGATGTTTGTTTGAACCTGAATCTACTTTGTAGTCCATTTATACTTTACTAATAGTTTTTTTTATTAGCAGTTAATAATAATAATAAAGACCAAAGTTCATTTTCATGTTTAATCTTTATTTCACTAAATGAATGTGTAGATTTGATCACATGGTCTAAAACCTCAACTAAACTCCTGTTCATAACAACTGAACCGCTCGCTGGCCCTTCAGCTCAGAACCCTCTGCTGGATCTGAACCCTCCTACATCATACTACATACTACATACTACATACATCATACAGTATATAATACTACATACTACGTACAGTATATAATACTACATACTACATACATCATACTACATACTACATACAGTAATACTACATACTACATACAGTAATACTACTGCTGAATGCAGTATACAGTAGTATGTAGTATTGTATACTGTATGTAGTATGTAGTATGTAGTATTACTGTATGTAGTATGTAGTATGTAGTACACAGGTTTCCAGCAGCTGTCAGCAGAGAATTAAGACTATTTTATTAGAATAAAGACTATTTGATGAAAATTAAATCTATTTAATGAATACAGACTATTAATGTTTGTATATATATATATATATATATATATATTACATCATTATGTTTATTGTCATATAATTAAAAACATGAGACAGATATTGTTTTTATATGTTGTCATAATTCAGAGAAACATTCAGACGACGGAAAACAAATGAAGAGGAATAAAAATGAAGGATGAGTTTATTATAAACAGTTCATTACTAAAGATCAAAGTGCAGGTGAAGAATATGGACTTCCTGTTCCCTCTGATAGAATATATAATATAATATATATCTTTATATCTATTTAATCAAAGTGAAGCATCAGAGACGGGTGAACAGACGGGAGGGTTCACTCTGAGTGTTTTCAGTTCTTGTCGGCGGCGCCGCTCTCGGACGAGGAGGACGAGGTGACGGCTAGGGCCGAGGTCACGCTGATGGGGACCACCCTCTCCTTCCCATCATGCACCGCTCTCTCCCGGGGGGCCTGGATCTGCAGCCGCCCCCCCACCAGCGAGCAGGTGACGGTGTCGGGCTGGACGCCGTCCGGCAGGTTGAACTCCTGCCTGAACTCCTGACTCCGGTAGGAGGAGGAGCCTCGCTGGTCGTCCTGCTTCCTCTCCGTCCGGCCGCTCACCCTCAGCTTCCTGCCCACCTGCTTCACCGACAGCTCCTCCGGGGAGAACTCCGCCGTATCCAGGCTGACGGCGAAGACGTCGCCGAAGCCACCGTCGCTCCCCAGCTCCCGGAAGCCGATGGGCCTGAAGACGCCCGTGGAGGACGCGGTCTGGTCGATCTCCTGGAAGATCCTCTGGTGCAGCCGCTCCATGAACTCCATGTTCTGCCTCATCTCCGTCAGGTGGCGCAGCATCTCCTGCTCCATGTGGTAGAACAGCGGCCGCGTCTCGGGCCACAGGCTGCGGACGGGCCAGTGCACGTCCAGGAACGGCATCGTGGCGCTGGGCGACGGCGGTGGGAAGACGCTGGGACACAACATCCTGATGGTGGAGAGCAAGATTCAGATCAGATCAGCAGCTTCAGACTGTCTGACTGTCGGTCTGATATCCTGCTGCTATATACCCTCACACCCCCCGCATACGCCCCCGTCACACCACCACGCCATCGGAAAGTTCCACTAGCATACCTCTGTGTGTGTGTGTGTGTGTGTGTGTGTGTGTGTGTGTGTGTATGTGCGCTCACAGTCTAAAAGCAGCTGGTATCCTGCAGCCGGCTGCTAGATGTCGTCACATCTGATCTTTGTTCTATTTCTGCAGCAGAACTCAGACTCAGTCATCGTCTTTATAAAGCTGCTGAACTCAGTCCTGCTGCTCATCACTCCATCATAATCACAATCACAATCACAATCATAATAATAAATTGGACTCATATAGCGCCTTTCAGAGAAACCCAGGGACGCTTTACAACGAGGGCACAACAGAATCCTACTGATACATAAAACAGAGAAGAACAGCAGCCAGATAACTAGCAGAGTGATGAAGGAAGAGTAAAGCCCGGAACACACCAGGAGCGTCAGCAGAGCGTCAGCAGAGCATCAGCAGAGCGTCAGAGCGTCAGCAGCGCGTCAGAGCGTCAGCAGCGCGTCAGCAGCGCGTCAGAGCGTCAGCAGCGCGTCAGTAGCAGCATGGCGGCTGCGTCACCTGTTGTTTTTTATTTCGGCGTCCGTGTTAACAGGTTAGAGCAGCCACACTGCGCGCGTCTCTTCTAGAGATTCCAGGTCTCGCCTATTTTTACCGTGAGCCGCACGGTTCACATCAGCAACAGCCATTGAAGGTGATCTATTGACTGAATATTAACATCATACCAGCAACATGACTACACTTTACATGTCTATCTGTACAATATTTTACGGAGATGAAAAAAAAGTAAAGACTTATTTTTAAATCAACACTTCCTGCTTTCATTTCAAAATAAAAGCCCTCAAGCTTTTTTTTTCTGTGGACAGAATTTTTTCATTTGTTAACACGAGGCTTTTATTCTGAAATATGTGCCGGACAATGTTGTAGAACATGCAGTGACCGGTGGACCCGTCCCATCCTGTGCGGGACTCGAACCCTGCTCTCCCGCATCAGACTGAACCCTGATCACAGAGAATGTGTTTATAATAATAATAATAACTAGTTTAATCTCCTCACTTTAACAATGTCACTGTAAAACTTTAATAATTAATAAGAATCATCTGTAATGACGTTTAATGACGCTGATTAGTGACGTCAGCAGTGTGTCCGGTAAACGGTCAGCCTCCCGGTTCAGTGTGTCAGCAGATCTCCGGTAAAACCGACTCATCGATTCTATAATCTGTTTCTATTTTTGTTTATTTTTGTTTTGTTTTTTACAATTAAACAACCGGAAACCACCCGCTTCTTCCGGGATATCAGCCAATCAGATGTCAGCTGTCAGGAGGGCGGAGCCAGAGACAGGTGGGTTCAAGGTCCCCGGTAGATGAATGATCTCTGATATTGATATGGTTATTAACTGTAAATATGATTAATAACTCCGGTTAGTTTTCATCGGGGGATTAGCTCAAATGGTAGAGCGCTCGCTTAGCATGCGAGAAGTAGCGGGATCGATGCCCGCATCCTCCAGCGGATCCTTTTACTGGAACACGTCCTCATCTGGAACACAGCAGCACTTAATGATCTAAAAGTAGAATTTACAACGTCAGTGAACGCATCACGTTTCCTCTGTGTGTTCATTATAAACAGTCCGGGTCACGTGACGTCACAATGTTTAACAGGATAATAAAGGTGATTTCAGGATATCATTTATATAGAATAAAGTTGTACTTTGTTATGAATCTAAATGTCTCCTGTGCTAACAGAACTAATACATCCCATAATAACTCACAGCACACATTCAGATATGGAAATACAAGAAAAAGTACAGATAACGTTATAATGATAAGCAGAGAAACACTACAGCCAGGCAGAAAGATAGAACTTTATTTATTCATCTATTTATTTATTAATTAATGAATTAATATATTTATCTATTAATGTATCTATTTATCTATTTATTTATTAATCTATCTGTCCATCTATCTATCTATTTATTTATTTAGTCAGCAGCTGGAAATGTTCATCTCAGGTCTCAGGCTCTCTCCAACAATGCTCATTAAATATGTAAAAAAAGAAAGTCACCAATCACTCATCAGTCAAATTCACAATCTGACACATGAAATAGTGCACAAGTTAAAATGTACAGATAAAATGTATGAAATCCCGCATTTAACAATATATATATATATATAGAGAGAGAGAAATATATTATAGAAATAAAAAAGTAAAATGTATAAAAGTAACATTAATTTGATGCTGCAGTAAGAGCATAAACATAAATATATATACACATTCATATCTGAATCACTAGATGGCATTGTGTGTACCTGTTTATATGTATTACATACTCTGATGGTTAACATGGTATATATATATATACAGTATATGTAATGTATATAAATGTATATACTGTAGAGAGCTACTGATGTTCTAATATAATGGACGGAGCGACAGCGCCATCTGCTGACAAGACTGCAGGACTAACCCCCCCCTCCCCCCACGAGAGTGAGAGGAAGACTTATTATTATGGGATGCACAAAGCTTCATGAAAATTAATTTAAATGTCTTCAAAATATTATAGAGATTCTCTCATTCAGTACTTTAAGATGATAGTACTTGTGTACTTTTACTGCTGATACTTTAACTACATGAAGATGAAAGTACTTGTGTACTTTTACTGCTGATACTTTAACTACATGAAGATGAAAGTACTTGTGTACTTTTACTGCTGATACTTTAACTACATGAAGATGATAGTACTTGTGTACTTTTACTTCATTCAGGGCTTTAACTTGGAGTATTTTCAGACTATGGTACTTTTACTTTACTTCATTAAGGACCTGAGTACTTCTTCCACTACTGATATATACTTGTGTCCCACTTCAACCAGCTACCTATACAGTACTTGTACTTGTGATACTTGCAGTATTTCGTAAGTATTTGATGTATTTTAGTAGTAGTAATAGTAGCAGCAGTAGTAGTAGTAGTAGTAGTAGTATTAGTAGTAGTAGTGGTAGTAGTACTAATAGTATAGAAGTAGTAGTAGTAGTATAGTAGTATAGTATAGTAAGAGTATAGTAGTAGTATAGTATAGTATTAGTATAGTATTAATATAGTATTAGTATAGTATTAGTATAGTATAGTATAAGTATTAGTATAGTATAGTATAGTATTAGTATATAATAGTATAGTATTAGTATAGCATAGTATAGTATTAGTATAGTATAGTATTAATATAGTATAGTATTAGTATAGTATTAGTATAGTATAGTATTAGTATAGCATAGTATAGTATTAGTATAGTATTAGTATAGTATAAGTATTAGTATAGTATAGTAATAGTATAAGTATTAGTATAGTATTAGTATTGGTATAGTATAGTATAGTATAGTATAGTATTAGTATATAATAGTATAGTATAGTATTAGTATAGTATTAGTATAGTATAAGTATTAGTATAGTATTAGTATTAGTATAGTATAGTATAGTATTAGTATATAATAGTATAGTATAGTATTAGTGTAGTGTAGTATAGTATACTATAGTATTAGTATAGTATAGTATTAGTATAGTATAGTATATTATTAGTATAATATTAGTATAATATAGCATTAGTATAGTATAGTATAGTATTAGTATAGTATAGTATTAGTATAGTATTAGTATAGTATAGTATTAGTATAGTATAGCATTAGTATAGTATTAGTATTAGTATAGTATAGTATTAGTGTAGTATAGTATAGTATTAGTATAGTATAGTATTAGTATAGTATTAGTGTAGTATAGTATAGTATAGTATTAGTGTAGTATAGTATAGTATAGTATTAGTATATTATAGTATAGTATTAGTATAGTATAGTATTAGTATAGTATAGTATAGTATAGTATTAGTGTAGTATAGTATAGTATAGTATAGTATTAGTGTAGTATAGTATAGTGTAGTATAGTATAGTATAGTGTAGTATAGTATAGTGTAGTATAGTATAGTATAGTATTAGTATAGTATAGTATTAGTGTAGTATAGTGTAGTGTAGTATAGTATAGTATAGTGTAGTATAGTATAGTGTAGTATAGTATAGTATTAGTATAGTATAGTATTAGTGTAGTATAGTGTAGTGTAGTATAGTATAGTATAGTATAGTATAGTATAGTATAGTATAGTATTAGTATATTATAGTTAAGGCTGCAGAGCTGCAGAGCTGCTCTCAGATCAGCAGGCTAACCGGAAGTCGCCCATATAAGGCTCGAGGAAGTGATGACGTCGCTGGCTGATCTCCATGGATCGGAGCTGTGACGTGTCTCGGTGCTTCCGGTCGGCTGAGCTCCGGTTACCGGTTACCGGACTGCGGTCCGGCCGGTAGACAGCAGCCTTCCACCCGGACCGCAGTCCGGACTCTACCGGATCCTTCCCGGTCCACACAGAGCACCGGAGAGCACCGGAGAGCACCGGGCTGCAGATCCCCGCTCAGACCATATATGGGCTTCCTGCTGCCATATATGGGAACGTACGTCACGCAGGAGTGTTTATAAAGGCGGGAATCCTCGCTGAGCAGAGCGACAGACACAGAGAGACACTGACAGTAGAGGGTTAGAGTCAGTACTACAACAGAACAGCAGCACTAGTAGGACTCAGCAGAACTCAGCAGAACCAGTCCACTCTGTTTCACGGTGATGACTCAGCATCAACTACCGGAACTACATCACAACCATCAGCCCCGCGGAGCCCCGAGCTGACCTCCCGCCGTGTCTTCCGTAGCGGTACCTGCTCCAGCAGCTCCAGCAGCCCGGCTACAGCGCCTCTCCTCCGGCTGCAGCTCCAGCAGCAGCAGCCCGGTCCTCCTCCTCTCTGAGCGGCTGATCCTCTCTCCTCTCCCCGCCTCCTCCTCTCCTCCTCCGGGCAGATGGCAGCGACCCGAGCGGAGCGTCTCGTCCCTCTCCCGGAGCCTCTCTCCGGCTTCCCGCTGGACGGGTTCTACTCTCAGCTGGAGGAGCTCAGCCTGTTGCTGCAGAGCGCTGCGGCCGCCTCGGCATTGGAGGGACCCGGACCCGGCCTGCAGGGCCTGGAGCCCGGGGAGTACGGAGGTGAGCTGCTGCCTGCTGGAGCTATAACATACCTTAAATATACATCCAAACACACTCAAACACTGAAGAAACATATGCAGAAATCAGTGAGTTTAATGAGTAAAATAACGAGTTGGTTCTTTATTAATCATTAAAAGTCTTTAATTCCTTCAACTATGTTGTTAAAATGTGTGAATCTAAAAGAGGAGATCAGACCAGTAAAGAAACAGCATGATGATCTAAAGCATGACATAACTCTAAATATACAGTCAGTCAATATAACATAGTCATTTAGTTGAGGACTATTTCAGATGGAATACTAACTAGACCAGAGGTCAGAGGTCAGGGGTCAGAGGTCAGGGGTCAGCAACCTGCTCTCTTCAGCTCCTCTCCAGCGGCTCTCTGTGGATTATTAAACATGGAAATGAATAAGTGTTCTTTGTTGACATGCTGAGTGAGGCGTGTCTGACGTGCCGTTCTTCTTCTTCTTCTGTGTTTCAGACTCTCTGGCGGACCTGGACTTCCCCCCCCTCACCCCTCGCCTCTCCACGCTGGCGTACAACGGCCGCTTCACCTTCGAGCCCGCCTCCTCCAGCGGTCTGTGGGCGGAGCCTCTCCTCAGTCTGTTCACGGGGTTGGTCAGTGTTGGGGCTCCTCCCCCTGCTGCCTCTTCATCATCAGTGACATCATCATCATCATCAACGCTGTCCCAGCCCAGCCTCAGCTCCGTCCAGATCAGCTGTGGCTCCGGTGACGTGGCCTCTGTGTTCTCTGTGACGCCAACGTACACCTCCGCCGCCGCCAGCGACCGCCTCCTCCCCCCCAATGACTCCCAGCCGGCCCCTCAGGCCTTCCCGCCGCAGGGCCCGCCTCCCACCTACCCCGCCGCCAGGCTCGGCATCCAGCCGCCCCCCCTGGTGATGCAGATGCTCCCAGACTACCTCCTGTCAGCGCCGCAGCAGGACGGCGAGCTCGGCCCGATCCAGGACCAGAAGAGCCTGAACCCGTCGACGCTCACGCCACTCACGCCGCTCTCCACCATCAAAGCCTTCTCCTCGCAGATCCAGACGCAGCCTCAAGGCTCCGCCTCCTGCGCCGCCGCCCACCAGGCCAGGAAGTCCCCCGCCGGGCGGCAGTGCAAGACGCCGCCACACGAGCGTCCCTACGCCTGCCCCGCCGACGGCTGCGACCGCCGCTTCTCCCGCTCCGACGAGCTGACGCGTCACGTGCGCGTGCACACGGGCCAGAGGCCGTTCCAGTGCCGCATCTGCATGCGCAGCTTCAGCCGCAGTGACCACCTGACCACGCACATCCGCACGCACACCGGAGAGAAGCCGTTCGGCTGCAACGAGTGCGGACGCAAGTTCGCCCGCAGCGACGAGCGCAAGAGGCACGCCAAGATCCACCAGAAGCAGCGGGAACGCAAGCTGGACAGGAACTCCTCCTCCTCCTCCTCTGCTCCCGTCCCCATCACCTCCTCCTCCTCCTGCTTCACCTCCTCCTCGTCTCTGTCACACGTATACGCCTCCTCGCCGTCCCCCCATGTCTACGCCTCCTCGCCGTCCCCCCCCCTCCTCTACTCCTCCTCCTCGTGCTCCTCTCTGATGGGGAGTCCTCACTCGTGACCTTTGACCTCAGACTGAAACTAAGGAGAAACTCTCGTATCTGACGGTCCACAAACTGTACACGTTATTATAGCATTGGTCCGGTGGGGACGAGGTCAGAGGTCAGAGGTCAGCAGGTGTGGAGGAGTGAGAGGTGTCTCTGTGGTTCACACCCAGCAGGAACTCTCCACCAGACTCCAGAGAGAAAAGAGACGATTTAAGAGACTTCAGATTGATGAACGTAAAGACACCTTCACTGATCAATGACTGTAAATACAGTTCTACTAGTAGTACTATTATTAGTACTATAAACAGAGTACCTTTGTGCGTGTAATGTGTACTTCCTAGTGTACATGAACATGTAGATAGTGTTGTACCTACTGTGTAGGATCTGAGACGTCAGTGTTTTGATCTGATGAAGAATAAAATATACTTTATATATATATATATAATACTGCTGCTGCTTTTATTTCACATGGTTTCACGTTGTGGAGCTTTCTATTGGTCCACATGGGCTTCATCATCACATGGAGTCTGCTGTTGATGTTCAAACTTTATTAAAGAGACTTTTATTATTATTATATTTAGTCGTCTTCATCTGCTGATGAAGAGCAGGTGATCCAGTTGAAAGCTCCAGAACAAGCAGGTCATCGGACCATGAGGTGACCTGATCACAACCAGAACAGAACCAGTTAACACTGTGTGTGTGTGTGTATATATATATACTATTAATATTTAGTGAGTGTGTTAAACAGTGCTGCTTCATGAATATTTAATAGAAAAATATAAAATAAAATATAAAAACAGGAAATAAAAGAGTCAAAGTAGTTTTTAGGTCGAATTTAAACATCAGTCAGATTTTAAAGCTGTATTTACACACACACACACACACGCACACACTGAAGCCTCCTCTGTCAGCACTAAATCCTGTGTGTGTGCGTGCGTGTGTGCATGTGTGCGTGTGTGCATGTGTGCGTGTGTGTGTCAGCCAATGGGATCAGACTCTGTCATCAGCTCTCTGCAGGAAGAACACCATATATGGTGTTTCCTATTGCTGCAGCGGACGTCCTGCTGCCCTTATAAGGAGCTTCCTGCTGGCGGGACGCCTTGGTGTGTGTGTGTGACGTCATAACTAGACAGACAGGTCTGACTGGAGAGTGTAAAAGTACTTTAACGAGTTTAAGTCACACTTCACGTATTAAGGCTAAAACTAATATTAACAAAGCTATGAATTTTTGCAAACTTTATAATGTTATACCTGGTTATAGATGGTTCATATGTTATTTTATTTTTATGTTATTTTTTTCTCTTCTCATATTTTTGCAGTGGAACTAAATAAAATTCATGTTTTTCTTTTATTTATTATTATTAACATCATTATTATTATTATTATTATTATTATTATTATTATTCTACAACCCCTGAAAACATAAATGTAATAATTGCAACATGTTTTGTTCACTTTCATGTTCTTGGATTTGTGTAAATCAGATGTCTAATATTTTTAAGCAGAAAGTCACTTTAGTGTCGACATGACGAGTCAAACTACACTCTGTATATATACATATATACATATATATACATATATATTATGTACAGGATGGTGTGTAATAACTGGGGTTGGTAGCCTGAAAGTCTGAAAGGAGAAGCTGAGTTTCCGGTGTGTCCCTGAAGGCGTCCTGTGAGCTGAGTTTCCGGTGTGTCGCTGCTGGTTGTTCCGTGCAGCATCAACACATCCGGTTAACATCCACCAGGTAGCTGAAGCTCCTAAACACCCGGATCATCACGACCGCTACACCGACCAGAACCAGCCACCGGGAGGACCGGACCGCCACCGGGAGGACCGGACCGCCACCGGGAGGACCGGACCGCCACCGGGAGGACCGGACCGCCACCGGGAGGACCGGACGGGCTCCGGTGTTCGGTGAGTCACATTAACTCTGTTAGTTAAATGCTGCTGAGAGCTAACAGGTTAGCATCTACAGCTCTGTTAGCATAACAACTCTACCGGGATCTGATCCTCACTCTCTACCGGGATCTGATCCTCACTCTCTACGGGGATCTGATCCTCACTCTCTACGGGGATCTGATCCTCACTCTCTACGGGGATCTGATCCTCACTCTCTACGGGGATCTGATCCTCACTCTCTACCGGGATCTGATCCTCACTCTCTACGGGGATCTGATCCTCACTCTCTACGGGGATCTGATCCTCACTCTCTACCGGGATCTGATCCTCACTCTCTACCGGGATCTGATCCTCACTCTCTACGGGGATCTGATCCTCACTCTCTACGGGGATCTGATCCTCACTCTCTACCGGGATCTGATCCTCACTCTCTACCGGGATCTGATCCTCACTCTCTACGGGGATCTGATCCTCACTCTCTACCGGGATCTGATCCTCACTCTCTACCGGGATCTGATCCTCACTCTCTACGGGGATCTGATCCTCACTCTCTACGGGGATCTGATCCTCACTCTCTACCGGGATCTGATCCTCACTCTCTACCGGGATCTGATCCTCACTCTCTACGGGGATCTGATCCTCACTCTCTACGGGGATCTGATCCTCACTCTCTACGGGGATCTGATCCTCACTCTCTACCGGGATCTGATCCTCACTCTCTACCGGGATCTGATCCTCACTCTCTACCGGGATCTGATCCTCACTCTCTACCGGGATCTGATCCTCACTCTCTACGGGGATCTGATCCTCACTCTCTACCGGGATCTGATCCTCACTCTCTACCGGGATCTGATCCTCACTCTCTACGGGGATCTGATCCTCACTCTCTACGGGGATCTGATCCTCACTCTCTACCGGGATCTGATCCTCACTCTCTACCGGGATCTGATCCTCACTCTCTACGGGGATCTGATCCTCACTCTCTACCGGGATCTGATCCTCACTCTCTACGGGGATCTGATCCTCACTCTCTACCGGGATCTGATCCTCACTCTCTACCGGGATCTGATCCTCACTCTCTACCGGGATCTGATCCTCACTCTCTACGGGGATCTGATCCTCACTCTCTACGGGGATCTGATCCTCACTCTCTACCGGGATCTGATCCTCACTCTCTACGGGGATCTGATCCTCACTCTCTACCGGGATCTGATCCTCACTCTCTACGGGGATCTGATCCTCACTCTCTACCGGGATCTGATCCTCACTCTCTACCGGGATCTGATCCTCACTCTCTACCGGGATCTGATCCTCACTCTCTACGGGGATCTGATCCTCACTCTCTACCGGGATCTGATCCTCACTCTCTACCGGGATCTGATCCTCACTCTCTACCGGGATCTGATCCTCACTCTCTACCGGGATCTGATCCTCACTCTCTACCGGGATCTGATCCTCACTCTCTACCGGGATCTGATCCTCACTCTCTACGGGGATCTGATCCTCACTCTCTACCGGGATCTGATCCTCACTCTCTACGGGGATCTGATCCTCACTCTCTACCGGGATCTGATCCTCACTCTCTACGGGGATCTGATCCTCACTCTCTACCGGGATCTGATCCTCACTCTCTACCGGGATCTGATCCTCACTCTCTACCGGGATCTGATCCTCACTCTCTACGGGGATCTGATCCTCACTCTCTACCGGGATCTGATCCTCACTCTCTACCGGGATCTGATCCTCACTCTCTACCGGGATCTGATCCTCACTCTCTACGGGGATCTGATCCTCACTCTCTACCGGGAGATCTCCCTCAGAGTGAAGCTAACCCGTTAGCAAAAGTAGTAGAAGTACACAAGTATTCTCAGCTTCGCCGTGTTAACCATGTCCCCGCTGTGTTGACGTTGTCCCCGCCGTGTTGACGTTGTCCCCGCTGTGTTGACGTTGTCCCCGCCGTGTTGACGTTGTCCCCGCCATGTTGACGATGTCCCCGCTGTGTTGACGTTGTCCTCGCCGTGTTGACGATGTCCCCGCTGTGTTGACGTTGTCCTCGCCGTGTTGACGATGTCCTCGCCGTGTTGACCATGTCCTCGCCGTGTTGACGATGTCCCCGCCGTGTTGACGATGTCCTCGCCATGTTAGCCATGTCCTCGCCGTGTTAACGATGTCCCCGCCATGTTGACGATGTCCTCGCCGTGTTGACCATGTCCTCGCCGTGTTGACGTTGTCCCCGCCGTGTTGACGATGTCCCCGCCGTGTTGACGATGTCCCCGCCGTGTTAACGATGTCCTCGCCGTGTTAGCCATGTCCTCGCCGTGTTAACGATGTCCCCGCCGTGTTGACGATGTCCCCGCCGTGTTAACGATGTCCTCGCCGTGTTAGCCATGTCCTCGCCATGTTAACGATGTCCCCGCCGTGTTGACGATGTCCCCGCCGTGTTAACGATGTCCCGCCGTGTTGATGATGTCCCCGCCGTGTTAACGATGTCCTCGCCATGTTAGCCATGTCCTCGCCGTGTTAATGATGTCCCCGCCATGTTGACGATGTCCTCGCCGTGTTGGCGATGTCCCCGTCGTGTTCACGCTGTCCTCGCCGTGTTCACGCTGTCCTCGCTGTGTTGGCGATGTCCCCGTCGTGTTGACTAACTCAGAGTCCGTCTCGTGTCTTTGCTCTCAGATGGAGGACTGTCCGTCTCTCTGGATCCAGGACACAGCAGCTTCTGATTGGACGTCAACATGGACAACATGGACGAGTACATCTGGCAGCGCCGCGTCCACCACGGCGTCCGGTACCAGAAGAGCGCCGTCCCGTTCCCGGAGTCGGTGGGACTGGGTCTGGAGTTCAACGCGGCGCTGGACAGGAAGGACAAGTTGGACTTGTGCCTGCTGACCAACGGCGTGATGCTGGAGCTCTGCGACTTCGCCAAAACCGTGACCAAGTCCGAGAAGTACTTCCTGTTCGAGATGATGGAGTTCAACTTTGACCTCGGCGTGGACGGCGACAGCGAGCAGCAGCGCTACGACTACGCTACGCGCGCTCACGGTAAGATCCGGCTGCTGAAGGACCAGATCAAGATGAAACCTCAGAGACTGAAAGAGACATTTCCTCTCCCGGATATCAACGTTCAAACGGCGCCCGGCGGGGCGGAGCAGCCGGGACGCTACTGCCCTCAAAGGAACAAGATGGCGGATAGTTCGGTCCTCACCGGCGGTGGCCAGAGCAGCCAATCGGAGCGGAGCGGAGTGGAGTTGAAGCTGACGCCCGGCGCCTACCCGTTCTGTAAAGACCTCGGCGTGACTCTGGTGGTCGGACCGGGCGCCGCCCCCCCACAGAAACTAGACCGGGACCTGATGAACAGCGGCGTGATGCTGGAGCTGCTCCACTTCTCCAGAGAGCTCTGTGGGACGCACACGGGCCTCGTGCACGCCCTGCTGAAGATCAACTTCGGTTACGAGGTGGACAGAGCGCTGCTCCGCTCGCAGGTCACCAAGCTGATGGACAGGAAGTACGCCTGCGACTGCCTGACCGCCGAGGATCGGGACGCCTTCAGGAAGGAGGCGTTCAAAGGCCCGGCACAGAATCGGGAACCCAAGCCCAGGAAGAGGAAAGAGCCCGACGCAGACTACCAGGAAGTGGAGATGGCGAGTAAGAGAAGGGAGACGGCGAGGCTCCGGGACGCCGAGGACAAAGACGTAAGTCAGGACGGCGAGCTGTCCTACATGTGTCCACTTGACTGTGAGACAGAAATGCTGTCGGACTCAGAGGACGGACCGGAACCGACCGCGTTAGAAATGCAGGATGTGAAGGAGGAAGAGGAGGAGGAGCTCGTCTCGGCGGTTCAGCCTCAGATCATCGACCGCGGCAGAGTCCGTCCAAAGTCTCTGAAAGAAGTCTCCGACCTGTTCTCAGAGGACGGAACCGAGGACGGAACCGAGGACGGACCCGAGGACGCGAGTGTAAAAACCCAGAAGCAGAAGCTGTGGAGGAGACGAGCTCCTCGCTCTAAACAGATCCTGACGTCCCGCCGGGTCAACGACCTGTTCGCCCGCTGCAGAGAGCGAGGGCTGGACTTCAACGTGGCGTCCTCCAGCAGACAGAGTCTGGACCTGCAGCTGCTCACCAACTGCGTCATGTGGGAGGTTTATAAGTTTGCGTCTGCAATGACGAAGAGTTTACGCAGCTTCCTGTTTGAGATCCTGAACAACAACTTTAACCTCGTCCTCCACGGCGAGCAGCACGAACGTAACTTCATCTTCTACATGATCACCAAAGAGAGGAGCCTCCAGACGCACCCCGAGAGACACGGAGACGACTTCCTCAGCCGGCCCTTCCAGTTCCCCGAGGTCTACAACATGGTCGACGTGACCGGCGACTTCCAGATGGGACAGGAAGTGGAGGCAGAGCGGCAGACCGCCGTGGATCTGCCGGCCGACCTGGATCCACATCCCTTCTGTAGGAAGTTGGATCTGAACCTCTGGGCGTTAGAAGAGCGTCCGGCGAGCCAGAAGCTCGATGTGACGGCCCTGACCATCGGCGCCGGGCTCGAAGTGTTCGCCTTCGTCAGGCAGCTGTGCGGATCGGTCCGCGCGACGGTTAACGACGTCCTGGAGCACAACTTCGACGTGGATCTGCAGAGCGGAGAGACGGAGGCCTCGCAGGTGATCCAGAGGTGGTACGCCACCCAGAAGAGCCTGATGAAGCGGCTGACGGCGGCCCCCAAGGTCCGCCGCTGGTTAAACATGGTGGTCCCGCTGAACGCTCACGCACAGCTACACCCACCGCCGCCAGACGCCAACGGGCCCGAG
>JAUPFX010000018.1:30840621-30848121 GCA_036937225.1 Sebastes paucispinis
TCTCTAAAGGTGGTTCTGAGCTGTGCTGGATCAGCAGCAGCTGGATCAGCAGCAGCTGGATCAGCAGCAGCGTTCTGTTACAGACCAGACCAGACCAGACCGTGACTCATCAATCATGAAATGATGATTAGTTTGATTGAGCGCTAGCGCTAACATTAGCATAGACCTACCAGATAGATCATATCTACGTCCTCTTTCTGGACGGATCAGCATGAGTTAAAGGACGTCTCCAGCGTCTCATTCTGTCCTCATTAACCTAACAGTCAGCGTCTGTAAGTCTCTGATCAGAGGGCTCCTCTCTGTCCTCTGATGCAGCGTCTATCTGGAGACATGATGTTGGTTTGTGTTTCCGTGGCGGATGATGATCAGCGACTGGAGGTCGGAGGTCAGCACGCTTTATTAATTCCCAGCTGCGTGGCTGCAGGCGGCGAGGAGGAGAGGAGGACGAGGACGAGGATGAAGATGAGGAGATTCATCAAACAGGAAGTGATGGCTGGAATAAGTGTGACCTCAGGGAAAAGAAGAGACTAAATAAAGAGACAAACGGAGGAGGAGAGGACGAAAGACAGCAGGGGAGGAGAGAGAGAGAGAGTCCAGCTGGGTTTGCTTCATTAATCCAGATGTTCTAAACACACAATCTGAGGCCATGGGGACATTTATAGAGACACATAGAGACACATAGAGACATATAGAGACACACAGAGACACATATAGAGACATATAGACACACAGAGACACATATAGAGACACATAGAGACACATATAGAGACACATAGAGACACATATAGAGACACACAGAGACACATATAGAGACATATAGACACACAGAGACACATATAGAGACACATAGAGACACATATAGAGACACATAGAGACACATAGGGAAATATAGAGACACATAGAGACACATAGAGACACATAGAGACACATATAGAGACACATAGAGACACATAGGGAAATATAGAGACATATAGAGACACATAGAGACACATATAGAGACATATAGAGACACATAGAGACACATATAGAGACACATAGAGACACATATAGAGACATATAGAGACACATAGAGACACAGAGACACATATAGAGACATATAGAGACACATAGAGACACATATAGAGACATATAGGGACACATAGAGACACAGAGACACATATAGAGACATATAGAGACACATATAGAGACACATAGAGACACATATAGAGACACAGAGACACATAGAGACACATATAGAGACATATAGAGACACATAGAGACATATAGAGACATATAGAGACACATAGAGACATATAGAGACATATAGAGACACATAGAGAGATATAGAGACATATAGAGACATATAGAGACACATAGAGACATATAGAGACATATAGAGACACATAGAGACATATATAGAGACACATAGAGACACATAGAGACACATAGAGACATATAGAGACACATAGAGACACATATAGAGACATATAGAGACACATAGACACATATAGAGACATATAGAGACACATAGAGACACATATAGAGACACATAGAGACACATAGAGACACATAGAGACATATAGAGACATATAGAGACACATAGAGACACATATAGAGACATATAGAGACACATAGAAACACATATAGAGACACATAGAGACACATATAGAGACATATAGAGACACAGAGACACATAGAGACACATATAGAGACATATAGAGACACATAGAGACATATAGAGACATATAGAGACACATAGAGACATATAGAGACATATAGAGACACATAGAGACATATAGAGACATATAGAGACATATAGAGACACATAGAGACACATATAGAGACATATAGAGACACATAGAGACACATATAGAGACACATAGAGACACATAGAGACATATAGAGACACATAGAGACACATAGAGACATATAGAGACACATAGAGACACATATAGAGACATATAGAGACACATAGAGACACATATAGAGACACAGAGACACATACAGAGACACATAGAGACACATAGAGAAATATAGAGACACATAGAGACACATAGAGACACATAGAGACATATAGAGACATATAGAGACACATAGAGACACATATAGAGACATATAGAGACACATAGAGACATATATAGAGACACATAGAGACATATAGAGACACATATAGAGACATATAGGGACACATAGAGACACATAGAGACACAGAGACATATAGGGACACATAGAGACACATAGAGACACATAGAGACACATATAGAGACACAGAGACACATATAGAGACACATAGAGACACATAGAGACACATAGAGACATATATAGAGACACATATAGAGACACATAGAGACATATATAGAGAAATATAGGGACACATAGAGACACATATAGAGACACAGAGACACATAGAGATATATAGAGACACATAGAGACACATAGAGACACATATAGAGACATATAGAGACACATAGAGACATATAGAGACACATATAGAGACATATAGGGACACATAGAGACACATAAAGACACAGAGACATATAGAGACACATAGAGACACATATAGAGACACATAGAGACACATATAGAGACATATAGAGACACATAGAGACACATAGAGACACATATAGAGACATATAGAGACACATATAGAGAAACATAGAGACATATAGAGACACATAGAGACATATATAGAGACACATAGAGACACATATAGAGACACATAAAGACACATAGAGACACATAGAGACATATAGAGACATATAGAGACACATAGAGACACATATAGAGACATATAGAGACACATAGAGACACATATAGAGACATATAGAGACATATATAGAGAAACATAGAGACACATAGAGACACATAGAGACACATATAGAGACACACATAGAGACACACATAGAGACACATAGAGACACATAGAGACACATAGGGACACATAGAGACACATAGAGACACATATAGAGACATATAGGGACACATAGAGACACATAGAGACACATATAGAGACATATAGAGACACATAGAGACACATAGAGAGACACATAGAGACATATAGAGAGACATAGAGACACATAGAGAGACACATAGAGACACACATAGAGACACATAGAGACACATAGAGACACACATAGAGACACATAGAGACACATAGAGACATATAGGGACACATAGAGACACATATAGAGACACAGAGACACATAGAGACATATAGAGACACATATAGAGACATATAGGGACACATAGAGACACATAAAGACACAGAGACATATAGAGACACATAGAGACACATATAGAGACACATAGAGACACATATAGAGACATATAGAGACACATAGAGACACATAGAGACACATATAGAGACATATAGAGACACAGACACATATAGAGACACATAGAGACACATATAGAGACATATAGAGACACATAGAGACACATATAGAGACACATAGAGACACATATAGAGACATATAAAGACATATAGAGACACATAGAGACACATATAGACACATAGAGACACATAGAGACACATATAGAGACACATATAGAGACACATATAGAGAAACATAGAGACACATAGAGACACATAGAGACACATATAGAGACATATAGAGACACATATAGAGACACATATAGACACATAGAGACACATAGAGACATATAGAGACACATAGAGACACATATAGACACATAGAGACACATAGAGACACATAGAGACACATATAGAGACACATATAGAGAAACATAGAGACACATAGAGACACATAGAGACACATATAGACACATAGAGACACATAGAGACACATAGAGACACATATAGAGACACATATAGAGACACATATAGAGAAACATAGAGACATATAGAGACATATAGAGACACATAGAGACACATATAGAGACACATAGAGACACATAGAGACACATAGAGACATATAGAGACACATAGAGACACATATAGAGACATATAGAGACACATAGAGACACATATAGAGACACATAGAGACACATAGAGAAATATAGAGACACATAGAGACACATAGAGACATATAGAGACACAGAGACACATAGAGACACATAGAGATATATAGAGACACATAGAGACACATAGAGACACATATAGAGACATATAGAGACACATAGAGACATATAGGGACACATAGAGACACATAAAGACACAGAGACATATAGAGACACATAGAGACACATATAGAGACATATAGAGACACATAGAGACACATAGAGACACATATAGAGACATATAGAGACACAGACACATATAGAGACACATAGAGACATATATAGAGACACATAGAGACACATATAGAGGCATATAGAGACACATAGAGACACATAGAGACACATAGAGACACATATAGAGACACATATAGAGACACATATAGAGACACATATAGAGAAACATAGAGACATATAGAGACACATAGAGACATATATAGAGACACATAGAGACACATATAGAGACACATAGAGACACATAGAGAGACACATAGATATGGAACGTTGCTATGGATCGTTGCTATGGATGGTTGCTATGGAACGTTGCTATGGATCGTTGCTATGGATCGTTGCTATGGATCGTTGCTATGGATCGTTGCCATGGATGGTTGCTATGGAACGTTGCTAAGGAGTGATGCTGAAAGGAATTGGACGTCACAGCGGTGACATGTGGCGTTATCATTTAACAGCAGACAGTTTTGAGCGTGTCACTTCCTTCCTGTTCCCTGTAGATCCACTTCCTGTTTGGTCCAATCAGCCGAGGAGGATCCAGAGAGCGGTCAGGCCTGATGGCGCCAGACGGCGCCAGACGGCGCCAGACGGACACATTACACTCTATGCAGACAAATGAGCAGAGACTTGTGGGTAATCTGGCGTGATGATGTGATGCAACGTCTGAGAGCATTTATTAAAACCGAGTCTGAGTCCGTCTGTCCATTTCATCTGCTCCCAGGACGGAGGGAGGGATGATGGAGGGATGATGGAGGGATGATGGAGGGATGATGGAGGGATGGAGGGATGATGGAGGGATGATGGAGGGATGATGGAGGGATGGATGATGGAGGGATGATGGATGATGGAGGGATGATGGAGGGATGATGGAGGGATGATGGAGGGATGGAGGGATGATGGAGGGATGGATGATGGAGGGATGATGGAGGGATGGATGATGGAGGGATGATGGATGATGGAGGGATGGATGATGGAGGGATGATGGGGGATGGATGATGGAGGGATGATGGAGGGATGGATGATGGAGGGATGATGGATGATGGAGGGATGATGGAGGAATGGATGATGGAGGGATGATGGAGGGATGGATGATGGATGATGATGGAGGGATGGATGATGGATGGATGGATGGATGGATGGATGGTGGCGGGATGGATGGATGGATGATGGAGGGATGGATGGATGAATAGATAGATAGCTGGATGGATGGATGGATGGATGAATAGATAGATGGATGGATGGATGGATGGATGGATGGATGGATGATGGAGGGATGGATGGATGAATAGATAGATAGCTGGATGGATGGATGGATGGATGGATGGATGAATAGATAGATGGATGGATGGATGAATAGATAAATGGATGGATGGATGGATGGATGGATGGATGATGGAGGGATGGATGGATGAATAGATAGATAGCTGGATGGATGGATGGATGGATGAATAGATAGATGGATGGATGGATGAATAGATAGATGGATGGATGGATGGATGATGGATGGATGATGGATGACAGAGTGAAATGTATAACTCCCACTGAGACGTAAAGCGTTCTGCTGTGAAGGGAAACGTGAACTTTGAGTTGTGACTTCCAACGTTTCAGCTCCAGTAAAAGAGAAACTCTGCTGAGCAACAGAGAGGAAGGAACGGAGGATGAGGATGAGGATGAGGAGAAATGAAGGGATGAATGAATAAACAGTGAAGTGATATAAGTGGAGTGGTCATGCTGTCACAAGCATGTGTGTTTATTCAGAAGCAACGGCGTGTTGTGATTATTCCTTATTATTCATTCTGCCTTCAGGCTCATCCTCATCACTCTCAGAGAGGACTCCTTAAACACAGGCCACACTACATCAGCTCTGTTCATTAAACACTTCCCTCTGCATCCGTTCACTCATTCATTCATTCATCCATCCATCCATCCATCCATTCATTCTGCCTTCAGGCTCATTGTCATCACTCAGAGAGGATTCTTTAAACACAGGCCACAAGACATCAGCTCTGTTCATTAAACACTTCCCTCTGCATTCACTCATCCATCCATTCATCCATCTATTCATCTATTCACTCATTCATCCATCCATTCAGCTCAGCAGCGAGGCTCAGCGGCGAGAGGCTCAGCGGCGAGGCTCAGCAGCGAGGCTCAGCGGCGAGAGGCTCAGCGGCGAGGCTCAGCGGCGAGGCTCAGCAGCGAGGCTCAGCGGCGAGAGGCTCAGCGGCGAGGCTCAGCGGCGAGAGGCTCAGCGGCGAGGCTCAGCGGCGAGGCTCAGCAGCGAGGCTCAGCGGCGAGAGGCTCAGCGGCGAGGCTCAGCAGCGAGGCTCAGCGGCGAGGCTCAGAGGCGAGAGGCTCAGCGGCGAGGCTCAGCAGTGAGGCTCAGCGGCGAGGCTCAGCGGCGAGAGGCTCAGCGGCGAGGCTCAGCAGCGAGGCTCAGCGGCGAGAGGCTCAGCGGCGAGAGGCTCAGCGGCGAGGCTCAGCAGCGAGGCTCAGCAGCGAGGCTCAGCGGCGAGAGGCTCAGCGGCGAGGCTCAGCAGCGAGGCTCAGCGGCGAGAGGCTCAGCGGCGAGGCTCAGCGGCGAGGCTCAGCGGCGGCGAGGCTCAGCAGTGAGGCTCAGCGGCGAGGCTCAGCGGCGGCGAGGCTCAGCGGCGGCAAGGCTCAGCAGCGAGGCTTAGCGGCGAGGCTCAGCAGCGAGGCTCAGCGGCGAGAGGCTCATGTGGGTACGGAAGACGGAACCTGCCAAAATAAATAAAAAATAAATAAATAAATCATTAAATGTAGTAAATCTAATATTATAAATAATAATATTATAAATAAATGTACTCATTAATTAATTAATTGATAAATGTGACATTAATTGATTTTTCTGTTTTACTTTGCTTCTTTATTTATTTATCTGCATTATGGAATATAAATATAATTATAACTCCTGTTGTGTAATCACATTTAACTAAACTACAATAACTCATTCTTTATGTCTTTAATACTGTATTTCATTCTTATTGATCCATTCTGGCTTTTATATTTAACAGGTAATAGATTCCACTTCTCAGAGTTGTGTATTTACTCATTGCTCTGTGTTATATATCACATTTCTGTTTCTATTATTTACTTATATTCTCTAGAAATATTGTGTTATATAGTGTAACATTATATACGTGATGTGATGATGTGATTGGTGAGGAAGGAGTCAATCACGCTGCACCTGCAGGCAGCAGCCAATCAGAGGCAGAGTTCAGCAGCGCTCAGCAGCCAATAGCAGCCTGGTCGCCA
>JAUPFX010000018.1:30853121-30855621 GCA_036937225.1 Sebastes paucispinis
GGTAGTAGGGTAGTAGAGCAGTAGAGCTGTAGAGGCAGTAGGGGTAGTAGAGCAGTAGATGCAGTAGAGGCAGTAGAGGCAGTAGGGGTAGTAGAGCAGTAGATGCAGTAGAGCTGTAGAGGCAGTAGATGCAGTAGAGCAGTAGATGCAGTAGAGGCAGTAGAGGCAGTAGGGGTAGTAGAGCAGTAGATGCAGTAGAGCTGTAGAGGCAGTAGGTGTAGTAGAGCAGTAGAGGCAGTAGGGGTAGTAGAGCAGTAGAGGCAGTAGGGGTAGTAGAGCAGTAGAGGCAGTAGGGGTAGTAGAGGCAGTAGAGCTGTTGGAGCGTTCAGGGACTGAATGTTGAATATTAAAGAGCTGCTGCTGTTTCTCTGTTAATGCAGCTCTACAACAGAGAGAACAACCAGCACTGATGCATTCTGTGTACAGCAGCACTACTACACACATGCACACACACACACACACACACACACACACACACACACACACACACACACACGTCCGTGTCTGTAGGTGTGTGTGGAGGAAACGGAGTGTGTGTTGTTGTGTTCTCAGCTCGGCTGCTGTCTCAGCGGTTCGTACAGACGAGTTGTTGCTCTGCTGTGTTTCTGTTTCCAGCTGCTTTCTCTGCACATTCTGTGTGAAAGCGCTGAGACGACTCCGCCGTAATTGGTTCGCTTCACCTGAGACACTCACAGGTGACGGGTGATGATGACGCCGCGGTATACAGGGCGGGGGGGGAATATTCAGCCACCACATTACGGGGGAGGGGGGGGGGGTTCTAATATCAGGCTGTCTCCGGTGACCTGAATGATTCCTTTAATGGAGGAGGGACAGTCTGGTCTCACCACACGGCGTTACAACAACACGCTCATCACGGGTTAGTCGTTTAGCGTGCAATAACAACGCCATGTGTATGCCATGTAGCTGTACTCAGAGTTAGTGATGTAGATGAAAACCAAGGGCTGCACCTAACTAGGGATGCACCGATACTGATACCGATGCCCGGTACTGGTATCTACTGTTCGATACTGTGCTCATGTACTCGTACTCACAAAACGGCTCCGATACCACTTTACGGCAGCATGACGTTAACCTGTCGTCACCATCTCTCAGGTCCTCACGCTCCACCTCTGACTCACGCGTGCGTTAGACTCCTTGGTCCGTGTTTCAAGATGGGTCAGGTGGGTTGCCGACATCGCCGCAGACCCCTGGAGCCTTTCACGTGGGCCGAGCCCCGCCCTGGGGGCACGACGCGGTCGCAATGAGGACAGTCCACCCCGGTGACACTTTGTCCACGGCCCCGGGAAGCACCTTCACCCCGAGCCTTTCCAAGCCGACCTAGAGCCGGTGGCGGCGCACCGCCTCGTATGCGGGACTCCCCAGCCTGCCGTGTGTCGCTCACACCCTCCAGCTGGCTGTTAACGAGGGTCTTTAGGTACAGAGAAGTACTCGTATCGGTACTCGGTATGGGAGAGTACTCGGTATCGGTACTCTGTATCGGAGAGTACTCGGTATCGGTACTCGGTATCGGAGAGTACTCGGTATCGGTACTCGGTATCGGAGAGTACTCGGTATCGGAGAGTACTCGGTATCGGTACTCGTATCGGAGAGTACTTGGTATCGGAGAGTACTCGGTATCGGAGAGTACTCGATATCGGTACTCGTATCAGAGAGTACTCGGTATCAGAGAGTACTCGGTATCGGTACTCGTATCGGAGAGTACTCGGTATCGGTACTCGTATCAGAGAGTACTCGGTATCGGAGAGTACTCGGTATCGGTACTCGTATCGGAGAGTACTCGGTATCGGCGGAACGGCTCAGAAAGCTGGTTGGTTTGGTGAAACATCTGAATCACGTTTCTGACCAACGGTTGTCTTTGTTTGAACAATAAGAGGACGATCAGAGGACGGTCTTCTATGTGAGACAGACGTCCTCTTAGATGTAAAGTTAGTGAAGTAGTAACGAGGTCAGAGCAGCGTCTCATAATGAAGGCAGTAAATCTGAGACGTACGTGTTTTTCTTCTTCTTATTATTATTATTCCAGCTGAATATGAGACTCACAGGAGCACTAGGAGGACACGGGTTAATTAGCACCCAGATCAATGTCCTGCAGGCTATTAAAACCCTTTTAAGATGTGTTGGGCTTCATTAAGAGCCACTTCCTGTCTGTGGCGTCTGATGTGGTCGGCCTCGGGAGAGCTGATGACAGCTCAAAGACCACAGTCTGTATATTCCTCTATCAGCTGGTCCTGGTCCTGGTCCTGGTCCCGTTCTACCGGGTTCATTACAGTCTGTATTCCTCTATCAGTAGATTCAAAGGGAGTGTTAGTAAGAATCAGAAATGTCTTGTTAACAGCTTCACCTGTGTCCGTTAAGTCAACTAAAGTCAGCGTCCTGTTGCTGGCGCTTGTGCTCGCTCTACATAGACATGAAGGAGCATCGCTCAACACAGTGAGGAGACACACGTCAGCTAAAAGCACAATATCACTCTATATTCCAG
>JAUPFX010000018.1:30860621-30865621 GCA_036937225.1 Sebastes paucispinis
CGCTTTCCGGTCGCACTCTGATCGCGCTGTGGTTGTGTTCTGGTCACGCTCTGGTCGCTTTTTGGTCACGTTCTGGTCGCTTTCCGGTCACTTTCTGGTCGCACTCTGGTCATGCTGTGATTGTGTTCTGGTCGCGCTCTGGTCGCTTTCTGTCGCGTTCTGGTCGCTTTCCGGTCACACTCTGGTCGCCCTCTGGTCGCTTTCCGGTCGCACTCTGGTCGCGCTGTGGTTGTGTTCTAGTCACACTCTGGTCGCTTTTTGGTCACGTTCTGGTCGCTTTCCGGTCGCTTTCTGGTCGCACTCTGGTCGCACTCTGGTCGCTTTCCGGTCGCACTCTGGTCGCGCTGTGGTTGTGTTCTAGTCACACTCTGGTCGCCTTTTGGTCACGTTCTGGTCGCTTTCTGGTCGCTTTCCGGTCGCTTTCTGGTCGCACTCTGGTTGCGCTGTGATTGTGTTCTGGTCGCGTTCTGGTCGCGCTGTGGTTGTGTTCTGGTCGCGCTGTGGTTGTGTTCTGGTCGCGCTGTGGTTGTGTTCTGGTCGCGCTCTGGTCGCGCTATGGCCGCGTTCTGGTCGCGTTCTAGTCGCGTTCTGATCGTGTTCTGGTCGCGTTCTAGTCACGTTCTGATCGTGTTCTGGTGGTGTTCTGATCGTGTTCTGGTGGTGTTCTAGTCGCGTTCTGATCGTGTTCTGGTCGTGTTCTATCCGCGTTCTGGTCGCGTTCTGGTTGCGTTCTAGTCACGTTCTGATCGTGTTCTGGTGGTGTTCTGATCATGTTCTGGTGGTGTTCTGGTGGTGTTCTGATCGTGTTCTGGTGGTGTTCTGGTGGTGTGTTTTCAGGCGTCTCAGTGTGGTTGTTGATGTTTGATTGACGAGGAGGAGGGAGGAGTTAACCAGCAGGTTAGAGAACAACATGCTGGTTACTGTTGCCGTGGTAACCGTGCAGGCTGTGTTACGGCTGACGCTCCAGGCGGCGATCACACCGGAGCATCACTCTGTCAGCTGGTGATCAAAGTCAGAGATCAGCCGGAGGAACCTGCTGTCAGTGTATGTGTGTGCTTGTGTGTGTGTTACAGTGTGTGTTACAGTGTGTGTGTGTGTGTGTGTCCTGTCAGTGATGTATTGACAGCTGAGAGGATCTGATCACTCTGAAGAGCCAGAAGGAAGAAAAAAACAATAATATGTTCTAAATGTTCCTTAAAGGGAGATTAGTCCAGTATTTAATCATCTTATCAACATGGGAGTGTATAATATGCTGCTTTATGTAAATGTATGTATATATTTATTATAGTAAATCAATGATCAACACAGATCAATAACAGATATTGATCCAGAAACCCTCACAGGTACTGCATTTAGCATAAAACAATATGCTCCAATCATAACATGTCAAACTGCAGCCCAACAGGCAACAACAGCTGTCAGTGTGTCAGTGTGCTGACTTGACTATGACTTGCCCCAAACTGCATGTGATGATCATAAAGTGGGCATGTCTGTAAAGGGGAGACTCGTGGGTACCCATAGAACCCATTTACATTCACTGATCTGGAGGTCAGAGGTCAAGGGACCCCTTTGGAGCGTTATTTAACCTCCTTCATGACCAGCTAGTCTGACCTGGTTGGTACCGATGGATTCATCAGGTTCTCTACTTTACTATGACACCAGGATCTATAGATATATATCTCTATGTATATAGATTATATAGATGACACCAGGATCTTCTCTCCAGCTTTAGAACTGAACCGCTAAAACCTAAAAATCCCTAGTTGAGTTAATGTGTTAAAGAAATGAGTTTACATCAACGTGTTATTATCACGTTAACCGTGACAGTTTATAAACGTGTCTTTAGTTCGTTAGCTCAGCTGGCGTCCTCCATGTTGGTTCTGCATCTCTCCGTGTTGTTGGTCTTCAGAGGTTCAACTAAACACACTGAACACACTGAACACACTAAACACACTGAACACATTAAACACACTGAACACACTGCACACACTGAACACACTGCACACACTGAACACACTGAACACATTAAACACACTGAACACACTGCACACACTAAACACACTGAACACACTGAACACACTGCACACACTAAACACACTGAACACACTAAACACACTGAACACACTGCACACACTAAACACACTGAACACAATGAACACACTAAACACACTGAACACACTAAACACATTAAACACACTGAACACACTGCACACACTAAACACATTAAACACACTGAACACACTGAACACACTGAACACATTGAACACACTGAACACACTGAACACACTGAACACACTGAACACACTGCACACACTAAACACACTGAACACAATGAACACACTAAACACACTGAACACACTAAACACATTAAACACACTGAACACACTGAACACACTGAACACATTGAACACACTGAACACACTGAACACACTGAACACACTGCACACACTAAACACACTGAACACAATGAACACACTAAACACACTGAACACACTAAACACATTAAACACACTGAACACACTGAACACACTGAACACATTAAACACACTGAACACACTGAACACATTGAACACACTGAACACACTGAACACACTGAACACACTGAACACACTGAACACACTGAACACACTGAACACACTGAACACACTGAACACACTGAACACATTAAACACACTGAACACACTGAACACATTGAACACACTGAACACACTGAACACACTGAACACACTGAACACACTGAACACACTGAACACACTGAACACACTAAACACACTGAACACACTAAACACACTGAACACATTTCATTGTTTTAAAAGCTGCTGAGAACGATGACGTGATGATCTGAGTCCATGAGCAGAGGAAATACACTGTGTGTGTGTGTGTGTGTGTGTGTGTGTGTGTGTGTGTGTGTGTGTGTGTGTGTGTGTGTGTGTGTGTGTGTGTGTATAGTTATCCAGTCTGTCTCCAGCTGTCTACAGAAACACACTCACTTCCTGTCTTCCTCCTGCTGTAATTATTGGTGAGTGTTCAGTCATTTCTGCTGCTGTATGGCAGCTGGCTGACACCTGGATGAGCACACACACACACACACTGCTACAGGCTGCTGTATGCTAATGGAGGCTATAAAAACTGCATAATGTGTATTTTTTCCTCCTCTGGAAGGAAGAGGAAGTTTCTCCTCGTTCACATCACAGTCTGGAAACACGGAGACGAGTCATTAGAGAATATCGTTAGTATCATCAGTCCCGTGAGTCGTTAGTATCATCAGTCCCGTGAGTCGTTAGTATCATCAGTCCCGTGAGTCGTTAGTATCATCAGTCCCGTGAGTCGTTAGTATCATCAGTCCCGTGAGTCGTTAGTATCGTCAGTCCAGTGAGTCGTTGGTATCGTCAGTCCCGTGAGTCGTTAGTATCATCAGTCCCGTGAGTCGTTAGTATCATCAGTCCCGTGAGTCGTTAGTATCGTCAGTCCCGTGAGTCGTTAGTATCGTCAGTCCCGTGAGTCGTTAGTATCGTCAGTCCCGTGAGTCGTTAGTATCATCAGTCCCGTGAGTCGTTAGTATCATCAGTCCCGTGAGTCGTTAGTATCATCAGTCCAGTGAGTCGTTAGTGTCATCAGTCCAGTGAGTCGTTAGTGTCATCAGTCCCGTGAGTCGTTAGTATCATCAGTCCAGTGAGTCGTTAGTGTCATCAGTCCCGTGAGTCGTTAGTATCGCCAGTCCAGTGAGTCGTTAGTATCGTTAGTATCTTTATATGAACGTCTGCTCCACCACCCATTGATGCCTGTTGCCATGGTTACAGCTCTGGCTGGTGTAGAGAGATCTCAGCACTGTGTGACCAGCAGAGAGAGAGAGAGAGCCTGACTATAACATCACTATAACCTCTCTCTCTCTCTGTCTGTGTGTGATCACACCTCCATTCACAGCTGACTGAACTGAACCCTGAAGGTGTGAACGGGTCACTGTGAGGAAACATCATCAGAGAGCTCATCACGGTGTTTCCTCTCACTGTCTGATCACACCTCAGATAAGTTCACCTGTACTGATACATTTCAGAATAAAAGACTGAAACATGTTCAAACAAGTTATGGTACGGAGGTAACATTATGGTATGGAGGTAACGTTATGGTATGGAGGTAACGTTATGGTATGGAGGTAACATTATGGTATGGTGGTAACGTTATGGTATGGTGGTAACGTTATGGTATGGAGGTAACATTATGGTATGGAGGTAACGTTATGGTACGGAGGTAACGTTATGGTATGGAGGTAACGTTATGGTATGGAGGTAACGTTATGGTATGGAGGTAACGTTATGGTACGGAGGTAACATTATGGTATGGAGGTAACGTTATGGTACGGAGGTAACATTATGGTATGGAGGTAACGTTATGGTACGGAGGTAACGTTATGGTATGGAGGTAACGTTATGGTATGGAGGTAACATTATGGTACGGAGGTAACATTATGGTATGGAGGTAACGTTATGGTATGGAGGTAACGTTATGGTATGGAGGTAACGTTATGGTATGGAGGTAACATTATGGTATGGTGGTAACGTTATGGTATGGAGGTAACGTTATGGTATGGAGGTAACGTTATGGTATGGAGGTAACGTTATGGTACGGAGGTAACATTATGGTATGGAGGTAACGTTATGGTATGGAGGTAACGTTATGGTATGGAGGTAACGTTATGGTATGGAGGTAACATTATGGTATGGTGGTAACGTTATGGTATGGTGGTAACGTTATGGTATGGAGGTAACATGGTATGGTGGTAACGTTATGGTATGGTGGTAACATTATGGTACGGAGGTAACATTATGGTATGGTGGTAACGTTATGGTATGGTGGTAACGTTATGGTATGGAGGTAACATTATGGTATGGAGGTAACATTATGGTATGGTGGTAACGTTATGGTATGGAGGTAACATTATGGTACGGAGGTAACATTATGGTACGGAGGTAACTTTATGGTACAGTGGTAACGTTATGGTA
>JAUPFX010000018.1:30873121-30918121 GCA_036937225.1 Sebastes paucispinis
CCTGGAGCGAGGTCACACCTGGAGCGGGATCACACCTGGAGCGAGGTCACACCTGGAGCGAGGTCATACCTGGAGCGGGATCACACCTGGAGCGAGGTCACACCTGGAGCGGGATCACACCTGGAGCGAGGTCACACCTGGAGCGAGGTCATACCTGGAGCGGGATCACACCAGGAGCGAGGTTATACCTGGAACAGGGGTACACTTGGAGCAGGGTTTCACCTGGATCTTGGTGGTCTCCGGTATTGTGGCTGCATCTGCTGCCACGTCCGGTGCCTGCTTGACACCAACTGCTACCATCCTTAATTAACTACGTCTGTACGAGGGACTACCAATGCTAACGAGGGATTTCCAACACCTAGTGACAAAGTGGCAGCCTGGAGAATAACACTTCTCAATCACTGCCAAAGACATCAAGAGCTCCCAGCAAGCATGCTGATGCTGCAGGAACCAACGCACGGGCATCGATCACAGGGACGTCCCACACCAACACACATGGACGTACTGAGGAGAGATGCTGGACAGTGCTGGCGAGCTAGCCAGATGTATGGTGGACTGAGACAGCTGGAAGCTCCACTTGAAAGCCCGTCTGGGGACGACCCAATGACATCAATTCCGATAGTTGTATTATCACTCTTTCCATCCACCACTATTGGTTTGGTGTTATCAGTCCTACTTGTATTAGCTATTACAGCTGCTAGACTGCTATTGTGGCTGCTTCTCTCTCTCTCTCTCTCTCTCTCTCTCTCTCTCTCTCTCTCTCTCTCTCTCTATCTCTCTCTCTCTCTCTATCTCTCTCTCTCTCTCTCTATCTCTCTCTCTCACTCTCTATCTATCTATCTATCTATCTATCTATCTATCTATCTATCTATCTATCTATCTATCTATCTATCTATCTATCTATCTATCTATCTATCTATCTATCTATCTATCTATCTATCTATCTATCTATCTATCTATCTATCTATCTATCTATCCCCCCAGCCGGTCTCGGCAGATGGCCGCCCGCCCTGCGCCCGGTTCTGCTCCAGGTTTCTTCCCAGTAATCGGGGAGTTGTTCCTGGCCACAGTGCGCTTGGTGGATCCTGTTGGGTCTCTAAACTCTGGTGTACGGTCATAGACCTGCTCTATATATAAAGCGTCTTGAGATAACTTCTATTGTGATTTGACGCTATACAAAAATAAATTGATTTGATTTGATACTGTAGTATAGTAGTATAGTAGTACTGTAGTACAGTAGTATAGTAGTATTGTAGTATAGTAGTGTAGTACTGTAGTATAGTACAGTAGTACAGTAGTACTGTAGTACAGTAGTATAGTAGTACTGTAGTATAGTAGTATAGTAGTACTGTAGTATAGTAGTGTAGTAGTACATTAGTACAGTAGTATAGTAGTAGAGTAGTACAGTAGTATAGTAGTACTGTAGTACAGTAGTATAGTAGTACTGTAGTACAGTAGTATTGTAGTATAGTAGTACTGTAGTATAGTAGTACAGTAGTATAGTAGTACAGTAGTATAGTAGTACAGTAGTACTGTAGTATAGTAGTATAGTAATACAGTAGTATAGTAGTACTGTAGTATAGTAGTGTAGTACTGTAGTATAGTAGTATAGTAGTACTGTAGTATAGTAGTACAGTAGTACTGTAGTATAGTAGTACAGTATTACAGTAGTACTTTAGTATAGTAGTACTGCAGTACAGTAGTACAGTAGTATAGTAGTATAGTAGTACTGTAGTATAATAGTATAGTAGTATAGTAGTGTAGTACTGTAGTATAGTAGTATAATAGTACAGTAGTATAGTAGTATTGTAGTATAGTAGTACAGTAGTACTGTAGTACAGTAGTATAGTAGTACTGTAGTATAGTAGTACAGTAGTACTGTAGTATAGTAGTACAGTAGTACTGTAGTATAGTAGTGTAGTATAGTAGTACTGTAGTATAGTAGTACAGTAGTACTGTAGTACTGTAGTATAGTAGTGTAGTATAGTAGTATAGTAGTACAGTAGTGCTGTAGTATAGTAGTACAGTAGTACTGTAGTACAGTAGTATAGTAGTACAGTAGTACTGTAGTATAGTAGTACAGTAGTACTGTAGTATTGTAGTATAGTAGTACTGTAGTATAGTAGTACAGTAGTACTGTAGTATTGTAGTATAGTAGTACTGTAGTATTGTAGTATAGCAGTACTGTAGTACTGTAGTATTGTAGTATAGTAGTATAGTCCCAGCTCTCTCTTCTCACAGATAAAGTTGTATTTCCTGTCGGCTGATTCCCAAAATAAGACGTTTGGATCTATTTTAGCTGAAGAACGTCTCTTTAATCAGGAAGACGTGACGGCTGGAACATCAACAGAGTACAAGAGACAGAAGAAGAAGAGAGAGAGCGTCACAAAAAGGACAAAAGGAGAAGTTGGAGGGAAGTTTAAAGTGAGATAATAAGAGAGAGAGAGAGAGACAGAGAGAGATAGAGAGAGAGATAGAGAGAGACAGAGAGAGGAGGAGGACAGGAAGCAGATGGATGAGAGGAACAGGAACACAGAAGGAGGTGAAGATAAACAGAATGAAGCAGGTTAATGAGCTCATTAAACAGAATGAGATATTCACTGTTACAGGCTGACCTGAGAGCTGTGACATCATCACGTTACATCACAGAGACACACTGAGAGACAGAGAGAGACACTGAGACACACTGAGAGACACACAGACAGAGAGTAATCAGATTACTCAGTAGAACTCAGTAGGAGGTTCTTTGTGTTTTACTGCCGTAGATCTGAGGAGCTGACTGGACTCAGGCTGATAGTTCGAAGGTGGTTGTTGTTGTTGTTGTTGTCGTCGTCGTTGTTGTCGTAGCGACGGGTACGATGTAGACAGCAGACGTGGAGGATTAGGAGCTGTTCACATGTAGAGTCTGAAATGTATAATACGTCATTCAGACTCTTGAAGACTCATGAAGACTCCGCCCAGCCCTAATCTGGGGGCACGACGCGGTCGGGGCGCACTGAGGACAGTTCGCCCCGGTCGACGGTCGCACCGGGAGCAGGGAGCCCCGTCCCTCCCGGCGGGGAGAGAGGGTGCAGCGAGCCCTTTGTCCACAGTGCGGCGAGGTCCGGGCGGGGAGCGCTGTAAAGCTACGGCCGCTAGCCACCTTCGCCCGAGTCTTTCCAAGCCGACCTAGAGCCGGTGGCAGCGCACCGCCTCGTATGCAGGACTCCCCAGCCTGCCGTGTGTCGCTCACACCCTCCAGCTGGCTGTTAACGAGGCTCTTTAGGCACAGAGAAGTACTCGGTATCGGTACTCGCATCGGTACTCGCATCGGTGCTCGGCATCGGTACTTGTATCAGTACTCGGTATCGGAGAGTACCCAAATGGAAGTACTTGTACTCGGTCTGAGACAGACGGGTATCGGTGCATTCCTAGATATTAATGATCAATAAGAGGATCTGTTGAGGTGGAGAACAGCTGCCGGAGTTGTATATATGTATATACATACATACAGACGTAGGCACAATTGTTGGTACCCTTCCGTTAAAGAGAGAAAAACCCACAATGGTCACTGAAATAACTTGAAACTGACAAAAGTAATAATAAATAAAAATTTACTGAAAATGAACTAATGAAAATCAGACATTGTTTTTGAATTGTGGTTCAGCAGAATCATTTTAAAAAACAAACTAATGAAACTGGCCTGGACAAAAATGATGGTACCCCTAGAAAAGATGTAAAATAGTTTGACCATAGGGACATATTAAACTAAGGTGTGTCCTGTAAATAGCATCACAGGTGTCTTCAAACTTGTAATCAGTCAGTCTGCCTATTTAAAGGGTGAAAAGTAGTCACTGTGCTGTTTGGTATCATGGTGTGTACCACACTGAACATGGACCACAGAAAGCTAAGGAGAGAGTTGTCTCAGGAGATCAGAAAGAACATTATAGACCTTCATGTTAAAGGTAAAGGCTATAAGACCATCTCCAAGCAGCTTGATGTTCCTGTGACTACAGCTGCACATATTATTCAGAAGTTTAAGGTCCATGGGACTGTAGCCAACCTTCCTGGACGTGGCCGCAAGAGGAAAATTGATGACATATTGAAGAGACGGATAATATGAATGGTAACCAAAGAGCCCAGAACAACTTCCAAAGAGATTAGAGGTGAACTCCAAGGTCAAGGTACATCAGTGTCAGATCGCACCATCCGTCACTGTTTGAACCAAAGTGGACTTAATGGAAGACGACCCAGGAGGACACCAAATCATAAAAAAGCGAGACTGGAATTTTCCAAAATGCATATTGACAAGCCACAAAGCTTCTGGGAGAATGTCCTTTGGACAGATGAGACAAAACTGGAGCTTTTTGGCAAGTCACATCAGCTCTATGTTCACAGACGCAAAAATGAAGCATCCAAAGAGAAGAACACTGTACCTAATGTGAAACATGGAGGAGGCTCGGTTATGTTATGGGGCTGCTTTGTTGCATCTGGCACAGGGTGTCTTGAATCTGTGCAGGGTGCAATGAAATCTGAAGACTATCAAGGCATTCTGGAGCGAAATGTGCTGCCCAGTGTCAGAAAGCTTGGTCTCAGTTGCAGGTCATGGGTCCTCAAACAGGATAATGACCCAAAACACAGCTAAAAACACCCAAGAATGGCTAAGAACAAAACATTGGACTATTCTGAAGTGGCCTTCTATGAGCCCTGATCTAAATCCTATTGAACATCTGTGGAAGGAGCTGAAACATGCAGTCTGGAGAAGGCACCCTTCAAACCTGAGACAGCTGGAGCAGTTTGCTCACGAGGAGTGGGCCAACATACCTGTCAACAGGTGCAGAAGTCTCATTGAGAGTTACAGAAATCACTTGATTGCAGTGATTGCCTCAAAAGGTTGTGCAACAAAATATTAAGTTAAGGGTACCATCATTTTTGTCTAGGCCAGTTTCATTAGTTTGTTTTTTTAAATGATTCTGCTGAACCATAATTCAAAAACAATATCTGATTTTCATTAGTTCATTTTCAGTGAATTTTTATTTATTATTACTTTTGTCAGTTTCAAGTTATTTCAGTGACCATTGTTGGTTTTTCTTTCTTTAACTGAAGGGTACCAACAATTTTGCCTACGTCTGTATATACATACTTATGTATGTATATACATACATACATATATGTATATATACATATATGTATGTATGTATGTGTGTTGACGTCTTCAGAAAACGTGTCCGAGTGGATCGTCCTTCTGTTGACATGACGTCTGATAAACAGTTCTGATGTGTTTCTATGTGAACTGAAACTGTCAACACACACACACACACACACACTCAGTAATGTGTGTGTGTGTGTGTGTGTGTGTGTGTGTGTGTGTGTGTGTGTGTGTGGTGCTGACAGTGCGTTGTTGTTGGTGTGTGTTAGTCCTGAGATCTTTGATGAACCAACACACACTCCTCTGTTGTGGTATCCTAGTGAGGACCGTGGTGGACGTGATGCGTTCTAACCTCAACTCAACCCTCTGAAACCAGATGTTCACCAGATGTTCAGCAGCCAGAAGAGCTTTACAGATGCTCCAGTAGCTCCAGAGAACCCTCCACATCTGTCCAACGCACAGGTAGAGCTGCAACTAACTGTTTATCATTAATCATTGATTAGTTCCTCCATTAACCGATCAGTTGTTTGGTCCAGAAAATGAGTAGATCCAAGATCTTTACTTTGTCTGATTCTAGGAATGCACTGATACCAGTCTGTTCCAGACCGAGTACCAGTACTCACATCTGGGTACTCTCCGATACCGAGTACCGATACGAGTACGGATAAGAGTACCAATACGAGTACGGATAAGAGTACCGATATGAGCACCGATATGAGTACCGATACCGAGTACCGATACGAGTACCGATACGAGTACGGATAAGAGTACCGATACAAGTACCGATAAGAGTACCGATACGAGTACGGATAAGAGTACCGATACGAGCACCGATACAAGTACCGATACCGAGTACCGATACGAGTACGGACAAGAGTACCGATACAAGTACCGATAAGAGTACCGATACGAGTACGGATAAGAGTACCGATACGAGCACCGATACAAGTACCGATACCAGTACCGATACGAGTACCGATGAGAGTACCGATACGAGTACGGATAAGAGTACTGATACAAGTACCGATAAGAGTACCGATACGAGTACGGATAAGAGTACCGATACGAGCACCGATACAAGTACCGATACCGAGTACCGATACCAGTACCGATAAGAGTACCGATACGAGCACCGATACAAGTACCGATACCGAGTACCGATACCAGTACCGATAAGAGTACCGATACGAGTACCGATGAGAGTACCGATAAGAGTACCGATACGAGTACCGATACGAGTACGGATAAGAGTACCGATACGAGCACCGATACGAGCACCGATACGAGCACCGATACGAGCACCGATACGAGTACCGATATGAGTACCGATACGAGCACCGATACGAGCACCGATAAGAGTACCGATACGAGTACCGATAAGAGTACCGATACCAGTACCGATACGAGTACCGATAAAAGTACCGATACCGAGTACCGATACGAGTACAGTGCTCACTGCCCCCATCGACAGTTGCACCGGGAGCAGGGATCCCCGTCGCGGTGTGTCGAGGTCCGGGTGGACTGTCCTCAGTGCGCCCCGACCGCCTTGTGCCGCCAGGGCGGGGCTCAGCCCACGTAAAAGGCGCCAGGGTTCTGCGGCGATGTCGGCAACCCACCCGACCCGTCTTGAAACACAGACCAAGGAGTCTGACGCAGCGTGAGTCAGAGCAAGCAACACAGCAAAACCCCGTGGAGCAATGAAAGTGAGGGCCGGCGCTGGCTGAGGTGGGATCCTGGCCCCAGCGGTAAAGTGGTATCGCTGCCGTTGTATCGGAGCCGTTTTGCGAGTACGGTGCATCCCTACCTGGTTGTTAGTTCTACCAGGCTGCTGCGGCAGCATCCAACCACCATCCAGAGTGTGTGTGTGTGTGTGTGTGTGTGTGTGTGTGTGTGTGTGTGTGTGTGTGTTTTGCTGGCTAAGCCGCTGCTCCTCTCTCTGTATTTATTTGTGGATCAGTAAATCTGCAAATCATCATCAGCACCGTACTTCCTCCCTGAAACACAAACACACACACACACACACACACACACACCCATTGAGCCCCTGAGGAGCCTAAAAACCATCAAATGGCTTCAAAGAGTAGCGTGGTTGCCATGACAACTGTCATAAAAAGCAATTAGAAAGTGATTTGAAAGCTGATTGGCCGCTAATGGTTTGACAAGAGAGAGCAGATAACTGCTGTGTGTGTGTGTGTGTGTGTGTGTGTGTGTGTGTGTGTGTGTGTGTGTGTGTGTGTGTGTGTGTGTGTGTGTGTGTGTGTGTGTGTGTGTGTGTGTGTGTGTGTGTGTGTGTGTGTGTGTGTGTGTGTGTGTGTGTGTGTGTTTCAACATTTACAGCCTGGAACATTTCTTTTTCTGCTGGAAGAAGTACTCAGATCGTTTACTGCAGTAAAGTACTAATACCACCCCGTGGTACTCCGGTACAGTAAACATGCATTCAAAAGAACGTCAGTATCATCATCTCAACGTAGTTAAAGTAGTACTACAGATAAAGTATAGATGTGTCTACGTAGTCACCGTGACATCACTCATCGTCTCCATCTTGGTTTTTAGTCGTCTCCATCTTGGTTTTTGGACGTTTCCATCTTGGTTTTTGGACGTCTCCATCTTGGTTTTTGGTCGTCTCCATCTTGGTTTTTGTCAGTCTCCATCTTGGTTTTTGGACGTCTCCATCTTGGTTTTTGTCCGTCTCCATCTTGGTTTTTGTCCGTCTCCATCTTGGTTTTTGTCCGTCTCCATCTTGGTTTTTAGTCGTCTCCATCTTGGTTTTTGTCCGTCTCCATCTTGGTTTTTAGCCGTCTCCATCTTGGTTTTTGGACGTCTCCATCTTGGTTTTTGTCCGTCTCCATCTTGGTTTTTAGTTGTCTCCATCTTGGTTTTTGGTCGTCTCTATCTTGGTTTTTAGTTGTCTCCATCTTGGTTTTTGGTCGTCTCTATCTTGGTTTTTAGCCGTCTCCATCTTGGTTTTTAGTTGTCTCCATCTTGGTTTTTGGTCGTCTCCATCTTGGTTTTTAGTTGTCTCCATCTTGGTTTTTGGTCGTCTCTATCTTGGTTTTTAGTTGTCTCCATCTTGGTTTTTGGTCGTCTCCATCTTGGTTTTTGTCCGTCTCCATCTTGGTTTCTGGTCGTCTCCATCTTGGTTTTTGTCCGTCTCCATCTTGGTTTTTGGACGTCTCCATCTTGGTTTTTGTCCGTCTCCATCTTGGTTTTTAGTCGTCTCCATCTTGGTTTTTAGTCGTCTCTATCTTGGTTTTTAGTTGTCTCCATCTTGGTTTTTGTCCGTCTCCATCTTGGTTTTTGTCCGTCTCCATCTTGGTTTTTGTCCGTCTCCATCTTGGTTTTTAGTTGTCTCCATCTTGGTTTTTGGTCGTCTCTATCTTGGTTTTTAGTTGTCTCCATCTTGGTTTTTGGTCGTCTCTATCTTGGTTTTTAGCCGTCTCCATCTTGGTTTTTAGTTGTCTCCATCTTGGTTTTTGGTCGTCTCCATCTTGGTTTTTAGTTGTCTCCATCTTGGTTTTTGGTCGTCTCTATCTTGGTTTTTAGTTGTCTCCATCTTGGTTTTTGGTCGTCTCCATCTTGGTTTTTGTCCGTCTCCATCTTGGTTTCTGGTCGTCTCCATCTTGGTTTTTGTCCGTCTCCATCTTGGTTTTTGGACGTCTCCATCTTGGTTTTTGTCCGTCTCCATCTTGGTTTTTAGTCGTCTCCATCTTGGTTTTTAGTTGTCTCTATCTTGGTTTTTGGTCGTCTCCATCTTGGTTTTTAGTTGTCTCCATCTTGGTTTTTGTCCGTCTCCATCTTGGTGTTTGGTCGTCTCCATCTTGGTTTTTGGTCGTCACCATCTTGGTTTTTGGTCGTCTCCATCTTGGTTTTTGTCCGTCTCCATCTTGGTTTTTGGTCGTCACCATCTTGGTTTTTGGTCGTCTCCATCTTGGTTTTTGTCCGTCTCCATCTTGGTTTTTGGTCGTCTCCATCTTGCTTTTTGTCCGTCTCCATCTTGGTTTTTAGTCGTCTCCATCTTGGTTTTTGTACGTCTCCATCTTGGTTTTTGGTCGTCTCCATCTTGGTTTTTGGACGTCTCCATCTTGGTTTTTGTCCGTCTCCATCTTGGTTTTTGTCCGTCTCCATCTTGGTTTTTGGACGTCTCCATCTTGGTTTTTGTCCGTCTCCATCTTGGTTTTTGTCCGTCTCCATCTTGGTTTTTAGTTGTCTCCATCTTGGTTTTTAGTCGTCTCCATCTTGGTTTTTGGTTGTCTCCATCTTGGTTTTTGGACGTCTCCATCTTGGTTTTTGTCCGTCTCCATCTTGGTTTTTGTCCGTCTCCATCTTGGTGTTTGGTCGTCTCCATCTTGGTTTTTGGTTGTCTCCATCTTGGTTTTTAGTTGTCTCCATCTTGGTTTTTAGTCGTCTCCATCTTGGTTTTTGGTCGTCTCCATCTTGGTTTTTAGTCGTCTCCATCTTGGTTTCTGTCCGTCTCCATCTTGGTTTTTGTCCATCTCCATCTTGGTGTTTGGTCGTCTCCATCTTGGTTTTTGGTTGTCTCCATCTTGGTTTTTGTCCGTCTCCATCTTGGTTTTTAGTCGTCTCCATCTTGGTTTTTGTCCGTCTCCATCTTGGTTTTTGGTCGTCTCCATCTTGGTTTTTGGTCGTCTCCATCTTGGTTTTTAGTCGTCTCCATCTTGGTTTTTGTCCGTCTCCATCTTGGTTTCTGTCCGTCTCCATCTTGGTTTTTGTCCATCTCCATCTTGGTGTTTGGTCGTCTCCATCTTGGTTTTTGGTTGTCTCCATCTTGGTTTTTGTCCGTCTCCATCTTGGTTTTTAGTCGTCTCCATCTTGGTTTTTGTCCGTCTCCATCTTGGTTTTTGGTCGTCTCCATCTTGGTTTTTGGTCGTCTCCATCTTGGTTTTTAGTCGTCTCCATCTTGGTTTTTGTCCGTCTCCATCTTGGTTTCTGGTCGTCTCCATCTTGATTTTTGTCCGTCTCCATCTTGGTTTAGAGAGGAGTAAGAAGATGAAAGACGTAGTGATGCCGTTCTGCTCGTCTCTTCTTTGTTGGTGTTTTATATAAGTAGTGTCGCTGGGAGGGCAGAAAAGTTCTCTGAAGCCAAACCTTGTCTTCCGCTCTCTCCGTCTCTCCCTCGCTCTTATTTTGACAGGTCTCACAGTCGAGGTTTCATCCCACCAAAAAATCCCCCAACTCCTTTCTGTTCTTCATCCTCCCGTCCTCCTCCTCCTCCTCACCTCCTGCAGCTCTAACCACAGCTGACAGCCGGGCCGGTGAAGGGAAGTCTTTCTTTTCTTTTCATCCTGCGAGCGGAGGAGAGGAAGACCTGAATACGTCCACGCTGAGCCAGTTAAATGTGTGACGTATTGGTTTCTCTCCGTCTCCACGCTGAATCAATGTTAAAGGAACAAAGAAGAGCGTTAACGGAACAAACCGGCGGCTGCTCGGGAGAGTTCAACAACTTTCTGTCTCATCCAACTTTCTCTGTGATCCATCATTTGAAATGTCAAACACTCACGGCCCAGCTGCTGGTATTAACCTGCATTCATGCTGATGTTCACTATTAAAAACTAATGATTCTCACCAGCAGCTCGGCAGCGACTGCTGCTGAACATCCAGTGGTTACGAGACGCCGTAAATCACATGTCTGACAACAGAAACAGGACTTCTTCCAGCTGTTTAGCTGCTGCTTCTTGTCTCATTTCCAGTTGGATTGTGGATTAATTTTGTCCACCAGTCTGTTCCTCTTTTATCTCCACCAACCACAAATGTCGAGGCAGTGTTGCCGACACAACATTCGATTAATGGAACTGACTGAAAGACACTGTTTTAATTAGCATTAGCAGATAAATAGAAGGAGGTATTTTGGGCTACAGACCAGTAATGTGAAGCTGTTTAATGTGAAGCTGTTTAATGCGAAGCTGTTTAATGCGAAGCTGTTTTGTGTTCAGTGAAAAGGTCGTCAACAGAAACTGTGACTGAAGAATCTTCGTTGAAAAGGTGTGAACTAGAGGAACAAAAGCTGGGAGAGATGGAGGATAGAAACCAGAAAGGAAGGATGAAGATCAAATAGAAAGACTAGAGGCTGAAAGAAGGAAAGAAGGACTCATGACTCCTCGCTTCAACTCCTTCCTCCCTCCTTTAACTCCTCTCATTGTCCCGTAATGTGTTGGGAGTAAATGTGACGTGTTTTTTATTTTCAGCCTCCATAAAGTGCTTTTTGTCTTAAGTGCTTTTGTTAAAACTGCTTCGGTGGACGATTCGCTGTGACGGTGAGCAGGAAGCAGAACCAGCAACCAGCTGACCCCCCCACCCCCTCCTCCTCTGATGTCCTCTGACACATTTCATTAATAAAACAGTCGAGATGCTGAAAACCTCCGACCTCCCTCAGCTGCTCATTATGGGCTGCTTATAACGAGCTGGTTAATACGAGCTCATTTCATTCACAAAAACCAAGATGGTGACTACGACTCTGAGCTCTACTGGTTACAGCCGGACGGCGGTTCAGCTCCACCTGATGTTTACTGGCAGAAAGGAGGTGATCGCGAAAACCCGCCGCACATCACAACGCGCAGCGCCAGAAGTTGGTTTTTGCTCAACGCGGTGAAAAGCCGCGGCGCTGGGCTAGCCGTTATATATTATATATCATACGTGTATATGTAATGATGAGTCGTGTTGTGTCTGAAAGGACATTCAGTGAGAGACGGACAGAACTAAGAGAAAGAAATACTCAAGCAGGAGCAGGAAATAAACAAATGAACAAATTAAAAACTGATGAATATTAGCTCACACCAGACGGAGAAGTATTCTGCTTTCTCTCCTGAGAAGTCAAATCTGAAGTATTTCACATTAAAATGATGCAGCGGTGTTTTATTATTTAAAAGTCAACAGAATGCAGGAAACCAAGTCTCTGAGACTCTGATGTTTCTGAGGGACCTCCAGACCTCCAGACCTTCAGACCTCCAGACCTCCAGACCTTCAGACCTCCAGACCTTCAGACCTCCAGACCTCCAGACCTTCAGACCTCCAGACCCCCCGCTGTGTTGTAGAAATACTCCATATTTATTCATTTTATTGTATTACGTCTCGATGCTGGAAAGTGTGACGAAAGTCAGGATCATTCAGCAGAGTTTGGGTTGATGGATTTGAACGGCATTCAGCTGATAATACTTCCATACTGTGTCTTCAGTGAGGTTTCATACTGTACTTTTACTTGTAGTGGAGTATTTCCACGGTGTGGTATTAGTACTTTTACTTGTAGTGGAGTATTTCCACAGTGTGGTATTAGTACTTTTACTTGTAGTGGAGTATTTCCACAGTGTGGTATTAGTACTTTTACTTGTAGTGGAGTATTTCCACAGTGTGTATTAGTACTTTTCCTGCAGTAAAGGCTGTGAGTACTTGCTGGTCCTCTGTGGTACGTCGTTCACTGCTCAGTGAGTCTCTGCAGTCATTAAGACCGACTCCTTCCTTCCTTTATTGATCTGGTGTCTGATCTGATTCTGGGTCAGATTAAAGCTGCGACTACAGACACAAACACTACAGCTGCTCCCTCGTTAGCTCTTCTATGTTAGCACAACCTCCATCTGGTCCCAGAGCAGCAGAACCAGAACCCAGTGAAGCTGTTGGACCTTCAGTCCTTCAGCTCAGCTGGCAGGAAGGACCAATCAATAACCCTGACCCTAACCAATGACCCTAATCAATAACCCTGACCCTAACCAATAACCCTGACCCTAACCAATGACCCTAACCAATGACCCTAAACAATAACCCTGACCCTAACCAATGACCCTAACCAATAACACTGACCCTAACCAATGACCCTAACCAATAACCCTAACGAATAACCCTAACCAATGACCCTAACCAATAACCCTAACCGATAACCCTAACCCTAACCAATGACCATAACCAATGGCCCTAACCAATAACCCTAACCAATGACCCTAACCAATAACCCTAACCAATAACCCTAACCCTAACCAATGACCCTAACCGATAACCCTAACCCTAACCAATGACCCTAACCAATGGCCCTAACTAATAACCCTAACCAATGACCCTAACCAATGACCCTAACCAATGACCCTAACCAATGACCCTGACCCTAACCAATGACCCTAACCAATGACCCTAACCAATAACCCTAACGAATAACCCTAACCAATGACCCTAACCCTAACCCTAACCAATAACCCTAACCCTAACCAATGACCCTAATGATAACCCTAACCCTAACCAATGACCCTAACCAATGGCCCTAACCAATAACCCTAACCAATGACCCTAACCAATAACCCTAACCAATGACCCTAACCGATGACCCTAACCGATGACCCTAACCAATGACCCTAACCCTGACCCTAACCCTAACCAATAACCCTAACCAATGACCCTAACCAATGAACCTCACCCTAACAATAACACAAACCAATAACTCTAACCGATAGTCCTAACCCTAACCAATAACCCCAACCAATGACCCTGACCCTAACCAATAACCCTAACCCTAACCAATAATCCTAACCAATAACCCTAACCAATAACCCTAACCCTAACCAATGACCCTAACCAATAACCCTAACCCTAACCAATAACCCTAACCAATAACCCTAACCAATGACCCTAACCAATAACCCTAACAGATAACCCTAACCAATAACCCTAACCGATAACCCTAACCGATAACCCTAACCAATAACCCTGACCCTAACCAATGACCCTAACCAATAACCCTAACCAATAACCCTAACCCTAACCCTAACCAATAACCCTAGCCCTAACCAATAACCCTAACCAATGACCCTGACCCTAACCAATAACACTAACCAATAACCCTAACCGATAACCCTAACTCTAGCCAATAACCCTGACCCTAACCAATAACCCTAACCCTAACCAATAACCCTAACCAATGACCCTAACCGATAACCCTAACCCTAACCAATAACCCTAACCAATGACCCTAACCGATAACCCTAACCAATAACCCTGACCCTAACCAATGACCCTAACCAATAACCCTAACCAATAACCCTAACCAATAACCCTAGCCCTAACCAATAACCCTAACCAATGACCCTGACCCTAACCAATAACACTAACCAATAACCCTAACCAATGACCCTAACCGATAACCCTAACCGATAACCCTAACCAATAACCCTGACCCTAACCAATGACCCTAACCAATAACCCTAACCAATAACCCTAACCCTAACCCTAACCAATAACCCTAGCCCTAACCAATAACCCTAACCAATGACCCTGACCCTAACCAATAACACTAACCAATAACCCTAACCGATAACCCTAACTCTAACCAATAACCCTGACCCTAACCAATAACCCTAACCAATAACCCTAACCCTAACCAATAACCCTAACCAATGACCCTAACCAATAACCCTAACCGATAACCCTGACCCTAACCAATAACCCTAACCCTAACCAATAACCCTAACCAATGACCCTAACCAATAACCCTAACCGATAACCCTAACCCTAACCAATAACCCTAACCAATGACCCTAACCAATAACCCTGACCCTAACCAATGACCCTAACCAATAACCCTAACCGATAACCCTAACTCTAACCAATAACCCTGACCCTAACCAATGACCCTAACCAATAACCCTGACCCTAACCAATGACCCTAACCAATAACCCTAACGAATAACCCTAACCAATGACCCTAACCAATAACCCTAACCCTAACCAATAACCCTAACCAATGACCCTAACCAATAACCCTAACCAATAACCCTAACCCTATCCCTAACCAATAACCCTAACCCTAACCGATAACCCTAACCCTAACCAATGACCCAAACCAATAACCCTAACCCTAACCAATAACCCTAACCAATAACCCTAACCCTAACCGATAACCCTAACCCTAACCAATGACCCTAACCAATAACCCTAGCCAATAACCCTAACCCTAACCAATGATCCTAACCGATAACCCTAACCAATGACCCTAACCAATGGCCCTAACCAATAACCCTAACCAATGACCCTAACTAATAACCCTAACCCTAACCAATAACCCTAACCCTAACCGATAACCCTAACCCTAACCAATGACCCTAACCAATAACCCTAACCCTAACCCTAACCAATGACCCTAACCAATAACCCTAACCAATAACCCTAACCCTAACCAATGACCCTAACCGATAACCCTAACCAATGACCCTAACCAATGGCCCTAACCAATAACCCTAACCAATGACCCTAACCGATAACCCTAACCCTAACCAATGACCCTAACCAATGGCCCTAACCAATAACCCTAACCAATGACCCTAACCAATAACCCTAACCAATAACCCTAACCTTAACCAATGACCCTAACCGATAACCCTAACCCTAACCAATGACCCTAACCAATGGCCCTAACCAATAACCCTAACCAATGACCCTAACCAATGAACCTAACCAATGAACCTAACCGATGACCCTGACCCTAACCCTAACCGATAACCCTAACTCTAACCAATAACCCTGACCCTAACCAATAACCCTAACCCTAACCCTAACCAATAACCCTAACCAATGACCCTAACCAATAACCCTAACCGATAACCCTGACCCTAACCAATAACCCTAACCCTAACCAATAACCCTAACCAATGACCCTAACCAATGACCCTAACCAATAACCCTAACCGATAACCCTAACCCTAACCAATAACCCTAACCAATGACCCTAACCAATAACCCTGACCCTAACCAATGACCCTAACCAATAACCCTAACCGATAACCCTAACTCTAACCAATAACCCTGACCCTAACCAATGACCCTAACCAATAACCCTGACCCTAACCAATGACCCTAACCAATAACCCTAACGAATAACCCTAACCAATGACCCTAACCAATAACCCTAACCCTAACCAATAACCCTAACCAATGACCCTAACCAATAACCCTAACCAATAACCCTAACCCTATCCCTAACCAATAACCCTAACCCTAACCGATAACCCTAACCCTAACCAATGACCCAAACCAATAACCCTAACCCTAACCAATAACCCTAACCCTAACCGATAACCCTAACCCTAACCAATGACCCTAACCAATAACCCTAGCCAATAACCCTAACCCTAACCAATGATCCTAACCGATAACCCTAACCAATGACCCTAACCAATGGCCCTAACCAATAACCCTAACCAATGACCCTAACTAATAACCCTAACCCTAACCAATAACCCTAACCCTAACCGATAACCCTAACCCTAACCAATGACCCTAACCAATAACCCTAACCCTAACCCTAACCAATGACCCTAACCAATAACCCTAACCAATAACCCTAACCCTAACCAATGACCCTAACCGATAACCCTAACCAATGACCCTAACCAATGGCCCTAACCAATAACCCTAACCAATGACCCTAACCGATAACCCTAACCCTAACCAATGACCCTAACCAATGGCCCTAACCAATAACCCTAACCAATGACCCTAACCAATAACCCTAACCAATAACCCTAACCTTAACCAATGACCCTAACCGATAACCCTAACCCTAACCAATGACCCTAACCAATGGCCCTAACCAATAACCCTAACCAATGACCCTAACCAATGAACCTAACCAATGAACCTAACCGATGACCCTAACCCTGACCCTAACCCTAACCAATAACCCTAACCAATGACCCTAACCAATAACCCTAACCAATGAACCTGACCCTAACAATAACACTAACCAATAACTCTAACCGATAGTCCTAACCCTAACCAATAACCCCAACCAATGACCCTGACCCTAACCAATAACCCTAACCCTAACCAATGACCCTAACCGATAACCCTAACCCTAACCAATGACCCTAACCAATGGCCCTAACCAATAACCCTAACCAATGACCCTAACCAATAACCCTAACCAATAACCCTAACCCTAACCGATAACCCTAACCCTAACCAATGGCCCTAACCAATAACCCTAACCAATAACCCTAACCAATGACCCTAACCAATTACCCTAACCAGTAACCTTAACCAATGAACCTGACCCTAACAATAACACTAACCAATAACTCTAACCGATAGTCCTAACCCTAACCAATAACCCCAACCAATGACCCTGACCCTAACCAATAACCCTAACCCTAACCAATAACCCTAACCCTAACCAATAACCCTAACCCTAACCAATAACCCTAACCCTAACCAATGACCCTAACCGATAACCCTAACCCTAACCCTAACCAATAACCCTAACCAATAACCCTAACCCTAACCAATGACCCTAACCGATAACCCTAACCCTAACCCTAACCAATGACCCTAACCAATAACCCTAACCCTAACTGATAACCCTAACCCTGGTGAGAACTTGATGATAACGCAGCAGCTGTAGTTGGTGTAGTTGGTCTGTTTACAACATGTGAATGTAGATGTGAATGTAGATGTGAATGTAGATGTGTCCTATCAGCTGAATGTTTCTATGTTAATATGAGTAGATGGGGAGGGGGGGGGGGGGGGGCTGAGCGTTGTTGTAAACACACATTACATTACATGGTCTCTGTTGTCTCTACATGGAACAGTCCTGCTGTGTGGACACAATGACATCATCATTTATTCATCCTCATCATCCTGTATGAACAACTACAGATTAACCACATCATTTATTCATGAACCCTCAGCCTCCGTTAGATAGATATAGAGTTATATAGGTATACAGGTATATAGTTATATAGTTATATAGATCTAGAGATCTATAGTTATATTGTTATATAGTTATATAGATCTATAGATCTATAGTTATTTGTTATATAGTTTTATAGATCTATAGATCTATAGTTATGTGTTATATAGTTATATAGATCTATAGACCTATAGTTATTTGTTATATAGTTATATAGATCTATAGATCTATAGTTATATCGTTATATAGTTATATAGATCTATAGATCTTTAGTTATATCGTTATATAGATCTATAGATCTTTAGTTATATCGTTATATAGTTATATAGACCTATAGATCTAGAGTTATATCGTTATATAAGTAATTGAATGTATAGAAACGCCGAAGGCAGCAGAGCTTTAACCAGCTGGAGGGTTGAGATTCATGTTTAGTCCTCTACTACAGAGGAGGTCGTGTTGCTCTGACTCTGTCTGTTTGGCGTGGAGAAGAGGCAGTGTTGCTCTGGCTCTGTCTGTTTGGCGTGGAGAGGAGGTCGTGTTGCTCTGGCTCTGTCTGTTTGGCGTGGAGAAGAGGTAGTGTTGCTATGGCTCTGTCTGTTTGGCGTGGAGAAGAGGTAGTGTTGCTCTGACTCTGTCTGTTTGGCGTGGAGAGGAGGTCGTGTTGCTCTGTCTGTCTGTTTGGCGTGGAGAGGAGGTCGTGTTGCTCTGGCTCTGTCTGTTTGGCGTGGAGAGGAGGTAGTGTTGCTCTGGCTCTGTCTGTTTGGCGTGGAGAGGAGGTCGTGTTGATCTGGCTCTGTCTGTTTGGCGTGGAGAGGAGGTCGTGTTGCTCTGGCTCTGTCTGTGTCCAGCTCTAGACCCTGGGTAACGGTCTGGATGGACCAGATCAGTGAGGAAACAGGGACGGTGGTCTCTGTGGTCTCTGTGGTCTCGGTGGTCTGGGTGGTCTCTGTGGTCTCTGTGGGCTCTGTGGTCTCGGTGGTCTCTGTGGTCTCTGTGGTCTCGGTGGTCTCTGTGGTCTCGGTGGTCTCTGTGGTCTCGGTGGTCTCTGTGGTCTCGGTGGTTTGGGTGGTCTCGGTGGTCTCGGTGTCTCGGTGGTCTCTCTGGTCTCTGTGGTCTCGGTGGTCTGGGTGGTCTCTGTAGTCTCTGTGGTCTCTCTGGTCTCGGTGGTCTCGGTGGTCTCTGTGGTCTCGGTGGTCTCTGTGGTCTCGGTGGTTTCTCTGGTCTCGGTGGTCTCTGTGGTCTCGGTGGTCTCTGAGGTCTCGGTGGTCTCTGTGGTCTCGGTGGTCTCTGAGGTCTCGGTGGTCTCTGTGGTCTCGGTGGTCTCGGTGGTCTCGGTGGTCTCTGTGGTCTCTCTGGTCTCTCTGGTCTCGGTGGTCTCTGTGGTCTCGGTGGTCTCTGAGGTCTCGGTGGTCTCTGTGGTCTCGGTGGTCTTTGAGGTCTCGGTGGTCTCTGTGGTCTCTGTGGTCTCGGTGGTCTCTGTGGTCTCTCTGGTCTCGGTGGTCTCGGTGGTCTCTGTGGTCTCTCTGGTCTCTCTGGTCTCTGTGGTGGGTGGATCCTCCCACGCTGCCGTCAGCCTGTTAGTGGAGAGCAGATAAATAGATCAGTGGGGATTAGGATGACGGAGCTGATGATGTTGGTCTCTCTGGGTTTTGTCTCAGTAAATGAGCGACTAGAGTCTGAATAGAAGGATTAGCAGCGTCCCCGTTACTCTTTGTGTGGGCTAACTGTGTAGGAGGACGGCCGCTCTGTGATTAGAGGCTGCAGAAACCCACCGTGGACGTATAGAGAGGACGTATAGAGAGGACGTATAGAGAGGACCTATAGAGAGGACGTCCATCTGGAAAAGTACCCGGATCTTGGCGGAGTAGCGTCCGCTCGGTCACATGACTCGGTGACGGGGTCCCAACGTCACGCCGTCGTCCCGGCTTGGCGCTCCAGCCTCGGTCTGGATCTCACTTACATGAACAGAGGAAGCGGATAACTCTGATTCAGCTGTTAGCCCTGATTTAAATCATTAAAACGCACTATTAGAGTGTTCATAAAATAAATGATCCGCTGAGTTACAGACGTCTCTTTCCCAATGGAAGTGTACGGGAAAAAGTATTTTTGGGCCCGATGGCATCACGTGACGGACACGGAGGTTATCGTATCGCCGTTTGGCTGCTACGAAAGTTGGGATTGACGACCGGCGCTCTTCCTGGAGGGTTGAGACCAACAAGTTAATGCTGTGGCTGCTGATAAAGAACCCACACAGGACTCTGAGAGAACACGTCAACATCTTAATGTGTCCAATACTTTATTTATCTATGACCAAATAGTAGTAGTACTACTAGTACCTCTAGTAGTACTACTAGTAGTAGTAGTCCTCCAGCGCCAACATCAGGTCAACATGGCACTAGTAGTAGTAGAGTCATGAGTAAGCAGACAGTCATGTAGTGATGTTATAGAATCAGAGTCATGCAGTGATGTTATAGAATCAGAGTCATGCAGTGATGTTATAGAGTCAGAGTCATGGGTGATGTTATAGAATCACAGTCATGCAGTGATGTTATAGAATCAGAGTCATGCAGTGATGTTATAGAGTCAGAGTCATGGGTGATGTTATAGAATCACAGTCATGCAGTGATGTTATAGAATCAGAGTCATGCAGTGATGTTATAGAGTCAGAGTCATGTAGTGATGTTATAGAATCAGAGTCATGTAGTGATGTTATAGTCACAGTCATGTAGTGATGTTATAGAATCAGAGTCATGTAGTGATGTTATAGAATCAGAGTCATGTAGTGATGTTATAGAATCAGAGTCATGTGGTGATGTTATAGAATCAGTCATGTAGTGATGTTATAGAATCAGAGTCATGTGGTAATGTTATAGAATCAGTCATGTAGTGATGTTATAGAATCAGAGTCATGTAGTGATGTTATAGAATCACAGTCATGTAGTGATGTTATAGAATCAGAGTCATGTAGTGATGTTATAGAGTCACAGTCATGTAGTGATGTTATAGAATCAGAGTCATGTAGTGATGTTATAGAATCACAGTCATGTAGTGATGTTATAGAGTCACAGTCATGTAGTGATGTTATAGAATCACAGTCATGTGGTGATGTTATAGAATCAGAGTCATGTAGTGATGTTATAGAATCACAGTCATGTAGTGATGTTATAGGATCAGAGTCATGTAGTGATGTTATAGAATCAGAGTCATGTAGTGATGTTATAGAGTCACAGTCATGTAGTGATGTTATAGAATCAGAGTCATGTAGTGATGTTATAGAATCACAGTCATGTAGTGATGTTATAGATTCAGAGTCATGTAGTGATGTTATAGAATCACAGTCATGTAGTGATGTTATAGAATCAGAGTCATGTAGTGATGTTATAGAATCAGAGTCATGTAGTGATGTTATAGAATCAGAGTCATGTAGTGATGTCATAGAATCACAGTCATGTAGTGATGTTATAGAATCAGAGTCATGCAGTGATGTTATAGAATCACAGTCATGTAGTGATGTTATAGAATCACAGTCATGTAGTAATGTTATAGAATCAGAGTCATGTAGTGATGTTATAGAATCACAGTCATGTAGTGATGTTATAGAATCACAGTCATGTAGTGATGTTATAGAGTCACAGTCATGTAGTGATGTTATAGAATCAGAGTCATGTAGTGATGTTATAGAATCACAGTCATGTAGTGATGTTATAGAATCAGAGTCATGTAGTGATGTTATAGAGTCACAGTCATGTAGTGATGTTATAGAATCACAGTCATGTGGTGATGTTATAGAATCAGAGTCATGTAGTGATGTTATAGAGTCACAGTCATGTAGTGATGTTATAGAATCAGAGTCATGTAGTGATGTTATAGAGTCACAGTCATGTAGTGATGTTATAGAATCACAGTCATGTGGTGATGTTATAGAATCAGAGTCATGTAGTGATGTTATAGAGTCACAGTCATGTAGTGATGTTATAGAATCACAGTCATGTAGTGATGTTATAGGATCAGAGTCATGTAGTGATGTTATAGAATCAGAGTCATGTAGTGATGTTATAGAGTCACAGTCATGTAGTGATGTTATAGAATCAGAGTCATGTAGTGATGTTATAGAATCACAGTCATGTAGTGATGTTATAGAATCAGAGTCATGTAGTGATGTTATAGAATCACAGTCATGTAGTGATGTTATAGAATCAGAGTCATGTAGTGATGTTATAGAATCAGAGTCATGTAGTGATGTTATAGAATCAGAGTCATGCAGTGATGTTATAGAATCAGAGTCATGCAGTGATGTTATAGAATCACAGTCATGTAGTGATGTTATAGAATCACAGTCATGCAGTGATGTTATAGAATCAGAGTCATGCAGTGATGTTATAGAATCAGAGTCATGCAGTGATGTTATAGAGTCAGAGTCATGTAGTGATGTTATAGAATCAGAGTCATGTAGTGATGTTATAGTCACAGTCATGTAGTGATGTTATAGAATCAGAGTCATGTAGTGATGTTATAGAATCAGAGTCATGTAGTGATGTTATAGAATCAGAGTCATGTGGTGATGTTATAGAATCAGTCATGTAGTGATGTTATAGAATCAGAGTCATGTGGTAATGTTATAGAATCAGTCATGTAGTGATGTTATAGAATCACAGTCATGTAGTGATGTTATAGAATCACAGTCATGTAGTGATGTTATAGAATCAGAGTCATGTAGTGATGTTATAGAATCAGAGTCATGTAGTGATGTTATAGAATCAGAGTCATGTGGTGATGTTATAGAATCAGTCATGTAGTGATGTTATAGAATCAGAGTCATGTAGTGATGTTATAGAATCACAGTCGTGTAATGATGTTATAGGATCAGAGTCATGTAGTGATGTTATAGAATCAGAGTCATGTAGTGATGTTATAGAGTCACAGTCATGTAGTGATGTTATAGAATCAGAGTCATGTAGTGATGTTATAGAATCACAGTCATGTAGTGATGTTATAGAATCACAGTCATGTAGTGATGTTATAGAATCAGAGTCATGTAGTGATGTTATAGAATCAGAGTCATGTAGTGATGTTATAGAGTCACAGTCATGTAGTGATGTTATAGAATCAGAGTCATGTAGTGATGTTATAGAATCAGAGTCATGTAGTGATGTTATAGAATCACAATCATGTAGTGATGTTATAGAATCACAGTCATGTAGTAATGTTATAGAATCAGAGTCATGTAGTGATGTTATAGAATCACAGTCATGTAGTGATGTTATAGAATCAGAGTCATGTGGTGATGTTATAGAGTCACAGTCATGTAGTGATGTTATAGAATCACAGTCATGTAGTGATGTTATAGAATCAGAGTCATGTAGTGATGTTATAGAATCAGAGTCATGTAGTGATGTTATAGAATCACAGTCATGTAGTGATGTTATAGAATCAGAGTCATGTAGTGATGTTATAGAATCAGAGTCATGTAGTGATGTTATAGAATCAGAGTCATGTAGTGATGTTATAGAGTCACAGTCATTAGTGATGTTATAGAATCAGTCATGCAGTGATGTTATAGAATCACAGTCATGTAGTGATGTTATAGAATCACAGTCATGTAGTGATGTTATAGAATCACAGTCATGTAGTGATGTTATAGAATCACAGTCATGTAGTGATGTTATAGAGTCACAGTCATGTAGTGATGTTATAGAATCACAGTCATGTAGTGATGTTATAGAATCACAGTCATGTAGTGATGTTATAGAGTCACAGTCATGTAGTGATGTTATAGAATCAGAGTCATGTAGTGATGTTATAGAATCACAGTCATGTAGTGATGTTATAGAATCACAGTCATGTAGTGATGTTATAGAGTCACAGTCATGTAGTGATGTTATAGAATCAGAGTCATGTAGTGATGTTATAGAATCAGAGTCATGTAGTGATGTTATAGAATCACAGTCATGTAGTGATGTTATAGAATCACAGTCATGTAGTGATGTTATAGAATCAGAGTCATGTAGTGATGTTATAGAATCAGAGTCATGTAGTGATGTTATAGAATCAGTCATGTATACTATATGTATACTATGTAGTATACGATATACTTGTATACTGTAGTAAAGAAGTACTCCAGACAGTACACAGTACACGAGTGAGTACTCTGTGAGTACTTCCTGTAGTACTGTGAGTCGTGTTGCCGTGGCGATGAGCCGTTTCAGCGTCTTCAGTTCCAGTTGTTACTCCGTATTCATCAGGACACACTGGACCTTTCTTCTACTAGGAACACAGAGAGAGAGGGGGAGAGAGGGAGAGAGGGAGGAGAGAGAGAGAGGGAGGAGGGGAGGGAGGGAGGGGGGAGGAGAGAGAGAGAGAGAGAGAGGGAGGGAGGGAGGGAGGGAGGGGGGAGGAGAGAGAGAGAGAGAGAGGGAGGAAGGAAGGGGGGATGAGAGAGAGAGAGAGAAAAAGAGAAAGAAAGAGAGAGAGAGGGAGGGAGGGAGGGGGGAGGAGAGAGAGAGAGGGAGAAAGAGGGAGGAGGGAGGAGAGAGAGAAAGAGAGAGAGAGAGAGAGAGAGGGAGGGAGGGAGGGGGGAGGAAAGAGAGAGAGGGAGAGAGAGAGAGAGAGTGAGGGAGAAAGGGGAGGGAGAGAGAGGGAGAGAGAGGAGAGGTAGTCGGGTACAAAAACGGTGAACAATCACTCTGACAGTCAGAGTCGACGCGGCAGCAGAGCTCTGAGCTCCAGACATGGACGTCTGATGAGAGACAGACACTGAGAGACAGAGACACTGAGAGACAGACAGAGAGAGACACTGAGAGTCAAACAGAGAGAGACACTGAGAGTCAAACAGAGAGAGACACTGAGAGTCAAACAGAGAGAGACACTGAGAGTCAAACAGAGAGAGAGGACTGAGGCAGACTGTGGTGGATGTTTGATGAGAGGGAAATACTACGAGAGAGTCCGAGAGACACTGAGAGGACTGAAGCAGACTGAGAGAGGACTGAAGCAGACTGAGAGAGGACTGAAGCAGACTGAGAGAGGACTGAAGCAGACTACCTGAGAGAGGACTGAAGCAGACTACCTGAGAGAGGACTGAAGCAGACTGAGAGAGGACTGAAGCAGACTGAGAGAGGACTGAAGCAGACTACCTGAGAGAGGACTGAAGCAGACTGAGAGAGGACTGAAGCAGACTGAGAGAGGACTGAAGCAGACTACCTGAGAGAGGACTGAAGCAGACTGAGAGAGGACTGAAGCAGACTACTTGAGAGAGGACTGAAGCAGACTACCTGAGAGAGGACTGAAGCAGACTGAGAGAGGACTGAAGCAGACTGAGAGAGGACTGAAGCAGACTACCTGAGAGAGGATTGAAGCAGACTGCCGGTGGATGTGGGAGTGTGTTCCCGGGCTGCGGTGGATCAGTACCGGTCCGGGTGTGAATGGGATTACCCCGGTTGTTCCGTGTCTCCGGTCGGTGCTGCTGCTGGAGGTAACATGCGGCCGCAGAGCTTCTCGGTGTCCCTGGCGGTGTCCCCGGCGGTGTCCCCGGCGGTGTCCCCGGCGGTGTCCCCGGCGGTCTCCTCGGTGATGTCCTGGGCGGTAATCCTCCTCTTGCTGCTGCTGCCTCTCGGGCTCTGCAGCACCACAAGTTTCCCGAGTAACATCAACATAGGTGAGTGAGCGGTGGGCTGCGGGGTGATCCGGGACCAGCTGGAGGACCCGACTGGACCTCATGTTCTGTAGTAATCCTCTAATATCTTAAACATTGATATAACTGATAGTTTGTAAGACTATATATTCCTATAGTTCTAATCCAGCTGCTTATTTGAGTTTATATAATGACACACCGTGTTAGGCTTGCTAACTCCAGACAGAGGGGGTCCAGGGGGTCTTTAGGGGGTATAGGGGGTCTCTGAATGCTCTAGGTCTCTAGTCTGATCCATCCATCCTCTGAATGCTCTAGGTCTCTAGTTTGATCCATCTATCTTCTGAATGCTCTAGGTCTCTAGTTTGATCCATCCATCCTCTGAATGCTCTTGGTCTCTAGTTTGATCCATCCATCCTCTGAATGCTCTAGGTCTCTAGTTTGATCCATCCATCCTCTGAATGCTCTAGGTCTCTAGTTTGATCCATCTATCCTCTGAATGCTCTAGGTCTCTAGTTGGATCCATCCATCCTCTGAATGCTCTAGGTCTCTAGTTTGATCCATCCATCCTCTGAATGCTCTAGGTCTCTAGTTTGATCCATCCATCCTCTGAATGCTCTAGGTCTCCAGTTTGATCCATCTATCCTCTGAATGCTCTAGGTCTCTAGTTGGATCCATCAATCCTCTGAATGCTCTAGGTCTCTAGTTTGATCCATCCATCCTCTGAATGCTCTAGGTCTCTAGTTTGATCCATCCATCTTCTGAATGCTCTAGGTCTCTAGTTTGATCCATCCATCCTCTGATTGCTCTAGGTCTCTAGTTTGATCCATCCATCCTCTGAATGCTCTAGGTCTCTAGTTTGATTCATCCATCCTCTGAATGCTCTAGATCTCTAGTCTGATCCATCCATCCTCTGAACGCTCTAGGTCTCTAGTTTGATCCATCCATCCTCTGAATGCTCTAGGTCTCTAGTTGGATCCATCCATCCTCTGAATGCTCTAGGTCTCTAGTTTGATCCATCTATCTTCTGAATGCTCTAGGTCTCTAGTTTGATCCATCCATCCTCTGAATGCTCTAGGTCTCTAGTTTGATCCATCCATCCTCTGATTACTCTAGGTCTCTAGTTTGATCCATCTATCTTCTGAATGCTCTAGGTCTCTAGTTTGATCCATCCATCCTCTGATTACTCTAGATCTCTAGTCTGATCCATCCATCCTCTGAACGCTCTAGGTCTCTAGTTTGATCCATCCATCCTCTGAATGCTCTAGGTCTCTAGTTGGATCCATCCATCCTCTGAATGCTCTAGGTCTCTAGTTTGATCCATCTATCTTCTGAATGCTCTAGGTCTCTAGTTTGATCCATCCATCCTCTGAATGCTCTAGGTCTCTAGTTTGATCCATCCATCCTCTGATTACTCTAGGTCTCTAGTTTGATCCATCTATCTTCTGAATGCTCTAGGTCTCTAGTTTGATCCATCCATCCTCTGATTACTCTAGGTCTCTAGTTTGATCCATCTATCTTCTGAATGCTCTAGGTCTCTAGTTTGATCCATCCATCCTCTGAATGCTCTAGGTCTCTAGTTTGATCCATCCATCCTCTGAATGCTCTAGGTCTCTAGTTTGATCCATCCATCCTCTGAATGCTCTAAGTCTCTAGTTTGATGAATCCAGTGGGCTGATTGGATCCACCAGAGTCTCAGCTTTACAGAGAGACACAATTAATGGAATTCGAGACGGTTTCGGGACCCCAGGATGCAGAAATATTCAAATATGGGAGACAATAACTCATTTATCTGCATGTGATTCTCATAAAGTGGGCATGTCTGTAAAGGGGAGACTCGTGGGTACCCATAGAACCCATAGAACCCATTTACATTCAGTTATCTGGAGGTCAGAGGTCAAGGGACCCCTTTGAAAATGGCCATGGCCAACATTTAGTGTAACTTTGTTATGTTTTAACCTACAAAGTACCTCATAACTAAAGCTGTCAGCTTGTAGCGGAATAAAAACTAAGGATGCACCGATACCAGTATCGGGTATCGGGTCCAATACTGTGCTCATGTACTCGCAAAACGGCTCCAATACCACTTTATGGTGGAGCGCCTGACCCCGCTGGGCCGGGATCCCAACTCAGACCACACCTTCACCCTGAGCCTTTCCAAGCCGACCTAGAGCCGGTGGCGGCGCACCGCCTCGTATGCGGGACTCCCCAACCTGCTGTGTGTCGCTCACACCCTCCAGCTGGCTGTTAACGAGGGTCTTTAGACACAGAGAAGTACTCGTATCGGTACTCGTATCGGTACTTTGTATCGGAGAGTACCCAGATGGAAGTACTTGTACTCGGTCTGAAAAAAAGTGGCACCGGTGCATCACTTGTAAAAAGTATAAAAAGGAAATGCTCAAGCAAAGTAAAAGTAACTCATAATTGTAGTTAAGTACAGTACATGAGTAAATGTACTTCTGTTGTGTAAATGAAATTATTTGACCGGTTGTCTTTAACAGTATATGATGATCAGTCATGTGATCATCGTGGTGGTTGCTGTCCAGACGTGTCCCGTACAGGGCGCTTCAAACAGTCCATCGACAGAGTTCTCTCTCAGGTTCGGTGCTGGTGTGGAGTCGGGTTGAACTAACCTGCGTTCACAGTTCTAATGTGGCCCGCCGACCCAGAGTTCTCTCTCAGGTTTGGTGCTGATGTGGAGTCGGGTTGAACAGCAGTAAAGTGCGTCCTGCGGTGCGTGAGCGTCTGACCTGCATAGCGAGCGGAGAGGCTGCACAGCTCAGCATTAACAACCACTAACTTTGGTTGAGTCACAGAGACCTTCTGTCACAGCAGATGGACCGCTTCCAGCCTTTAGAACCTGATGAATAAATCATATATTCTAATAATATTCCTGTAATATCCACATTTTACAGTGTGAGCAGTTCTCCGGGGCTGAAGCGGGCTGCACTTCACCTGCTGCTCTGTTGTACTCCGGCTCACTCTAATGCAGCCTGGCAACAAGCAGGGGACTCTGACTGAGTACACGTACAAGTACCACAAGTACTTCTAACTCTGAGGTACTACATAGATTGTACACTGTACTCCTCTACAGTTATCTGACAGCTGTGGTTACTAGTTTAGTTACTGTGATTAACACATCCCAGTTATTCCTGTTAGGCATCAACACTTCCCCAAATATTTATAACAGATGGATTAAATTATAGATTAACGACTTCTTTATCACATAAATACAGAATAATAAACATTACAAATGTACTGGGACCTGTTAGTGTCTCGTTTGTCCGACCAACAGTGAATAAAAATGAATTTACAGCTCCGGTAAGATGAGAAAAAGCAGCGAATCCTCCCAACTGAGGAGCTGGGAACCAGAGAACGATGACTTCAGCTGTTATTCACTGTTCAAACCAGTCGACTGAGCGACTAATCGACTGATCGTTGCAGCTCTAGAAGGTTTAGAAAAGAGGAAAACAGTAAACAAAGTTCATTTTAACATGTGAATGTAGCAGCTGTGAACTCAGATAACAACACGTCTTCTGTCTCCACCACAGAGACAACGAGACGCTTGACGAGTTTAAGTCTTCACATTATTTCACTGTGAGCCTGAAAACCTCCGTGTAGAGAGACGGAGTGTTTAACAGCAGCTACTGCAGAACCACCAGCATTATGTTCAGTGTTAGTGGTGAACTCATCCTCCGTCTGCTGGGATGTAAGACGCAGCTTTGAGCTGAAGTTGTGGTGTTTCAGACGCCGTTATGAATGGATGGAGGACAGCTGGTGGTAACACGCCAAGAAACACAACAAGAAGCAGTCAAATAAAGACCTGGGTTCGGGTTAGTTAGACTCTCTTGGGTTAGGGTTAGTTAGACTCTCTTGGGTTAGGGTTAGTTAGACTCTCTTGGGTTTGTGTTAGTTGGACTCTCTTGGGTTCGGGTTAGTTAGACTCTCTTGGGTTAGGGTTAGTTAGACTCTCTTGGGTTAGGGTTAGTTAGACTCTCTTGGGTTTGTGTTAGTTGGACTCTCTTGGGTTCGGGTTAGTTAGACTCTCTTGGGTTAGGGTTAGTTAGACTCTCTTGGGTTTGTGTTAGTTGGACTCTCTTGGGTTAGGGTTAGTTAGACTCTCTTGGGTTAGGGTTAGTTAGACTCTCTTGGGTTTGTGTTAGTTGGACTCTCTTGGGTTCGGGTTAGTTGGACTCTCTTGGGTTAGGGTTAGTTGGACTCTCTTGGGTTTGTGTTAGTTGGACTCTCTTGGGTTCGGGTTAGTTGGACTCTCTTGGGTTCGGGTTAGTTAGACTCTCTTGGGTTCGGGTTAGTTAGACTCTCTTGGGTTCGGGTTAGTTGGACTCTCTTGGGTTAGGGTTAGTTAGACTCTCTTGGGTTCGGGTTAGTTAGACTCTCTTGGGTTCGGGTTAGTTAGAGTCTCTTGGGTTAGGGTTAGTTAGACTCTCTTGGGTTAGGGTTAGTTAGACTCTTTTGGGTTAGGGTTAGTTAGACTCTCTTGGGTTCGGGTTAGTTAGACTCTCTTGGGTTCGGGTTAGTTAGAGTCTCTTGGGTTCAGGTTAGTTAGACTCTCTTGGGTTAGGGTTAGTTAGACTCTCTTGGGTTAGGGTTAGTTAGACTCTCTTGGGTTCGGGTTAGTTAGACTCTCTTGGGTTCGGGTTAGTTAGAGTCTCTTGGGTTAGGGTTAGTTGGACTCTGAGGATACACACCGCTGATCCCGGGGAAAGGCTGAGTTCTTCCTGGTTCTGTTCCTTCTTCTTCTGTGGTGGTAATTAATACTGTGTCTGTGTCTCTTTGTGGAACAGGAGGCCTTTTCCCCACCGGCTCCCACGAGTACGAGGTGTTTCGCTTCGCCCTGGCCCAGCAACAGGATGTCCCCAAACTGGTTCCACAGGTGGACATGGTGGACACGGGGAGCAGCTTCGCCATGACCTACGCCTGTAAGTTCACACACTAACGACCTCTAATGACCTCTAACGACCTCTAACGATCACTAACGATCTCTAACGATCTCTAACAATCACTAACGACCTCTAACGGTCTTTAACGATCACTAACAATCACTAACGACCTCTAACGATATCTAACTGTCTCTAACGATCACTAATGACCTCTAACAACCACTAACGGTCTGTAATGGTCTCTAACGATCACTAACGATCTCTAACGATCACTAACGATCACTAACGATCTCTAACGATCACTAACGATCACTGACGATCTCTAACGATCTCTAACGGTCTTTAACGATCTCTAACGATCACTGACAATCTCTAATGGTCTCTAACGATCACTAACGATCTCTAACGATCACTAACGATCTCTAACGATCTCTAACAATCTCTAACGGTCTTTAACGATCTCTAACGGTCTTTAACGATTTCTAACGATCACTAATGACCTCTAACAATCACTAACGATCTCTAACGATCACTAACGATCTTTAACGATCTCTAACGGTCTCTAACGATCACTAATGACCTCTAACAACCACTTACAATCTCTAATGATCTCTAACGATCACTAACCATCTCTAACGACCGCTAACGATCTATTACGGTCTCGAACAATCTCTAACGATCACTAATGACCTCTAACAACCACTAACGATCTCTAACGACCGATAACAATCTCTTACATCTCTTACGGTCTCGAACTATCTCTAATGGTCTCTAACGATCACTAACGATCACCAACGACCTCTAATGTTCACGAACGATCTTTAACGATCACTAACGACCTCTAATGTTCACTAATGATCTCTAACGACCTCTAACGATCTCTAACGACCTCTAGCTCAGGTACTCTGTTCGCTACCTGCTCAGGTACTCCTGGTACTACCACAGGTACTACTACTACTTCACTCAGAGCAGCTGTCAGTAGTCTCCGTGTATATTCAGTCTGTCCTCAGTACTCCTCGGTTCTCCTCAGTACTCCGGAGCTCTCCTCAATACTCCTCAGTACTCCTCAGTACTCCGGAGCTCTTCTCAGTACTCCTCAGTACTCCGCAGTACTCCTTAGTACTCCTCAGTACTCCGCAGCTCTCCTCAGCTCTCCTCAGCACTCCTCAGTACTCCTCAGTACTCCGCAGTACTCCTCAGTACTCCTCAGTACTCCTCAGTACTCCGCAGCTCTCCTCAGTACTCCGCAGCTCTCCTCAGTACTCCTCAGTACTCCGCAGTACTCTTCAGTATTCCTCAGTAGTTAAATGGAGTTTTTTTCCTGCAGTAGTCTGGTTCAGGTGACATGAAGCTCTCTGACCTCTGACCTCTGACCTCTGACTTGATGTTCAGGACCATGTGTGTAAATGTGTTCAGTGTTGAGCTGGACTTTGATTGACAGCTGTCAGGACTCTCCTCGCATCACTTCCTGTCACAACTAAACGTGAACGAGCTTTAAACCCAACACTGGAGACACTTCCTGCTGCTGGTCTGAGGTCTGGTCTGGGATCCGGTCTGGTATCTGGTCTGGAATCTGGTCTGGAATCTGGTCTGGGATCCGGTCTGGGATCTGTGTCACGCAGCTGTCATGTTCATTATATAGACGGACACACACACATATATATATATATACAGACGTAGGCAAAGTTGTTGGTAACGTTCCGTTAAAGAGAGAAAAACCCACAATGGTCACTGAAATAACTTGAAACTGACAAAAGTAATAATAAATAAAAATTCACTGAAAATGAACTAATGAAAATCAGATATTGTTTTTGAATTATGGTTCAGCAGAATCATTTAAAAAAACAAACTAATGAAACTGGCCTAGACAAAAATGATGGTAACATTAACTTAATATTTTGTTGCACAACCTTTTGAGGCAATCACTGCAATCAAGTGATTTCTGTAACTCTCAATGAGACTTCTGCACCTGTTGACAGGTATGTTGGCCCACTCCTCGTGAGCAAACTGCTCCAGCTGTCTCAGGTTTGAAGGGTGCCTTCTCCAGACTGCATGTTTCAGCTCCTTCCACAGATGTTCAATAGGATTTAGATCCGGGCTCATAGAAGGCCACTTCAGAATAGTCCAATGTTTTGTTCTTAGCCATTCTTGGGTGTTTTTAGCTGTGTTTTGGGTCATTATCCTGTTTGAGGACCCATGACCTGCAACTGAGACCAAGCTTTCTGACACTGGGCAGCACATTTCGCTCCAGAATGCCTTGATAGTCTTGAGATTTCATTGCACCCTGCACAGATTCAAGACACCCTGTGCCAGATGCAACAAAGCAGCCCCATAACATAACCGAGCCTCCTCCATGTTTCACATTAGGTACAGTGTTCTTTTCTTTGGATGCTTCATCTCTTCGTCTGTGAACATAGAGCTGATGTGACTTGCCAAAAAGCTCCAGTTTTGTCTCATCTGTCCAAGGACATTCTCCCAGAAGCTTTGTGGCTTGTCAATATGCATTTTGGAAAATTCCAGTCTCGCTTTTTATGATTTGGTGTCCTCCTCGGTTGTCTTCCATTAAGTCCACTTTGGCTCAAACAGTGACGGATGGTGCGATCTGACACTGATGTACCTTGACCTTGGAGTTCACCTCTAATCTCTTTGGAAGTTGTTCTGGGCTCTTTGGTTACCGTTCGTATTATCCGTCTCTTCAATATGTCATCAATTTTCCCCTTGCGGCCACGTCCAGGGAGGTAGGCTACAGTCCCATGGACCTTAAACTTCTGAATAATATGTGCAGCTGTAGTCACAGGAACATCAGGCTGCTTGGAGATGGTCTTATAGCCTTTACCTTTAACATGAAGGTCTATAATGTTCTTTCTGATCTCCTGAGACAACTCTCTCCTTAGCTTTCTGTGGTCCATGTTCAGTGTGGTACACACCATGATGCCAAACAGCACAGTGACTACTTTTCACCCTTTAAATAGGCAGACTGACTGATTACAAGTTTGAAGATACCTGTGATGCTATTTACAGGACACACCTTAGTTTAACATGTCCCTATGGTCACATTATTTTACATCTTTTCTAGGGGTACCATCATTTTTGTCCTGGCCAGTTTCATTAGTTTGTTTTTTAAAATGATTCTGTTGAACCACAATTCAAAAACAATATCTGATTTTCATTAGTTAATTTTCAGTAAATTTTTATTTATTATTACTTTTGTCAGTTTCAAGTTATTTCAGTGACCATTGTGGGTTTTTCTCTCTTTAACGGAACGTTACCAACAACTTTGCCTACGTCTGTATATATATATATATATAATGCAGAGCCAGCTACCTGCCTCATCATCATCATCATCATCATCCTCATCATCATCATCATCATCATCATCATCATCATCATCCTCAGACAGTCAGTGACTAACTAACCTGTCTCACATTATTTCATTCGTCTTTGTGTACGTCTTCCTGTCTGCATATATATTTCCTGTGTTTGATATTTCCTCTCTGTTGTTCCTTTGACTCGATGCCTTCACGCTGTTATTATCACATTTATGCTGATTAAGCAACGGCGCTGTTGTTTACTTCTCCTTTATTATCTGCACTTAAAGTCCAGGAGACACGAGCTCCGTTCAGACAGAGACACGTCCTCTGAGCTCCGTTCAGACAGAGACTCCTGACTCAGTGAGACACCAACGGAGTCTGTCCTCAGCAGATAAAGTGCAGCATTAACCCTCTGTGTTCCTGACAGTAGTCCTGAATCCTCAGCAGCATTAACCCTCTGTGTTCCTGACAGTAGTCCTGAATCCTCAGCAGATAAATAGCAGCTTTAACTCTTTGTTCTCCTCACTGTAGGGATTTCGCAGTAACAGGTTTGGTTATTAGCAAATCAATTAATAAATAATAATATAATTATTAATATTAATAAAGATTATCAATAAACATTAATAATAAACGGGGCACCACCCTGGAATCAGGGACCAATAACCAAAACGTTAATATAGTCTCATTATATATGCTAACCTATCAATTTGAAACGTTGATTAATAATTAAATTAATAACTATAACCAAAATAGATAGTAAAGGTTGAAGGATATCGGAGTTCTTGACATAGCAGAGGTTGGCATTATTCACTCTTGTACAACATTAAACAGACCAGCGTGTATATTCCACAAACATTTATTTACAAGATAATAAAGGTTTAAAACACAATATTAATCTAACTAAATAACTAAACTAAACAAACCAAACACAGTGTGTAAGCATGTGTGTGTGTGTATGTGTGTGTGCGTGTGAGAGACAGAGAGAGAGAGAGAGAGAGACACTGTAAAACTACAAAGATGGCGGGATCAAAGATGGCCGCCAACATGTCACCACATGACCTCTTTGTTCTTCAGAACACATGTGCTCAGGAAGGACAGAGAGGGGGGTGATGTAGGGTTAAGATTATCTGAAGCTGTATGTTTAACTGTTTAACTAATTCACAGTTTCTGTATGTGATCTTAATGTGTGTTAGATATGCAGTGGGTTAGAAAAGATGGTTAGTTTGTATGCAAGACCTTGTCTATGTGAAGCATAAACTAAACACATCAGATGTGGCGAAGCCACCTACCCAAATATCAAATACAAATAATATCACAACAGTCAAACTCAATGAATAACATTAAACCAAATCAATACAAGTACATTCTAGAAATCAAAGTTGAACATTCTTGCTCAGCCATGTGCGATTGCTACTGCTAAGGTAAACCCAGTACGTTACCGATCCATGGAAGAAAAGGGTTTGTAATTCCATGTGTTGAAGTTGTGGTTCCAAGTCAAAGATGTCGTCTTTGCTGTGCTCTAATCAAGTTGTGCAGATTGGAGGAAGCTGATCGCTCCAATACTTTCTTCCCAGCAGCTTGATAGCTTGGTGCTAACTTCCTTGCGGTTGTTGCTTGAAGTTAGTAGGTAAAAAGGCAAGCCCTCGCGTCCTCTGCCTTAGAGGTTCCTTGTGTTGCTATGTCTGTTTCCTAACAGGCCATAGATCAGAGAAGAGCTGCTTCTGGTCAAGAGAGCAGCAGCTCACCTCCACAGGTCAGGAAGTGAGAGGAGAAGGGCATAAAGAGGAGGAACAAAGAGATTCCTCTGGTTTTGTCCTGGGTGAATTTCACACCTACGTGTGAATGCTACAGTAGCCAATGGCTACAGAGCTGAGTCCATGTTACTGAGTTCATGTGGTCACCTCCCACCAGTCACATTGGTGAGTCCCTACATCACTCTGTTATTGTTGTACTTAAAGTCATAATCTCAAAGATTGTGTGTGATGTAATCAGAGCTTCTCTGTGCTTTTAGTGCATGTTAGTGCTTGTTAGTGCATGTGAGCTAGCTCACAGCCGCCGCTCTGCACTGCTCTCGTACGGCGGTTACAGCTGATGACGGCGTCGTCGTGGCAGTGTAGCGCCCCCCCCCCCAGGTTAACGCTATTAGCTCTGTCGGCTCGGTCGCTGTTGTTTTCACTGTTAGCGCTGTTAGCATTGTTAGCTGTTGGCCTCCGGCTCAGCTGTTGCCATGTTGAGAGCCGTGCGGAGGCAATAGAAATAGAAAATAGAAAAGTTCCTTTGAACCGTTCTGCCGTCCGTGCAGCTGACACGAACCACAGACGAAGGATTAGTCTGCGATGACGCACAGTGACTAACGCTAAACTACAGCATGTTAGCATGCTAACACGCTAAACTACAGCATGTTAGCATGCTAACATGCTAAACTACGGATGGTGAAGATGGTAAACATTATACCTGCTGAACATTAGCATGTTAGCATGCTAACATTAGCAGTTAGCTCAAAGTGCAGCCTCACAGAGCCACTAGCATGACTGCAGGCCAGGTTTCACATAAACATCCTTTAGGGTAAGTTATGGTGAACGCGGCAGCAGATGGCGTGATGTGCTCCGACAGCTACAGACCGCTACCAGAGAGGAAACAGACCAGGGTTCAACATTAAGAAGCAGCCAACCATTCAAGTTTTCACTTTAAATATAAAGAGTATCCTCTGAGCAGCAGAGAGCCAAAGAGCTCACATTAACTCACCGCCTCCCAGAGGTGTAGATGAAGACGGTGGAGGAGGAGGAGGAGGAGGAGGAGGAAGCTCGGCTGCCAGGACTTCCCTTATCAGGAGGCTCCAGATTGAGCTGACAGAAGGATAGTACAGCACTGCCCCGCTCCCCATAGTTAGGCTTTTTTATTGTTTATTGGTGTAGAAAATGCCGAATAAAGAATGCAGCATCACGTTGGGAACATTTGGGCTGAAGCCCGGTGGACAGAGAGCACAGAGCTGGTGACACTTTGCCCTTCAGTACTCGGTTGTAGTTTCACGCTCAGTTGAATGCCTCCGATGTTAAATGAGGATAAAGTGCAGCTGCATGTATCGCCTGGAAGGACGTTTATCTTCCACAACACTATCTGGCACATAATGAGGAGAAGGAGGAGTCGCTGTTCAGATACCAGGAGAAGGGATTATCTTTAATTAATAATCTTAAACTGTAGTTTCATGTCAGACAAAACAGAAGATCAGATGTTACAGTCACAGTCAGGAGATAAAGAGGTTTAAATCCTCTGAGGAGCTGAAGAGAGAGAACACATGAAACACTGTTGGGCTCCAGCAGCGCAGTCAAAGACAAGAGAAAGAATTAAAGATAGATCATATAGAGACAGCCGCTGCCGCCATCTTGGACTGAAACCACCACTGAGTGTGTGTCTGTGGATGTTTAAAGAGACGTCTGTAGATCAGAGGAGAGAAATCAACTTCCCAGTAAGGAACACTCTAATATCCCTCATTTAAATCATGATGTCCTGAAAGTAGTAACAAGAACTAACAGCTGAATCCAGAGTTATGTTCCTCGCCATAATGAACGCTGATCAGACCCACGGGACCGCACCGCCCTGCACCGCCCCGCACTGCCCTGCACCGCCCCGCACCGCCCAGCACCGCACAGCACCGCCCAGCACCGCCCAGCACCGCCCCGCACCGCCCCGCAACGCCCAGCACCACCCTGCACCGTCCTGCACCGTCCTGCACCGCCCCGCCTAGCACCGCCCAGCACCGCCCCACAACGCCCCGCAACGCCCCGCACCGCCCCGCAACTCCCCGCACCGCCCCGCAACGCTCCGCAACGCCCAGCACCACCCTGCACCGTCCTGCACCGCCCCGCCTAACACCACCCAGCACCGCACCGCCCAGCACCGCCCAGCACCGCCCCGCACCGCCCCGCAACGCCCCGCACCGCCCCGCACCGTCCTGCACCGCCCCGCACCGTCCCGCATCGCCCCGCACCGCCCCGCACCGTGTCTCTCTGTAGGAGGACGTTTTACTGGCGTCTGGTCGTGTCTGTCAGTCCAACATGGCGGAGGTGTAGCTCTGCTGATGTTGACGTGGAACCAACTGTTGACTTCAGTTTACGTTTTTTGCAGCTACTAAACTGTCAGCTGACTTTCTTCTTCTACTGCTCATTAACAGCAGCTGACTTTCTTCTTCTACTGCTCAATAACAGCAGCTGGCGGAGCTTGAAGTGGTTGGACGGAGGCTGGTTTGTGTAGCAGAGTGAATTGTGGGTAATTCTCTGTGGACGACTGAAATGTAAACGTAGACGTGGAGGCGGCAGAGACGAGACTCTGAGCAGACAGATGGGATTTAAACCTGCAACTCTGTGTGTGTGTGTGTGCGTGCGTGCAGATTATTGTTGTGATGCCTGGGAGGCAGCAGTTGCCTAAATGACTTTAGCCTCAGTGAGTGTGACTCGTGTGCTGAGTGTGTGTGTGTGTGTTTGTGTGTGTGTTTGTGTGTGTGTGTGTTTGTGTGTGTGTGTGTGTGTGTGTGTGTAGCCCTGAGGAAAGCAGCAGCTATTTAATCTATTATTCAGCGTCGCCACTAAACACATTAATGAGAGCCGGAGGTTGAGGCTGTTTGTTTACGGTCCAGTTGTCGACGCCTCACATCTGTAAACACGGAACGACGTCATCGATCCATACCTGAACACAGCGGAGCATCAACTGATCTGTTCAGTCTGTAGCTTCATTAGCTAGCTGATTAGCACGCTAGCTAACAGTATGTGGACGGGTATTGTTTGCATACTTGTGCCGATTGGCGATCGGATCGTATATCGATGATTGAAGGGAGCGGTTGACGATTTGTTTTTCCTACGCTGACATCGATGCGATTTGCTTTAGTTCCTGGAAAAGTAGTTCCAGGAACTAAAAGGAACAGGAACTTCTTAGTGGTGACGCGGCTTTAGAGGCTTTAGAGGCTTTAGAGACTTTAGAGGTTTTAGAGACGCCCGCTGAGCCCCGTTAACGGAACGAAATCTTTCATTCCAGTTTGCCTTCGTCTCTTTTCCACGGACCTGACGGTGCTCATCTCGCTCTGCGCTCCATCAGATGAGTTAACGTCTGGATCGTGATGTTCAAGGTCACGCGTCTGTGACCTCTGACCTTCCCGTTGTTGGCTGCTTGTATTGTCAGCGATCACGGAGACTCCAGATAAAACAGAAACTGTCCCGTGTGGAGTGTCGGCTCAGTGGCGTGAAGACAGAACGACGGAGTAGAACGGCGACCCGATGGTCGTCTCCGGGCCGTCCCGTCTCGTCTTCTCAGCAGAGGGAGCGTAAACGGTTGAGCCGCGGGTCGTCGTGAAGGACAATGGCGGTTTATAGACGTCCTCGCCGTTACCCGCCAACAAGCCTTTGCGGTCCCTGTGATGTGATCTAATTGCGTGGAGAGATGGACGGATGTGTCAGGAGGATGAGCGGCTCTGTGGGGAGACGAGGTCTCAGCTGTGCGGCCCGCGGTGCTGTGTTTAAATAAAGCTCCGTCTAAAAGCCTCGGGTGGCGAGGAGCGAGATGTCTGACTGGAGGACCCTCAGCGGGGACGAGGCGAGGTCGGCTCAGTCTCTCCACATCACCACCGGTGCCCTTCCTCAACCTTCGTCTTCATTAATATGAACTGTCATCAGATGTAAACATCAGTGAGAAGCTGTCTGCTGGTGATGAGATGCAGCGACTGATCCTCCACACATCGATTAACCCTAACCTCCACACCGATTAACCCTAACCTCCACCTCGATTAATCCTAACCTCCACACCGATTAACCCTAACCTCCACCTCGATTAATCCTAACCTCCACACCGATTAACCCTAACCTCCACCTCGATTAACCCTAACCTCCACATCGATTAACCCTAACCTCCACACCGATTAACCCTAACCTCCACCTCGATTAACCCTAACCTCCACACCTCTATTAACCCTAACCTCCACACCGATTAACCCTAACCTCCACCTCTATTAACTCTAACCTCCACACCGATTAACCCTAACCTCCACACATCGATTAACCCTAACCTCCACACCGATTAACCCTAACCTCCACACCGATTAACCCACACCGATCAGTTACTGATTATTAACTCTTCATGATGTCGTGTTTTCACTTCGGATGGTTTCTTTGTCTGTTTGTCAGCAGGATTACGGTCAGGACTCCAGCTTCAGGACGTCCCATCGTCCCGTCGTCCCGTCCCGTCGTCCCGTCCCGTCGTCCCCGTCATCCCGTCCCATCGTCCCCCGAAAATTCATTTTGGGACGAGAGTTGAAAGAAAATTAGAGGGCTCTTGCAGGGCCGGTTCTAGCAGGGCCGGTTCTAGCAGGGCCGGTTCTTGCAGGGCCGGTTCTAGCAGGGCCGGTTCTTAAAATGAAGCTTAAAATGAACTTAAATAACAGAGTGATGAACATCAGATAACTAGAAGGAGCTCAGACCTCCAGCGAGGCCAGTCAGCTCCTAAAGGTAGTCCCAGTGATGTACCCGTCCTCGTCCTCGTCCTCTTCCTCCTCCTGACAGTCATGCTGGTAGTGTTACTGTAGTCCTGACAACCAGAGCAGAAGAGATGATGTATATCAGCAGAGAGCTCTCAGAGCTCCCTGATTACAGCAGCTTGTGTATTTATATATTTATAACATGAATTATAATCAGTCCAGCGGTTGGACACATCTGGACCGTCACCACGACGTCGTTGACCTGAACACTAATAGAATGATCCCCAGCAGAGCTCTCAGCATCTGTCACCTCCCCGCCGCCGCACGACCCTCTGTGATGTCCCGGCGGGACGCCAGCGCTAATGCTAAGAGACGGATACCTCGTTAGCATGATAGCGTTGGCCTCAGGGCACACACACACACACACACACACACACACACACACACACAGATTTAAAACAAGAAACTTTGAGGGATGAAGCCGTCGTGACCTTTGACCCCTTGACCTTTGATTTGAATGTAGTAATCTAGCAGCACTTAGAGGCTGTTTGAGTGACGTGTGTCTCAGCCAATCACAGGCTGTTGTTAGACGTGATGTACAGAGTGTGTTGGGATGCTTCAGCAACTCTTATGTGTTGAATCCTAATCGCTGCCTGTGAAGGAGTCCTGCATGGACACTAATCTGATAAAGCCGTTGTGTGTTCAGGGATTAACCACGTAAACCTTTAGTGTGAAACAGGAAACTGCTCTTTATCAGTTGAAATGATGTCCGTCTGCCATGAAGATAAGAACACGTTTGTTTAGGTTGACGGATACGGAACGGATATGACGTCACGTTACCCAGACTACCACAATAAAAGATATGACATCACGTTACCCAGACTACCACAATAAAAGATATGACGTCACGTTACTCAGACTACTGTTGACGTGTTGTTGAGTCCGTTGACGTGTTGTTGAGTCTGTTGATGTGTTGTTCAGTCGGTTGACGTGTTGTTGAGTCCGTTGACGTGTTGTTCAGTCCGTTGACGTGTTGTTCAGTCGGTTGACGTGTTGTTGAGACCGTTGACGTGTTGTTGAGGCCGTTGACGTGTTGTTGAGAGATGAAACAATGAGCTCTGTTTTAATGGTTCTCCTCCTCTTCCTCCTCCTCTTCCTCCCAGTCTGCTCCCAGTTCTCGAAGGGCGTGTACGCCATCATGGGTCTGTACGACCGGCGGACAGTCAACATGCTGATGTCTTTCTGCGGCTCTCTGCACGTCTGCTTCGTCACGCCGTCCTTCCCGGTTCACACCAACAACCAGTTCGTCCTCCAGATGCGTCCCCAGCTACAGGAGCCCCTCATGGCCCTGCTGGACAACTTCTACTGGACCCGGTTCGTCTACATGTACAGCTCCGACTCAGGTGAGGACGCATCATACACTGTCATACGCTTCTGAGAGGTTCATGGTCCGACGCCAGCAGAGTAGGAAGTAGTGACGTTCTTACAAAGCAGTGTAAAGTGAGGATGAGTTGATCTTCATCACAGGCAGGTTCACGTCCCGTCTCATCATATTAGTTATGTTTTATTATTCAATAACCAGGGCAGTTATAACAGGAAACATTGCGTAGTAGTAACAGGAATCATCCGTCAATATAAAAGGAAGAAGAACTTGTTATAACATGAAAAGGAACAATAAGACTTCCGTACATATCTCTGTTTGATTGTGAGGTTAGATCAGATCAAGGATGGATGGAGTCCAGATACACTTCGTACTGAAACAGTTTGATTCAGAATATATGGAATCCAAAGTTTCACTCTAAATAACTTGATGATAAACTGAATCAAACAAACTTTAACGAGAGAAAACATTATGCAAAGATGTTGACACAAATGTTAACCGAATGTTGAGAAAAGTATTCAATAAACATTAAATAAACATTTAGGCTGTCAACGTAATAACGCTTTAATGCAAATCTGTTTTAACGCCACTAACTTCTAACTTCTAACCTCGACTGCCTGGAGAGAAAGGCTCAAAGCGTGGTAATGTTGCAGGAGGAGGATCCCCTTCAACTAATTTCCTCGGAGGAGTAGCTGATTCAATTTGTTCCTCATTGGGAGTCTTTGGTTCTTCTAGAGAACCTGTATCATGTGAACTCTCATCAACAGAGGAATCAGGGTTGCCTGGAACCTCTAGAACATTTAATTCAACCAATTTTTCAATTAACTTCGCTTTTATTTATTTTTTTACACTATATTTGGACACTACAATGTTAAAGTGTGCCGCAATGCTAAGTAAGTCGTCTTTACGACATCCCTCAACTTGATCCAAATTAGGACCATTCACAAATCCTGTAGATTAAATGCCATTTTTACACAGATTTCCTACTACCACAGTGACTCATCATCAATTTGGTTGTTGAGTTGTTCATGGGAAAAAGATCCCGGACGAGCCCCCATTTGTTACGTCCACTAAGTGGAACAATTACTTAACAACAACCACAGATTAAACAGAGTCAATGTGAAGTTCAAAAATTAACGGTTTATTAAAGGAAAACTAAAGGTTCACAAATGTGGTGGAGGTAGGGACAAAATAGTTGTGCCAAATAATCAAAATTAACAAACCAAAACTAGGCCTAACTAAATCTCTGTCTTCTTTAAACACAACAAACAAAAGGCTGACTAAGTTATCTACAAACTGCAGTTTACAAAACATACAGGGGTTGGCAACAACCGCTAAACCTAGTGTTTCTAGACATGACAAAAACCTACGTGCAAAAGTGTACAGGGTACCCCAGACTTACCTATGCCCTCTACCTCCTTACCACAAACCTTATCTTTAATTTCACACTGGAAACAAGTGTCTTCACAAGTCAAATAATTCATTACAAATGAGTCAGAGAGAGAGAGAGGCAGCCCAGAGTGTGCCTCTTTTAAATGCAGCCCACGACGGCGATTGGCTGGATGGAATGAGTGTGAGCCACTCAGCAGCTGACAAACTCTGCACAGGTGGACTCCAATCACCTCCATTAACTCTCAATCCTGGAAGCACCTGCAAGACAAGGGAGAGGGGCAGAACAGCACAGGAGAAAGGCTCTGCAGGCCTGTCTGGCCCTGCAGGCACGTAACAAACGCATTAACGCAACTTGGGTTGCTGTCGATGGAGTCTGACAGACTCTGTTCATCTTCTGCTGCCGACTGTCAGCCGGCTCCTCACATCCAGACACTCAAACTGGGACTTCCTGACAACGTCAACTCCAGTTACACTAACGAACAACCTGGAGAATCCAAAACAAAGGGCAGTTACATCTCCGTTATACCCTCTAGTGCCCCCTACTGGTGATGATGATATTAGAGGGGTTTCCTCTGGTTTAGACCCTCTAGTGCCCCCTACTGGTGATGATGATATTAGAGGGGTTTCCTCTGGTTTAGACCCTCTAGTGCCCCCTACTGGTGATGATGATATTAGAGGGGTTTCCTCTGGTTTAGACCCTCTAGTGCCCCCTACTGGTGATGATGGTATTAGAGGTGTTTCCTCTGGTTTAGACCCTCTAGTGCCCCCTACTGGTGATGATGGTATTAGGTGTTTCCTCTGGTTTAGACCCTCTAGTGCCCCCTACTGGTGATGATGGTATTAGAGGTGTTTCCTCTGGTTTAGACCCTCTAGTGCCCCCTACTGGTGATGATGGTATTAGAGGTGTTTCCTCTGGTTTAGACCCTCTAGTGCCCCCTACTGGTGATGATGGTATTAGGTGTTTCCTCTGGTTTAGACCCTCTAGCGCCCCCTACTGGTGATGATGGTATTAGGTGTTTCCTCTGGTTTAGACCCTCTAGCGCCCCCTACTGGTGATGATGGTATTAGAGGGGTTTCCTCTGGTTTAGACCCTCTAGCGCCCCCTACTGGTGATGATGGTATTAGGTGTTTCCTCTGGTTTAGACCCTCTAGAGCCCCCTACTGGTGATGATGGTATTAGGTGTTTCCTCTGGTTTAGACCCTCTAGAGCCCCCTACTGGTGATGATGGTATTAGGTGTTTCCTCTGGTTTAGACCCTCTAGCGCCCCCTACTGGTGATGATGGTATTAGAGGTGTTTCCTCTGGTTTAGACCCTCTAGAGCCCCCTACTGGTGATGATGGTATTAGGTGTTTCCTCTGGTTTAGACCCTCTAGAGCCCCCTACTGGTGATGATGGTATTAGGTGTTTCCTCTGGTTTAGACCCTCTAGCGCCCCCTACTGGTGATGATGGTATTAGGTGTTTCCTCTGGTTTAGACCCTCTAGCGCCCCCTACTGGTGATGATGGTATTAGAGGGGTTTCCTCTGGTTTAGACCCTCTAGCGCCCCCTACTGGTGATGATGGTATTAGGTGTTTCCTCTGGTTTAGACCCTCTAGCGCCCCCTACTGGTGATGATGGTATTAGGTGTTTCCTCTGGTTTAGACCCTCTAGCGCCCCCTACTGGTGATGATGGTATTAGAGGTGTTTCCTCTGGTTTAGACCCTCTAGCGCCCCCTACTGGTGATGATGGTATTAGGTGTTTCTTCTGGTTTAGACCCTCTAGAGCCCCCTACTGGTGATGATGGTATTAGGTGTTTCCTCTGGTTTAGACCCTCTAGCGCCCCCTACTGGTGATGATGGTATTAGGTGTTTCCTCTGGTTTAGACCCTCTAGCGCCCCCTACTGGTGATGATGGTATTAGAGGTGTTTCCTCTGGTTTAGACCCTCTAGTGCCCCCTACTGGTGATGATGGTATTAGAGGTGTTTCCTCTGGTTTAGACCCTCTAGTGCCCCCTACTGGTGATGATGGTATTAGGTGTTTCCTCTGGTTTAGACCCTCTAGCGCCCCCTACTGGTGATGATGGTATTAGGTGTTTCCTCTGGTTTAGACCCTCTAGCGCCCCCTACTGGTGATGATGGTATTA
>JAUPFX010000018.1:30920621-30960621 GCA_036937225.1 Sebastes paucispinis
ACAGTCTAAGACATCAAATAGTGCAGCAGGAAAACAGGATAATAAATACACCTGGTTTGGCCCTGTGTTGGGTCATATGACAGCTTCCTACCAGCTTCCTGCCAGCTTCCTGCCAGCTTCCTACCAGCTTCCTACCAGCTTCCTGCCAGCTTCCTGCCAGCTTCCTCTCAGCTTCCTACCAGCTTCCTGCCAGCTTCCTATCAGCTTCCTGCCAACTTCCTGCCAGCTTCCTGCCAGCTTCCTACCAGCTTCCTACCAGCTTCCTGCCAGCTTCCTACCAGCTTCCTGCCAGCTTCCTCTCAGCTTCCTACCAGCTTCCTGCCAGCTTCCTGCCAGCTTCCTACCAGCTTCCTGCCAGCTTCCTCTCAGCTTCCTACCAGCTTCCTGCCAGCTTCCTGCCAGCTTCCTACCAGCTTCCTACCAGCTTCATGCCAGCTTCCTGCCAGCTTCCTCTCAGCTTCCTACCAGCTTCCTGCCAGCTTCCTGCCAGCTTCCTACCAGCTTCCTACCAGCTTCCTGCCAGCTTCCTACCAGCTTCCTGCCAGCTTCCTGCCAGCTTCCTCTCAGCTTCCTACCAGCTTCCTGCCAGCTTCCTGCCAGCTTCCTACCAGCTTCCTGCCAGCTTCCTCTCAGCTTCCTACCAGCTTCCTGCAGTAGCTAGTAGTGCCAGTAGCTATTAGTACTAGTAGCTAGTAGTGCCAGTAGCTATTAGTACTAGTAGCTAGTAGTGCCAGTAGCTAGTAGTACTAGTAGCTAGTAGTGCCAGTAGCTATTAGTACTAGTAGCTAGTAGTGCCAGTAGCTAGTAGTACTAGTAGCTAGTAGTACTAATAGCTAGTAGTGCCAGTAGCTAGTAGTACTAGTAGCTAGTAGTGCCAGTAGCTAGTAGTACTAGTAGCTAGTAGTGCCAATAGCTAGTAGTACTAGTAGCTAGTAGTACTAGTAGCTAGTAGTGCCAGTAGCTAGTAGTACTAGTAGCTAGTAGTACTAGTAGCTAGTAGTGATAGTAACTAGTAGTGCCAGTAGCTAGTAGTGCCAGTAGCTAGTAGTACTAGTAGCTAGTAGTGCCAGTAGCTATTAGTACTAGTAGCTAGTAGTGCCAATAGCTAGTAGTACTAGTAGCTAGTAGTGCCAGTAGCTAGTAGTGATAGTAGCATGACATCAACATAATTTAATGGAGTTGTAGGATATTTACTAACACGCAGGGAAAAAGAGCAGGACACAACCTCTTCTACATCCGTCCTAGTTGGAGACATTAATAGTATAGAACTATTGGACAGTTCCTGGCGTCCTTGTTGGAGACATTAATAATATAGAACTATTGGACGGTTCCTGGCGTCCTAGTTGGAGACATTAATGATTTAGAACTATTGGACGGTTCCTGGCGTCCTCGTTGGAGACATTAATAGTATAGAACTACTGGATGGTTCCTGGCGTCCTAGTTGGAGACATTAATAATATAGAACTGCTGGACGGTTCCTGGCGTCCTCGTTGGAGACATTAATAATATAGAATTGTTGGACGGTTCCTTGCGTCCTCGTTGGAGACATTAATAGTATAGAACTGTTGGACGGTTCCTGGCGTCCTCGTTGGAGACATTAATAATATAGAACTACTGGACGGTTCCTGGCGTCCTCGTTGGAGACATTAATAATATAGAATTGTTGGACGGTTCCTGGCGTCCTCGTTGGAGACATTAATAGTATAGAACTATTGGACGGCTCGTGACGTCCTCGTTGGAGACATTAATAGTATACAACTATTGGACGGTTCCTGGCGTCCTCGTTGGAGACATTAATGATTTAGAACTATTGGACGGTTCCTGGCGTCCTCGTTGGAGACATTAATAATATAGAACTGCTGGACGGTTCCTGACGTCCTCGTTGGAGACATTAATAATATAGAACTGCTGGACGGTTCCTGGCGTCCTCGTTGGAGACATTAATAATATAGAATTGTTGGACGGTTCCTTGCGTCCTTGTTGGAGACATTAATAGTATAGAACTGTTGGACGGCTCCTGACGTCCTCGTTGGAGACATTAATAATATAGAACTACTAAACGGTTCCTGGCGTCCTCGTTGGAGACATTAATAGTATAGAATTGTTGGACGGTTCCTGGCGTCCTCGTTGGAGACAATAATAATATAGAATTGCTGGACGGTTCCTGGCATCCTCGTTGGAGACATTAATAATATAGAACTACTGGACGGTTCCTGACGTCCTCGTTGGAGACATTAATAATATAGAACTGCTGGACGGTTCCTGGCGTCCTCGTTGGAGACATTAATAATATAGAACTGCTGGACGGTTCCTGGCGTCCTCGTTGGAGACATTAATAGTATAGAACTGTTGGACGGCTCCTGACGTCCTCGTTGGAGACATTAATAATATAGAACTACTAGACGGTTCCTGGTGTCCTCGTTGGAGACATTAATAGTATAGAATTGTTGGACGGTTCCTGGCGTCCTCGTTGGAGACAATAATAATATAGAACTGCTGGACGGTTCCTGACGTCCTCGTTGGAGACATTAATGATATAGAATTGCTGGACGGTTCCTGGCGTCCTCGTTGGAGACATTAATAATATAGAACTGCTGGACGGTTCCTGACGTCCTCGTTGGAGATATTAATAATATAGAACTGCTGGACGATTCCTGGCGTCCTCGTTGGAGACATGTCTGGTGTCCTCTCTGAGTCTCTGTCTGTCTCTCAGGTCTGGTGTCCTCTCTGACTTCCTGTCTGTTCCTCAGGTCTGGTGTCCTCTCTGAGTCTCCGTCTGTCCCTCAGGTTGTCCTCTCTGACTTCCTGTCTGTCCCTCAGGGTGTCCTCTCTTACTTCCCATCTGTCCCTCAGGTCTGGTGTCCTCTCTAAGTCTCCGTCTGTCCCTCAGGTCTGGTGTCCTCTCTGACTTCCTGTCTGTCCCTCAGGTTGTCCTCTCTGACTTCCTGTCTGTCCCTCAGGTTGTCCTCTGATTTCCTGTCTGTCCCTCAGGTTGTCCTCTCTGACTTCCTGTCTGTCCCTCAGGTTGTCCGCTGATTTCCTGTCTGTCCCTCAGGTTGTCCTCTCTGACTTCCTGTCTGTCCCTCAGGTTGTCCTCTCTGACCTCCTGTCCGTCCCCCAGGTCTGTCCGTCCTCCAGAGGATCTTGGACACGGCGGCGGAGCGGAGCTGGCAGGTGACGTCCGTTAACTTGGACTCGTTGACTGAAGCTGCGTTCGTCAAGCTGCTGACGGACCTCGACTACAAGAAGGACTTCCAGATCCTCATCGACTGTGAGCTGGAGAGACTCAGCTCCATCCTCCACCTGGTAAACCTCCACCCTCTACTCCACCCTAACCTCCAGCCTCAGCTCCATCCTCGCCCTGGTAAACCTCCACCCTCTACTCCACCCTAACCTCCAGCCTCAGCTCCATCCTCGCCCTGGTAAACCTCCACCCTCTACTCCACCCTAACCTCCACCCTAACCTCCACCCTCAGCTCCATCCTCCACCAGATAAACCTCCACCCTCTACTCCACCCTAACCTCCAGCCTCAGCTCCATCCTCGCCCTGGTAAACCTCCACCCTCTACTCCACCCGAACCTCCACCCTAACCTCCACCCGCAGCTCTATCCTCCACCTGGTAAACCTCCATTGATTGATTGATTGATTGATTGATTGATTGATTGACTGATGTTTGATTGTTTCTGTGTTTTTTACTGTATTGTGATTATGATCCCGGTTCCTCCGGCGGTAGAACCAGAAAGCTCCGAGTCAATGAGAAGAAACACTGATGATGTCGGCGACTTTCTGCTCTGTGAATCTACAAATGGAAGAAGTGAAGGAACCCTTCGTCTTCTCTTCGTCTTTTCTTCGTCTTCTCTTCGTCTTCTCTTCGTCTTCTCGTCTTCCCTTTGTCTTCTCTTCGTCTTCTCTTCTTCCTCTTCGTTTTCTCTTTGTCTTCTCTTCTTCCTCTTCATCTTCTCTTCTTCCTTCCTTATAAAACCAGATTATTGATGTGTTGAACCCAATAACTAGAGAGGAAGAGTTAGAGAGGAAGAGGAGGAGGAGGAGGAGGAGGAGGAGGTGGTGATGAAGATGATGAAGATGAATGTGTTTCATCATCATTAGATGTAATCAGCATCATGTCCTCTTCTGTCCTCAGATTGCTGCTCAGAGGAGGAACCTGAAGAACTACCACTACATCCTGGCCAACCTGGTGAGAGTCAGAACCCAAACCCTGACTGGAGGAGAGGAGGAGCACGGTGTGTGTGTGTGTGTGTGCACGTCAGCAAGCTCTGATGGATGTATATATATGTGTGTGTGTGTGTGTGTGCACACAGGGCTTCCTGGACCTGAACATGACGGAGTTCCAGAAGCTGGGTCCCAACGTGACGGGCCTCCAGCTGGTGAACTGGTCCGATCCAATGGTGGACAAGATGGACCAGGACTGGCTGGACTTCGACAGCAAAGACCTGAAACTGGCCCGCAGGAGGCTCAGGGTACACACGCATGCACGCACGCACGCTCGCACGCACACACACATTGCATTGACTTACAATCAGAGCTGTCAATCAATTAAAATATTGAATCACTAATTAATCACGTTTCGTCTGTTCTAAATGAACCTTAAAGTTCCTGTTAGTAACTTGTTCCTCGTATAAATCATTGCTGGTCGGTGTCTCATGGTCTCTCACGTTTAGTTACCAGTAGTTTATATGACAGTCAGCAGTATTTATATGACAGTCAGCAGTAGTTTATATAACAGTCGGCAGTAGTTTATATGACAGTCGGCAGTAGTTTATATAACAGTCAGCAGTAGTTTATATAACAGTCGGCAGTAGTTTATATAACAGTCGGCAGTAGTTTATATAACAGTCGGCAGTAGTTTATATAACAGTCGGCAGTAGTTTATATGACAGTCGGCAGTAGTTTATATAACAGTCGGCAGTAGTTTATATAACAGTCAGCAGTAGTTTATATAACAGTCGGCAGTAGTTTATATAACAGTCGGCAGTAGTTTATATAACAGTCAGCAGTAGTTTATATGACAGTCGGCAGTAGTTTATATAACAGTCGGCAGTAGTTTATATAACAGTCGGCAGTAGTTTATATAACAGTCGGCAGTAGTTTATATAACAGTCAGCAGTAGTTTATATAACAGTTAGCAGTAGTTTATATGAAAGTGGGTCTGATATCAATCAGAGACAATAACAAACTGGAACCTCACGGCTCCACCACCAACTGACATCATAATAATAAAACATTTTAAGGGTTCTAACTTCTTCGTCATCCTCAGTACACGGGAGCTCTGACCTACGATGGTGTCAGCGTCATGGCGACAGCTTTCCAGAACCTGCGGCGCCAGCGCATCGACATCTCTCGCCGTGGCAACGCAGGGGAGTGTCTGGCCAACCCTCCAGCCCCCTGGGGACAGGGCATCGACATCCAGAGAGCTCTACAGCAGGTACACCGACAGTACAGCCATAAAACTACAGTCAGAAATACTCAGAGAGCTCTACAACAGGTAGACCGACAGTACAGCCATAAAACTACAGTCAGAAATACTCAGAGAGCTCTACAACAGGTAGACCGACAGTACAGCCATAAAACTACAGTCAGAAATACTCAGAGAGCTCTACAACAGGTAGACCGACAGTACAGCCATAAAACTACAGTCAGAAATACTCAGAGAGCTCTACAACAGGTAGACCGACAGTACAACCAGAAAACTACAGTCAGAAATACTCAGAGAGCTCTACAGCAGGTAGACCGACGGTACAGCCAGAAAACTACAGTCAGAAATACTCAGAGAGCTCTACAGCAGGTAGACCGACGGTACAGCCAGAAAACTACAGTCAGAAATACTCAGAGAGCTCTACAGCAGGTAGACCGACAGTACAGCCAGAAAAATACAGTCAGAAATACTCAGAGAGCTCTACAGCAGGTAGACTGACGGTACAGCCAGAAAACTACAGTCAGAAATACTCAGAGAGCTCTACAGCAGGTAGACCGACAGTACAGCCAGAAAACTACAGTCGGAAATACTCAGAGAACTCTACAGCAGGTAGACCGACAGTACAGCCATAAAACTACAGTCGGAAATACTCATGCTTGTGTTTGTGTGCAGGTGCGTCTGGAGGGGCTGACGGGTCGTGTCCAGTTTGACGAGCGAGGACATCGAACCAACTACACTCTGAGTGTGATGGAGCTGAGCCCCCTCGGGCCCAGAAAGGTGCTGCTTCTCTTAAATCAGCTGGATTCTAGCAGAGGTTTGGTGTAGAGTCACTCTGTAGAGAGTCTAGTAGAGGTTTGGTGTAGAGTCACTCTGCAGAGAGTCTAGTAGAGGTTTGGTGTAGAGTCACTCTGCAGAGAGTCTAGTAGAGGTTTGGTGTAGAGTCATTCTGCAGAGAGTCTAGTAGAGGTTTGGTGTAAAGTCACTCTGTAGAGAGTCTAGTAGAGGTTTGGTGTAGAGTCACTCTGTAGAGAGTCTAGTAGAGGTTTGGTGAGGAGTCTCTGTAGAGAGTCTAGTAGAGGTTTGGTGAGGAGTCTCTGTAGAGAGTCTAGTAGAGGTTTGGTGTAGAGTCACTCTGTAGAGAGTCTAGTAGAGGTTTGGTGTAGAGTCACTCTGCAGAGAGTCTGCAGGGTTTTCACCACATCAGCTCATTTCAGTAATTAGCTCCCCGTCCTCTGATGATTAAAGGTGTGATAATCGCTGGAATCAGCTGCTTCAGCTTCTTTGCTGTTAAAACCTGCAGACGCTCAGCTTTCTGTTGAACTGCATCACCACAGACCTACAGTACCAGTCATCACTGTAATAAGGAGCAGTAACATCTTTACCATCATTTACTACAGTAAAACTCCTTCATTCAAAATGTTACTTAACATTAGACGTCCACCTACATGTTCAGATCGGCTACTGGAACGAGAGGAGAGGCTACGTGAACACGGCCGTCTACAAGCCGGTGGTGGAGGAGTTCCACGGTCTACAGAACAAAACCTACGTCATCACTACCATACTGGTAAGACTGGTGAGGCTGGGACGACGTGATGCTGGTCACTTTCCTGTGGTTTTAGCTTCCAGACCAACTCAATGTGGAGGTGAACTGTCAGTAACGCCGTCTGTCTCCGTACAGGAAGCTCCCTACATGATGCTGAAGAAGAACCACGAGCAGTTTGAAGGAAACGAGAGGTACGAAGGTTACTGCGCCGAACTGGCGGCGGAGATCGCCAAACACGTGAGCTTCGTGTACCGACTGGAGCTGGTGAGCGACGGCAAGTACGGAGCCAGAGATGCCGAGACCAAGATGTGGAACGGCATGGTGGGAGAACTGGTGTACGGGGTGAGTTCATGTCAACACATCAAACCAAACCTTCCTGTCTGCAACGCTCAGCTCCGAGCTCATTGATTCCTACTGAAGATCTTTAAAAACACAGGTATATAGTTTCATCAGTAGTAACAGCTGCTCACTATAGACATATATATATATATATATACATATATATATATATATTATTAATCCATTGAATTTGATGGGATTGAGTCAAAATAATATATAATAATAGAAAGAAAAAAATAATCTTTCTGCCAAATCATTTTTTTTTTCTGACTGTCCTCTTTCTGGATTGCGGGATCAGTCTTCCTCCCTGAGCATCTAAAAACAGCCTGCTATCAACAAACCATGTTCCAATAACACGCCGAGTCTTGTCATTTATTTGTTTCCGCGTGTCATTTCACGCCGCAGAAACAACAGACACTCTGGCAGTCAGGTGACATAGTATGAAGAGCGAGAAAGTGCTCACAGGGAGGTCGGGGTGGATGGACGGGTCCAACAAACACAGGACTTTGACCCAGGACACCTCTGGTGCCCCGTGTGAGGCGTATCACCTAATTTACATAATAAACATACATACTTTAATCCAAACGGGTAGGGGGGTTAGGATTAGGGTAACTAACCCGAACCCAGGGAGGGAGGCAGGCAGGGAGGTTCTCTGACCATCACTCTGTTCTCTGACCATCACTCTGTTCTCTGATGGTCAGAGAACAGAGTGATGGTCAGCGTGTAAAGGTGTGAGTTGTTCCAGTAGGTGTGAACGACTCCTCTCTCTCTCTCTCTCTCTCTGTCTCTCTCTCTCTCTCTCTCTCTCTCTCTCTCTCTGTCTGCAGAAGGCTGACGTGGCGGTCGCCCCGCTGACCATCACTCTAGTCAGAGAGCAGGTGATCGACTTCACCAAACCTTTCATGTCTCTGGGAATCTCCATCATGATCAAGAAACCCATCAAGTCCAAACCGGGCGTGTTCTCCTTCCTCGACCCGCTGGCCTACGAGATCTGGATGTGCATCGTCTTCGCCTACATCGGAGTCAGCGTGGTGCTCTTCCTGGTCAGAGTGATGAGGATACTTTTACTACATAAAGCTGATAGTACTTGTGTACTTGTACTACTGATACATTAAGTACCTGTAGCTGATAGTACTTGTGTACTTGTACTACTGATACATTAAGTACCTGTAGCTGACAGTACTTGTGTACTTGTACTACTGATACATTAAGTACCTGTAGCTGACAGTACTTGTGTACTTGTACTACTGATACATTAAGTACCTGTAGCTGACAGTACTTGTGTACTTGTACTACTGACAGTACCTGTCTTGTGTGTCTCAGGTGAGTCGGTTCAGTCCGTATGAATGGAAGGGTGAAGACTCTGATGATGATGAAGATGAAACTCTGCCCTCCTCTTCCTCTCGACGAGCTCTTCCCACCTCATCCTCTGAACTCGCTCTCTCTACAGGTATCTTCATCATCATCATCCTCCTCCTTTTCATCATTGTGTGTAACTTCCAGTTTATCTAGTTTATGGTTCTTCAGTACTGTGATGTGGTTTTGTTCCTTCAGGGTTCTCCCAGAACCAGAACCAGAACCAGAACCAGCAGAAAGAGAAGGAGAGTCTAGAACACACCAATGACTTTGGGATCTTTAACTCTCTGTGGTTCTCCCTCGGAGCCTTCATGCAGCAGGGCTGTGACATCTCCCCCAGGTAAGACACCTGGACACCTGGACAGACAGAGTAGGACACCTGGACAGACAGGGTAGGACACCTGGACAGACAGGGTAGGACACCTGGACAGACAGGTAGGACTCCCGAAGGCAGAGCCATCGGTGTGTGAATGAGTCTTTAGATTATCCTGATGGGCAAAGTTGGCGCCTTAGCAGCCTCTGATATCAGTGTGTGAATGTGTGTGTGAATGTGTGTGTGAATGTGTGTGTGAATACTGACATGTAGTGTAGAGAGCTTTGAGACCCCGTTGATCTCCATATCCTCAATAAACTCCCAGACCTTCCACCAATCCTCCCTCTTGACACTCCACCACAGTTCTCTGAAACTCATAAAGCCATTGAAAGCCTAAAGAACAACAAAAGTGCAGGACCTGATGGCATCCCAGCAGAGATCCTCAAACATGGGGGGCTCCTCCTCACACACCGCCTACATCTCCTGATCATAAACATCTGGAAGTCTGAGATAGTCCCTCAGGATTGGAAGGACGCTAACATTGTGGTCATCTACAAACAGAAGGGCGACAGAGCCATCTGTGGGAACAGCCGCGGAATCTCTCTCCTCTCCACCGCAGGGAAAGTGCTGGCAAAGATCATGCTCAATAGGCTGGTGGAGTACATTTCGGAAAGTGCTCTCCCAGAAACGCAATGTGGTTTTCGGAAGACCAGATCCACTACTGACATGATCTTTGTTTTACGGCAGCTGCTGGAGAAGAGCAGAGAACAATGCAAGGACCTGTATATAGCCTTCATCGACCTCAGCAAAGCCTTTGACACCATAAACCGTGAGTTGCTCTGGAAACAGCTCTCAAAACTTGGGGTACCACCCAAGTTTCTTTCCATCCTGCAGCAACTGCATGATGGGATGCAAGCCAGAGTTCTCACAGGAGGACTCCAGTCAGAGCCCTTCAAGGTCAACACTGGGGTGAAACAGGGCTGTGTCTTGGCACCGGTCCTGTTCAATCTCCTCCTCTCAGCCACTACCCACCTCTTCCACCATACCCTGGGACACAGAGATGGAGTTCACCTGGAGCACCGCCTTGATGGAAGTCTATTCAACATCCGACGGCTCCAGACCTACACAAAGACAAAGACATGCCAAATCCATGAGCTCCAATACGCAGATGACTGCGCTGTCTTTGCACATAGCCCAGAGTCCATGCAGCATGCCCTTAACACAATCTCCAGCCTATACCAGTCCTTTGGTCTCCAGGTCAATATTCAAAAAACCAAAGTCATGGCACAACTCACTTCCCAACCTCCTTCACTCCCTAACTTTCAAATAGGTGGTGTTCCACTCACAGTAGTTCACCAGTTCACCTATCTTGGCTCCACAATCTCCTCAGACTGCTCCCTTGACACTGAAATAAACAGTTGCATCAACAAAGCCTCATCAGCCTTTGGGCGACTCCGTAGAAGGGTATTCCAAAACAAAAACCTAAAGATCAGTACCAAGGTGGCTGTTTACAACGCGGTATGTGCCTCCACTCTGCTCTAAGGGGCAGAAACATGGACCCCATACAGACGGCATATCAAAAACTTGGAGGCCTTCCACATTCGATGCCTCCAAAAAATCCTCGGCCTCTCTTGGGAAGATCGGGTGCCTCACACAGAGATCCTTTCTGTGACCAACTCCATCTGCATGGAAGCAGCATTAGCAAAAAAACATCTCCGCTGGATAGGGCATACTATCCGCATGCCTGACCACCGCTTGCCCCGCCAAGTCCTCTATGGGCAACTCAGCAACGCAAAACGGGCTGCTGGCGGACAAAAGAGGCGCTACAAGGACTACACTAAAGACCTCCTCAAGCGCTGCAACATAAACCCCACCCATCTGGAACATCTGGCACTTGATAGGTCAGCCTGGCAGGTCACCTGTGCCAGAGCAACCGAACAAATACACCACACCACCCAACAGAGGAGGACCGAAAGGCGTGCCCAACGACACCAGCGGGCAGCCGGCATTACAACAACATCTGGGCTCCCTTGCCCCATCTGCGGGCGAGTGTGTGGCTCACGCATTGGTCTCCACAGCCACATGAAGTGGCACCAGCGCCAACGACGCTGAACCCCCTCCCCCACCACCCAACCCCCTGGAGCAATCGTCATCATCGGACACGATGGACAGCTAAGAAGAATACTGACATGTAGTGTAGAGAGCTTTGAGTGGTCGGAAGACTAGAAAAGTGCTATATAAGTCCAAGTACATTTACCATTTACCATTTACCATTACCAGAGGCCCTGTTCACACCTGGTATTAACATGTGTCCTCGGAGGCCCTGTTCACACCTAATCCGATCACTGAGGACGCATCTTAATGCCAGGTGTGAACAGGGCCTGAGACTATGGTGTTTAGAAAGCTGTCCATTGAGCCGTCCTCTCCTCCATCCTCTCCTCCGTCGTCCTCAGGTCTCTCTCCGGTCGCATCGTGGGAGGAGTCTGGTGGTTCTTCACCCTCATCATCATCTCCTCCTACACAGCCAACCTGGCAGCCTTCCTCACGGTGGAGAGGATGGTCTCTCCCATCGAGGGTTCAGAGGACCTGGCCAAGCAGACGGAGATCGCCTACGGGACGCTGGACGGAGGCTCCACCAAAGAGTTCTTCAAGGTCAGGACACAAAGTTCTTCTCTCTATATAATAACTGTTGCTGAACTTTGTGCCCGGTCTGGATGTGAACGTGGTTATTTAAAGTTAACGGCGGCGGCGCTCGTTGTCCCTCAGTAACATGCAGTATATATGAAGCCCTGATGATCTGTTCCTGTCTTTACACTCTACTCCTGCTGCAGCGGTCAAAGATTGCCGTTTTCGAGAAGATGTGGTCGTACATGCGGAGCGCCGACCCCTCGGTGTTCGTCAAGAACACCAACGAGGGCGTCAGTCGGGTCAGGAAGTCGAAGGGGAAGTACGCCTACCTGCTGGAGTCCTCCATGAACGAGTACATCGAGCAGAGGAAGCCATGCGACACCATGAAGGTCGGAGGCAACCTGGACTCTAAAGGTTACGGAGTGGCCACGCCCAAAGGATCGCCTCTCAGGTACACTCTGAGTCTCTGGACCAGGACCGGCCATGTTGGTGTTCTGTCTGTTTTAGTGGGAAATGAGGCCAATCAGAACCGCAGAAACAGCTCGGGTTGATCCACGCCATCAACACGCTGCACATGTTGAATTATTATCATTATTCCTTCTCGTTTTCTTGGTTTAAATCAAAGGTTCATGGATGGATTAAAGATTGTATTTCATTTATAACAGGATTAGTTACATGAACCTTTTTATTTTAGAAGATGAACATCAGTTGTGTGATGTGAACAGTGGGCCCGGCCTGCAGAGGTTCGGACTCCAGTCATGGTTTCGATGATTTCAGACTGGACCTGATAACATCCAAAGGACTCGCTGACGTTAACATCAACGACTCATATCAACTCATTCAGAGGCGGAGCATGCTGACGTTAACATCAACGACTCATATCAACTCATTCAGAGGCGGAGCATTCTGACGTTAACATCAACGACTCATATCAACTCATTCAGAGGCGGAGCATTCTGACGTTAACATCAACGACTCATATCAACTCATTCAGAGGCGGAGCATGCTGACGTTAACATCAACGACTCATATCAACTCATTCAGAGGCGGAGCATGCTGACGTTAACATCAACGACTCATATCAACTCATTCAGAGGCGGAGCATGCTGACGTTAACATCAACGACTCATATCAACTCATTCAGAGGCGGAGCATGCTGACGTTAACATCAACGACTCATATGAACTCATTCAGAGACGGAGCATGCTGACGTTAACATCAACGACTCATATGAACTCATTCAGAGGCGGAGCATGCTGACGTTAACATCAACAACTCATATCAACTCATTCAGAGGCGGAGCATGCTGACGTTAACATCAACAACTCATATCAACTCATTCAGAGACGGAGCATGCTGACGTTAACATCAACGACTCATATCAGCTCATTCAGAGGCGGAGCATGCTGACGTTAACATCAACGACTCATATCAGCTCATTCAGAGGCGGAGCATTCTGACGTTAACATCAACGACTCATATCAACTCATTCAGAGACGGAGCATGCTGATGTTAACATCAACGACTCATATCAACTCATTCAGAGACAAATGACTTTGTATCGCAGACAATCAGGACAAGCGCACCTAGCAACCTCCCAGAATCACCACAACAACCAGTCATAGAAGTACATAGCAATCATATTTGTCCACTCTCATGTTGATAAGAGTATTAAATAATTGATTAATCTCCTTTAAGGGACATTTTGAACAGATAAAACATGTGTGATTAATTAGTGATGACATATTGGACTTGATTGACAGCCCTGGTTAAAATGCATTATGAGTTGTTGAGGACTTAGTCTAGAGGTTAGGACTTGATTTGGTACTTTGGGTCAAGAAGACTTAACTGAGACTTGAAACTCAATGACTTGGTCCACACCTCTGCAGAGTTCTGGTTCTACCAACCCGACCCACAGCTATGCTGAGCTCCTATTGGACCATAGAACAACTGACCGTCACAGAGCAGGACGTCAGTTTAGGGTGTTAGACCTGTTTACTGTTTGTCTGTCTGTTTGTCTGTCTGTCCCACTGTCAGTCTCTTAATCTGTCTCTCTGTCTGTCTTGTCTCTCTCTCTCTCTGTTGTTTGTCGTTGTCTATATGTCTGTCTGTCTGTCTGTCTGTCTGTCTGTCTGTCTGTCTGTCTCAGTGTTTCAGTCTGTCGGCCTGTTTACCTGTCTGTTCTCCTGTCACCTGTTCTGCCTGTCTGATTGCCAACCTGCCTGTCTCTCTGCCTCTCCAATAATCTATCTGTCTGTCTGTCTGTCTGTCTGTCTGTCTGTCTGTCTGTCTGTCTGTCTGTCTATCTATCCATCCGTATTGCTGATGTCAGATAAAACCTTTAATGATGTTAATAGTTACTGAATTAAATCAGAATTTGAACTGAAAGAAGCACCTAGCAACCTCCTAGAATCACTGTAACAACCACTCATAGAAGCACCTAGCAACCACCCAGAATCACCATAACAACCACTCATAGAAGCACCTAGCAACCTCCCAGAATCACCATAACAACCAGTCATAGAAGCACCGAGCAACCACCCAGAATCACCATAACAACCAGTCATAGAAGCACCTAGCAACCACCCAGAATCACCATAACAACCACTCATAGAAGCACCTAGCAACCTCCCAGAATCACCATAACAACCAGTCATAGAAGCACCTAGCAACCACCCAGAATCACCATAACAACCAGTCATAGAAGCACCTAGCAACCACCCAGAATCACCGTAACAACCACTCATAGAAGCACCTAGCAACCTCCCAGAATCACCGTAACAACCAGTCATAGAAGCACCTAGCAACCACCCAGAATCACCATAACAACCAATCATAGAAGCACCTAGCAACCACCCAGAATCACCGTAACAACCAGTCATAGAAGCACCTAGCCACCACCCAGAATCACCATAACAACCACTCATAGAAGCACCTAGCAACCTCCCAGAATCACCGTAACAACCAGTCATAGAAGCACCTAGCAACCTCCCAGAATCACCGTAACAACCAGTCATAGAAGCACCTAGCAACCACCAAGAATCACCATAACAACCAGTCATAGAAGCACCGGGCAACCACCCACAATCACCGTAACAACCACTCATAGAAGCACCTAGCAACCTCCCAGAATCACCGTAACAACCACTCATAGAAGCACCTAGCAACCACCAAGAATCACCATAACAACCAATCATAGAAGCACCTAGCAACCTCCCAGAATCACCGTAACAACCACTCATAGAAACACCTAGCAACCTCCCAGAATCAGTATAACAACCAGTCATAGAAGCACCCAGCAACCTCCCAGAATAACAATAACAACCAGTCATAGAAGCATCTAGCAACCACCCAGAATCACCATAACAACCAGTCATAGAAGCACCTAGCAACCTCCCAGAATCACCATAACAACCAGTCATAGAAGCACCTAGCAACCACCCAGAATCACCATAACAACCAGTCATAGAAGCACCTAGCAACCACCCAGAATCACCATAACAACCAGTCATAGAAGCACCTAGCAACCACCAAGAATCACCATAACAACCACTCATAGAAGCACCTAGCAACCACCCAGAATCACCGTAACAACCACTCATAGAAGCACCTAGCAACCACCCAGAATCACCATAACAACCAGTCATAGAAGCACCTAGCAACCATTCTGAGCAGTTCTACCAAAGAGAGATTTCCTCTCTAAACTTCTCACGTTTAATTTTTGAACACAATGCATATATATATATAAATATATAAATATATATATATAGTTTCTCTTCTTTTTCTCTGCAAGAAAACAAATATGCAGATTAGTTGAACTATGTAATAGTGACGTAATTGGTTGATGTATAAATATTTAAACATTCTTATAGATGAAGGATGATGTACCTTTCTTTTTTTAGACATCTATTCTATCTCTAAAAGCTGAAACATGAACATCATCATTATTTTTATCTGACAGCAGCAGTTGAAAGTCGTGTTTCTTCGCCTGCTTTGTTTCAGCCGTCGGAGACTTTGTCCGTGTTGTTATCAGATGTTCTGTGAGAGGACGTCTCGTTCCCATTCTTTGTGCTTCACATCAGCATTTTACAGGCGACCCAGAGTCCGAGAGAAATGAGTTGCACAGATGAGATTAGTACATGCTGAATGGAGCCTAATAATAATAATAATAACAATAATAATAATAATCTGTGCTCTTGTATGTTGTGATATTAATAGTGTAGAAAACAGAACCAAGCAACGTGTCTTTCTACCTTGGTAGTAAAATGGTTTGAAGTTTGTTGGAAGCAAATTAAGAAGTGATGATTTCTGATGGCAGAATGTAAAGACCCGAACACACTGAGAGCGATGACGCACTTCACATGATGCTCCTACGGCGCCCTGCAGGGTTACGGTTAGGGTTCGGGTCAGGGTTAGGGTTAGGGGTTAACCCTGCAGGATTAGGGTTAGGGGTTAACCCTGCAGGGTTAGGGTTAGGGTTAGGGGTTAAGCCTGCAGGGTTAGGGGTTAAGCCTGCAGGGTTAGGGGTTAGGGGTTAACCCTGCATGGTTTGGGTTAGGGTTAGGGGTTAAGCCTGCAGGGTTAGGGGTTAGGGGTTAACCCTGCATGGTTTGGGTTAGGGTTAGGGGTTAAGCCTGCAGGGTTAGGGGTTAGGGGTTAACCCTGCATGGTTTGGGTTAGGGTTAGGGGTTAAGCCTGCAGGGTTAGGGGTTAGGGGTTAACCCTGCATGGTTTGGGTTAGGGTTAGGGGTTAAGCCTGCAGGGTTAGGGGTTAGGGGTTAACCCTGCATGGTTTGGGTTAGGGTTAGGGGTTAAGCCTGCAGGGTTAGGGGTTAACCCTGCAGGGTTAGGGTTAGGGTTAGGGGTTAAGCCTGCAGGGTTAGGGGTTAGGGGTTAACCCTGCATGGTTTGGGTTAGGGTTAGGGGTTAAGCCTGCAGGGTTAGGGGTTAACCCTGCAGGGTTAGGGTTAGGGTTAGGGGTTAAGCCTGCAGGGTTAGGGGTTAAGCCTGCAGGGTTAGGGGTTAGGGGTTAACCCTGTAGGGTTAGGGTTAGGGGTTAAGCCTGCAGGGTTAGGGGTTAGGGGTTAACCTTGCAGGGTTAGGGGTTACCTTAGGGGTTAACCTTAACCCTAACCCTCTACCGGTCCAGCACCGGCCTACTACAGGTTTACGTTGTTGGGCCATTTAGACACAGACGCTGTCAGTGTGTTTGGGCCTTAACGTGTAGAAGAAGAGCAGAGCCCTGGAAGTTATTCACCATTTGTGTCAGTCTTTGAGAGCAGTTTCCATAGCAACGGCGTTATAATGCTGAACATATTGAATGAGCTCACTAGTTCCATCTGAACAGACTGTTCTCTGCCTCTGGGTTGACCGGCTGATGATATCACCACTAGAACAATGTCATCATCTCCACACATTAAACTCCATCAACCAGCGTCTGATCAGCTCCGTCTGCTGCTACACCTTCACTGCTCATCATATATATACAGTATAATAAATAATAATATAGAACTGGGAGAGTTATTGTTCCAAAATGACATTCTGACAATTTCTAATTGATTAAAACAAAAACAGCAAAGTCCAAAATGGCTATTAATAAAGTCTGGACTAATACTTCTAGTCCAGGTGAGATCAACCAGAAGCATGGAGACGTCTTTATAGGGTTAGGGACCTGGGACCTGATTAAGATCAGAGAGGAGGTGGGATCCCGGCCCAGCGGGGTCGGGCACAACACCGGCCCGTCTCGCCCGCACCATCGGGGAGGTGGAGCGTGATGACCCGAAAGATGGTGACGAGAGGTTAACGTCACGCTGCCGTAAAGTGGTATCGGAGCCGTTTTGCGAGTACGAGTACATGAGCACAGTATCGGACCCGATACCCGATACTGGTATCGGTATCGGTGCATCCCTAATGATTGGTGGATTCTCAACGCCAAAGATTAATGGCTAGAAATAGGTATTTCACAATTTAACCACACGCCTCAGTTTCATAAATAGTACGACAGTGTTCACATTTCAACTGGATTATTTTATAGTAATAACTAATAATTCTTAATGTTTATTTTAGGAACAAAACTCTTCTTTAGCTGTTGCCATCATCTCATGAATTATTATTATTGTCCCATCACAGTGAAGTAATGCTGGTTGGCTCATTACTGATCAGTCTGTTGATCTGCTATCTTCTGCTCTCTGTATCTATATATATACATACATATATATGTATATATATGTATGTGTATATATATATGTATATATATATATATATATGTATGTATATAAAGGGGAACAACAGGCAACGCGTGGACATGTGTGTGTACACAATACAACATGGTAGGAACAGTATTAAAGACATTTGGTGTCCTGCTTCTCTTCATTATGGACGTCATGGACTCGTTATTTGATATCCTACCTGGTGTTCAGGTCCCAACAGTTGACTGTTGTTCCTCCTTTATTGATCAGCTGATGAATGGAAGTGAATGCAGGAGGAGGATTAGATATTAGATACATCTGCTGGTTTTCAACCCAGACCACAATCACAGGTTGTCCTTCACTAGTCTACCTCACAGATAGCTTCACCTTGAGGGGACCAACCCAACTTAACCCCAACTCCCTCCAGCTCCTCCTGGAGGATCTCCAACTGGTCCTGGGCCAGCTGGGAGATGTAGTCTCCCTAACTGGTCCTGGGCCAGCTGGGAGATGTCGTCTCCCTAACTGGTCCTGGGCCAGCTGGGAGATGTCGTCTCCCTAACTGGTCCAGACAGATACTGGGTTTGGACCCAGTCTAGTTTCCCTGATGATGTTACATTGGGAACAAAAAATTTGTGTTGAAATCGGCAGGACGAGAGCTAGTTAGCGTTAGCTGTTAGCTCCGTGCAGCACTGTACTGTTTACCGGCTGCTAACAGCTAACAGCTAACAGCTAACGTTTACTAGCTCTCGTCCTGCCGACTTCAACACACTGAAGATATGTGATGGGGTGATATGCACAACTTTAAATGATGAGAAAGAACATTTTAAGGAGGTCTGGGTTGAAGAGCAGTTGTCCTTTATATTATATTTATATTATAGATATATTAAGGAACCATCCATTGTGTGATGCTAACATGCATGTAGTGAGTAGATCCATGTAATGAGTAGATCCATGTAATGAATAGATCCATGTAATGAGTAGATCCATGTAATGAATAGATCCATGTAATGAGTAGATCCATGTAGTGAGTAGATCCATGTAATGAGTAGATCCATGTAATGAATAGATCCATGTAATGAGTAGATCCATGTAATGAATAGATCCATGTAATGAGTAGATCCATGTAATGAGTAGATCCATGTAGTGAGTAGATCCATGTTGTGAGTAGATCCATGTAATGAGTAGATCCATGTTGTGAGTAGATCCATGTAATGAGTAGATCCATGTAATGAATAGATCCATGTAGTGAGTAGATCCATGTTGTGAGTAGATCCATGTAGTGAGTAGATCCATGTAATGAATAGATCCATGTAGTGAGTAGATCCATGTAATGAGTAGATCCATGTTGTGAGTAGATCCATGTAATGAGTAGATCCATGTAATGAGTAGATCCATGTAGTGAGTAGATCCATGTTGTGAGTAGATCCATGTAATGAGTAGATCCATGTAGTGAGTAGATCCATGTAATGAGTAGATCCATGTTGTGAGTAGATCCATGTAATGAGTAGATCCATGTAGTGAGTAGATCCATGTAATGAGTAGATCCATGTAATGAGTAGATCCATGTTGTGAGTAGATCCATGTAATGAGTAGATCCATGTAATGAGTAGATCCATGTAGTGAGTAGATCCATGTTGTGAGTAGATCCATGTAATGAATGACTGCCATCCTCTGCTCATTAACACTAGTTCCCTTCTATCCCTGATCACTATCCTCCCCGTAGAAACCCCGTTAACTTGGCCGTATTAAAACTCAACGAGCAGGGCCTGTTGGACAAATTGAAAAACAGATGGTGGTATGACAAGGGCGAGTGCGGCACCGGGGGAGGGGACTCCAAGGTCAGATCACCGTAACCCCCCAACGGGTAACGACAGGCAATGAACACCGGGGTAACCGGCAACAACCCACAGCTGAAACATCAGCCGTAAAACACTCCGTATGGCACCCGGCTGTTTGGTGTCTTTCACAGCTGTAGAAACACTGGTTCCACATCTGGAGGAGGAGGAGGTGATGATTCAATCTCTCTCTCTCTCTCCTCCCAGCTTCTGATCCAGGGGGGATTTTATAAAAACACACTTTCATAAGAAAACAGGATGTCAGAATAACCTTTAGAAGACATCCTAACCCTATTTCAACAGTTCATCCATTACCTTAAGCTAACGTTTAGTTAACTATTTCAACAGTTCATCCATTACTTTAAGCTATCGTTTAGTTAACTATTTCAACAGTTCATCCATTACTTTAAGCTAACGTTTAGTTAACTATTTCAACAGTTCATCCATTACCTTAAGCTAACATTTAGTTAACTATTTCAACAGTTCATCCATTACCTTAAGCTAAGGTTTAGTTAACTATTTCAACAGTTCATCCATTACCTTAAGCTAACGTTTAGTTAACTATTTCAACAGTTCATCCATTACCTTAAGCTAACGTTTAGTTAACTATTTCAACAGTTCATCCATTACTTTAAGCTAACGTTTAGTTAACTATTTCAACAGTTCATCCATTACTTTAAGCTAACGTTTAGTTAACTATTTCAACAGTTCATCCATTACCTTAAGCTAACGTTTAGTTAACTATTTCAACAGTTCATCCATTACCTTAAGCTAACGTTTAGTTAACTATTTCAACAGTTCATCCATTACTTTAAGCTAACGTTTAGTTAACTATTTCAACAGTTCATCCATTACCTTAAGCTAACGTTTAGTTAACTATTTCAACAGTTCATCCATTACTTTAAGCTAACGTTTAGTTAACTATTTCAACAGTTCATCCATTACTTTAAGCTAACGTTTAACTAACTATTTCAACAGTTCATCCATTACTTTAAGCTAACGTTTAGTTAACTATTTCAACAGTTCATCCATTACTTTAAGCTAACGTTTAGATAACTATTTCAACAGTTCATCCATTACTTTAAGCTAACGTTTAGTTAACTATTTCAACAGTTCATCCATTACCTTAAGCTAACGTTTAGTTAACTATTTCAACAGTTCATCCATTACCTTAAGCTAACGTTTAGATAACTATTTCAACAGTTCATCCATTACTTTAAGCTAACGTTTAGTTAACTATTTCAACAGTTCATCCATTACTTTAAGCTAACGTTTAGATAACTATTTCAACAGTTCATCCATTACTTTAAGCTAACGTTTAGTTAACTATTTCAACAGTTCATCCATTACCTTAAGCTAACGTTTAGTTAACTATTTCAACAGTTCATCCATTACCTTAAGCTAACGTTTAGATAACTATTTCAACAGTTCATCCATTACTTTAAGCTAATGTTTAGATAACTATTTCAACAGTTCATCCATTACCTTAAGCTAATGTTTAGTTAACTATTTCAACAGTTCATCCATTACCTTAAGCTAACGTTTAGTTAACTATTTCAACAGTTCATCCATTACCTTAAGCTAACGTTTAGATAACTATTTCAACAGTTCATCCATTACTTTAAGCTAACGTTTAGATAACTATTTCAACAGTTCATCCATTACCTTAAGCTAACGTTTAGTTAACTATTTCAACAGTTCATCCATTACTTTAAGCTAACGTTTAGTTAACTATTTCAACAGTTCATCCTTTAAGTGTAAACCGACTGAGCCGATGAGCTGTTACTATTCAGTTAGTAAAATCCCTCCTCTGATCTTGGAGCCACTTCCTGATTCATGGGCAGTGTTGTAAAGTGAAACTAAAGCCTCTCTTCACCAGAAACTACAGATCCTATCTCTCTTTTGGTTTGGTTGTGTAAAGCCAAAGATCCCGGAGTGTTTTCAGCTCTTGCCGGTTACCCAAAGTGATATAGTAATACACATCTCGCACGTAGGGAGTCAGGCCAAACCAGGCTAGATGGAGTATTAATGCATATCACTTTGACGCTGACATTTACCAGAACAGTTTTTACGTGTGATTGTGCTGTTTCTCTTTCTTCTTCTTCTTCTTCTTCTTCTTCTTCTTGAGGTGTTCTCTGTAGCGTACCACAGCATCTGTACTGCAAATACCAGTTTTGCTAGAATGGTTGCCACCGCAGCCCTGTTGCTGTGCAGCTGAACAATAACATAAAATAACATGGAGGTGCATAATGTTATTTATGTTATCCCCCCCCCCCCCCCCCCCCTTCCTCTCACACGGTTCTGTGAAGAATCCCAGTAAACCTAGCGGTACTGAAGCTCAATGAACAAGCCGTCTTAGACAAGTTGAAAAACAAGTGGTGGTATGACAAGGGGGAGTGTGGACACAAGGACTCCGGCAGAAAGGTCAGTTCTTGAGGTTGCTTGGCCTGCCCAGCCCCCCCCCCCCCCCCTCCTCCCCACCTTACCCCATAGACCCCCGAACGTCAGCAGCTACACTCTGAAAGGAAAAGGCTTTATATCAGCTAACAATGCTAGAAACATCCACAGAGTGTTTTTGGTCCTCTCGGCACCTGCTGGCTCAGATATCTGTGATTCAGAGAAGTTATTATTATTATTATTATTATTATATTAGAGAAGTTATTATTATTATTATTATTATATTAGAGAAGTTATTATTATTATTATTATTATTATTATATTAGAGAAGTTATTATTATTATTATTATTATATTAGAGAAGTTATTATTATTATTATTATTATTATATTAGAGAAGTTATTATTATTATTATTATTATATTAGAGAAGTTATTATTATTATTATTATATTAGAGAAGTTATTATTATTATTATTATTATATTAGAGAAGTTATTATTATTATTATTATTATATTAGAGAAGTTATTATTATTATTATTATATTAGAGAAGTTATTATTATTATTATTATTATATTAGAGAAGTTATTATTATTATTATTATTATTATTATTATATTAGAGAAGTTATTATTATTATTATTATTATTATTATATTAGAGAAGTTATTATTATTATTATATTAGAGAAGTTATTCTGGTTTGTTGAAGAAATATTTGCTTTCAGAGTGAAGCGCTGCTCAGCTGACCGGTCTGGAGAGCTGGAGGAGAAATCAATCAGACATTTAGGTTTTCTGATGGTGTGTGAACACCTCATGACTCCAATCTGTCCTCAAACTGAGAGGCTGTCCAACGCCGGCTTTAGTGCTGAGCACATTTATCTACTTAGTTTCCACAAAACTTGTTCTGACTCTGCTACAGTCAGATAACATTCTGCAGACTGAGGAGGAAATGAGGAAATGAGGCTGCAGCCCGTTCTGGAGATAAGAGGTTTTCATGTCTCCAGATCAGATCTGTTCAGAGGCCTTTCTCTGATCAGCCTTCCTTCAGTTCTCCTTCAGTTCAACTTCACTTCTCCTTCAGTTCTCTCTCCTTCAGTTCTCCTTCAGTTCTCCTTCAGTTCTCTCTCCTTCAGTTCTCATTCAGTTCTCCTTCATTTCTCCTTCTCTTCTCTTTCAGTTCTCCCTTCAGCCTCCCTTCAGTTCTCCTTCAGTTGTCCTTCAGTTGTCCTTCAGCTCTCCTTCACTTCTCCTTCAGTTCTCCCTTCTACTTCAGTTGTCCTTCAGTTTTCCTTCACTTCTCAATCAGTTCTCCCTTTAGTTCTCCTTCAGTTCTCATTCAGTTCTCCTTTAGTTCTCTCTCCTTCAGTTCTCCTTCACTTCTCCTTCAGTTCTCTCTCCTTTAGTTCTCCTTCAGTTCTCTCTCCTTCACTTCTCCTTCAGTTCTCCCTTCTCCTTCAGTTCTCTCTCCTTCAGTTCTCTCCATCACTTCTCCTTCAGTTCTCCCTTCAGTTATCCTTCACTTCTCCTTCAGTTCTCTCTCCTTCAGTTCTCATTCAGTTCTCCTTTAGTTCTCTCTCCTTCAGTTCTCATTCAGTTCTCCTTCACTTCTCCTTCAGTTCTCTCTCCTTCAGTTCTCCTTCAGTTCTCTCTCCTTCACTTCTCTTTCAGTTCTCCTTCAGTTCTCTCTCCATCAGTTCTCCTTCAGTTCTCCTTCAGTTCTCTCTCCATCAGTTCTCCTTCAGTTCTCCTTCAGTTCTCTCTGTTTACAGCTGCTGACCAACACTTTATGAAACTGAAGCTCCTGACCTCAGCTCTTCCTCTTCCTCTTCCTCTTCCTCTTCCTCCTCCTCTTCCTCCCCCCTCACACACACACACTGATGCTTTTGTCTCCAATCTGTCATGTAGCTCGCTGTGCGACGTCACACTGAACCGGCTGTGCGACGTCACACTGAATCGGCTGTGCGACGTCACACTGAACCGGCTGTGCGACGTCACACTGAACCGGCTGTGCGACGTCACACTGAACCGGCTGTGATGTGAGAACACAGAGGCCTAGATATTATATAAACGGACAGAATAAATGAGTAACTGACTCGATAAATAAATGTCATTAAATGAAGGAAAAACAATTTAAAAAATAAATGTAGCCATTAATTAATTGATAAAATGTGACAAATGTTAGAATTTGCTTCTTTATTTATTTTTCCTTTTCAGTAATTCCCTTATTTATTTATTTATTTACTCTTCTGTTTAATTTTCTTATTTTATTTATTCATGTATTTATTTCTATACATTTTTTAATTTATTTATATTTGCATTTTTTATGCATTTATTTATTTATTTCTGCACAATTTGCGATGCAGAAAAGATCAAATAAATATATATTTTAAAGAATCACATCAACAGTTTGATGGGAAGAGGAGACAAGTCTGGACCATTAATCATCATATTTACTTTAATTCATGTGTTCTCCACTGATATGATTATTGATTCATTAATTATAAACAGCTTGACTTCAGTCTGACTTTAATTTGACAGCAGCTGATTGGCTGAGGGTTCATGTGACAGTTTGGAGAGGAAAGCCCTCTGATAGGCTCTCCCCAACCTCACAACACTTCCTGTTGAAGAGATGCCCCGCCCACTATGATGCTGTTTGAACAGGCTGCATGCTATTGGCTGAGAGAGCTCGGTCACGTGATGCATCCTGAGAAACGAGAGCTCAACAACCAATCAGAGTAGACAGCAGTTCTATTATAGATCTCTACTGAATACTAGAAGTTTAATAACTAATCGTCTATGAACCTTCACTCTGTTTGCTTCTCTGTGCATGAAGCTGCATGTGACCGTATATCAATATGGATTATGATCAAAGGCTGTGATTGGAGGCGATGAGGGAGGCCGGAGATTAAAGGGGACGCACAAGAGATGGATGTCAAGATACTGCATTTCCCATAATGCAACTAGACAGCATCTTTTGTAGAACTGTGGAGCGGGTTATAAAGGATATAGACCTTTTCTTTGTTAGTAACCATGGTGACGTGTTAGTAACCATGGTGACGTGTTTAGTGGGCAGAGCGTTAAGTGGAGGCAGAATAACTCTCTGAACACGTTAGCTAACGCTGGCTAGCTAACGCTGGCTGGCTATCGCTGCCTGGCTATCGCTGCCTGGCTAACGCTGGCTGGCTAACGCTGGCTGGCTAACGCTGGCTGGCTATCGCTGCCTGGCTATCGCTGGCTGGCTATCGCTGGCTGGCTATCGCTGGCTGGCTATCGCTGCCTGGCTATCGCTGGCTGGCTAACGCTGGCTGGCTATCGCTGCCTGGCTATCGCTGGCTGGCTATCGCTGGCTGGCTATCGCTGCCTGGCTATCGCTGGCTGGCTATCGCTGCCTGGCTATCGCTGCCTGGCTATCGCTGGCTGGCTATCGCTGCCTGGCTATCGCTGCCTGGCTAACGCTGGCTGGCTATCTCTGGCTGGCTAACGCTGGCTGGCTATCGCTGGCTGGCTAACGCTGGCTGGCTAACGCTGGCTGGCTATCTCTGGCTGGCTAACGCTGCCTGGCTATCGCTGGCTGGCTAACGCTGGCTGGCTAACGCTGGCTGGCTATCGCTGGCTGGCTAACGCTGGCTGGCTATCGCTGCCTGGCTATCGCTGCCTGGCTATCGCTGGCTGGCTAACGCTGGCTGGCTATCGCTGCCTGGCTATCGCTGGCTGGCTAACGCTGGCTGGCTAACGCTGGCTGGCTATCGCTGGCTGGCTAACTCTGGCTGGCTAACGCTGGCTGGCTATCGCTGGCTGGCTATCGCTGCCTGGCTATCGCTGGCTGGCTAACTCTGGCTAGCTAACGCTGGCTGGCTATCGCTGGCTGGCTATCGCTGGCTGGCTAACTCTGGCTAGCTAACGCTGGCTGGCTAACGCTGGCTGGCTAACGCTGGCTAGCTAACGCTGGCTGGCTAACGCTGGCTGGCTAACGCTGACTGGCTAACTCTGGCTGGCTAACGCTGGCTGGCTAACGCTGACTGGCTAACTCTGGCTAGCTAACGCTGGCTAGCTAACGCTGGCTGGCTAACGCTGGCTGGCTAACGCTGGCTGGCTAACGCTGGCTAGCTAACGCTGGCTGGCTAACGCTGGCTGGCTAACGCTGGCTGGCTAACGCTGGCTGGCTAACTCTGGCTAGCTAACGCTGGCTGGCTATCGCTGGCTGGCTATCGCTGCCTGGCTATCGCTGGCTGGCTAACTCTGGCTGGCTAACGCTGGCTGGCTAACGCTGGCTGGCTAACGCTGGCTAGCTAACGCTGGCTAGCTAACGCTGGCTGGCTAACGCTGGCTGGCTAACTCTGGCTGGCTAACGCTGGCTAGCTAACGCTGGCTAGCTAACGCTGGCTAGCTAACGCTGGCTGGCTAACGCTGGCTGGCTAACGCTGGCTGGCTAACGCTGGCTGGCTAACTCTGGCTAGCTAACGCTGGCTAGCTAACGCTGGCTAGCTAACGCTGGCTAGCTAACGCTGGCTGGCTAACGCTGGCTGGCTAACGCTGGCTAGCTAACGCTGGCTAGCTAACGCTGGCTGGCTAACGCTGGCTGGCTAACGCTGGCTAGCTAACGCTGGCTGGCTAACGCTGGCTAGCTAATGCTGGCTGGCTAACGCTGGCTGGCTAACGCTGCCTAGCTATCGCTGGCTGGCTAACGCTGCCTAGCTATCGCTGGCTGGCTAACGCTGGCTGGCTAACGCTGGCTAGCTAATGCTGGCTGGCTAACGCTGGCTGGCTATCGCTGGCTGGCTAACTCTGGCTAGCTAACGCTGGCTAGCTAACGCTGGCTGGCTAACGCTGGCTGGCTAACGCTGGCTAGCTAACGCTGGCTGGCTAACGCTGGCTAGCTAATGCTGGCTGGCTAACGCTGGCTGGCTAACGCTGCCTAGCTATCGCTGGCTGGCTATCGCTGGCTGGCTAACGCTGGCTGGCTAACGCTGGCTAGCTAATGCTGGCTGGCTAACGCTGGCTGGCTATCGCTGGCTGGCTAACTCTGGCTAGCTAACGCTGGCTAGCTAACGCTGGCTGGCTAACGCTGGCTGGCTAACGCTGGCTGGCTATCGCTGGCTGGCTATCGCTGGCTGGCTAACGCTGGCTAGCTAACGCTGGCTGGCTAACGCTGGCTGGCTAACGCTGGCTAGCTAATGCTGGCTGGCTAACGCTGGCTGGCTAACGCTGCCTAGCTATCGCTGGCTGGCTATCGCTGGCTGGCTAACGCTGGCTGGCTAACGCTGGCTGGCTAACGCTAGCTGGCTAACGCCGGCTAGCAAGTATTGTTGTCTTGTTTTTTTAACGCTGGCTGAATAAAATGCTAGTTTGTCTCAACCCGTGCCGTCACTCTCTCTCCAGGATCACCAGCGGTAGTTGAGAAAATGAATATGACCCAACGGGACCAGGTTAGCCGACCGCTACGCCGCTGGAGACGGAGACGGAGGGAAAGGGTTGCTAATATTCTGCTAAACTATTAGCATCATTTCCTCTCCGTCTCTGAAACGCTTCTCTGATATTGTAGCTCTAGAGCCTCGAATCACAGTTAGTCCTCTCTCATGTCTGTGATTCTGGATTCAGCCAACAACAAGAGGACATTTAGATGTGGAGCTTTAGCCCACTTCTAGCGTTAGCCTCCAGCTAACACATGACGTCATCATGACCTCATCATGACGTCATGATGAGGTCATCACTAAAACGGTCTATAAAGGATTTATTAGTTCAAATAGAAACTCAGGACTCGATAATACAGGTTCATATTCTCACTGCCAGGTTGAATTATTATCACTTTGTTTCTCAGAAATCATTTGTTCGCCTATTTAAACATAATAATAATAATAATAATAATGAACTGGGGAAGTTTCTATTAGTGTCTCTATGCTTTTATTTTAGTCTCTTCATCGCAGCCTTTGAAAGATGAAAAGTGTCTCGTTAGTTAGAGAAGATTATGTTAAAGATATAAACTGGGAAAACAAAGTAGTTAAACTTGTGTTTGGTGGATTATTTCTCTGTTGTTCCAATGCTAATGGTGATGCTAATGCTAATGGTCATTGTATTCTACATGGTTGAAAGCCTGTTTATTTACCTTCACAATGATGTCACACTTGTAAGGATCATGTATTTGTGGGATGAGCAGCACAGCTGATTATGTGGGGAGCGACCAAGAACAATGTTCCAAAATGCTCCGTCAATGGTAAACAGTGTATTCTCCTGTTGGTGTTGACTCTTGTTGTGAGTTGTTTGGTGGATGATTGAACTCTCTATCAGTAACAAGGAACAAACAAGACATATTGATTGATTGAATCCACCGTCAGGAGCCTCAGTAGCGGTGGAAGATCCATACGCAGCCACAACAGCCTGGCACCTCCTCCTCATGCTGGTCACCAACCTGGTCACACGTTGCTGTGGGATGGCGTTCCATTCCTCAACCAGGATTGGTTGCAGGTCAGCCAGCGTGGTTGTGTTGGTCACTCTAACACGTACAGCACGCTCAAGCTGATCCCACAAGTGTTGAGTTGGGTTGAGGTGTGGACTCTTGGCAGGCCGTTCCATTCTCTCTCCTCCCACATTGTGGAGGTAGTCTGTGATAACCCTGGCTCTGTGGGGGGGCGTTGTTTCTTGGAGGATGAAGTTAGGTGCCAGATTGTGGAGATATGGGATCACCACTGGCTGCAGAATTTCATCCTGATATCTCCCTGCATTGAGATGGCCTTCGATGATGACAAGCCTTGTTTTGCCAGTGAGGGAGATGCCCCCCCCCCCACACCATGACACTGCCCCCACCAAAAGCTGTTACTCCATCAGTTCAACAATCAGCAGAGCGTTCTCCACGTCGTCTCCATACTTTGACCTGCCATCCAACTTTGGCAGACAGAACCTGGACTCATCACTGAACATGACATTCCCCCACATGTTCAGGTTCCATTGTCTGTGTTGGAGACACCAGCGCCAACGGGCCTGACGGTGAAGGGCAGTCATTGCAGGCTTCCTGGTAGCCTCATGAGAATACACTGTTTACCATTGGCAGAGCATTTTGGAACATTGTTCTTGGGCGCTCCCCACATAATCAGCTGTGCTGCTCATCCCACAAATGCATGATCCTTACAAGTGTGACATCATTGTGAAGGTAAATAAACAGGCTTTCCAACCATGTAAAATACAATGACCATTAGCATTGATACAACAGAGAAATAATCCACCAAACACAAGTTTAACAACTTTGTTTTTCCAGTATATATATATATATATATATATATATATATATATATTAAAGATTATATTAGGCTTTTTAATGATTCTAAGTGTACTGATGTCATGACTATCTGCACCGTGATTGGTTGTCCCTGACCCCGCCTCTCTGCTGACAGGACAAGACGAGCGCGCTCAGTCTGAGCAACGTAGCTGGAGTGTTCTACATCCTGATTGGAGGGCTGGGGCTCGCCATGCTGGTGGCGCTGGTCGAGTTTTGCTACAAGTCCCGGATCGAGTCCAGAAGGATGAAGGTGAGTAATTTTGTAATGTGCTCATAATGAACTCATTAATGTTTACACACTGACTGATTCATGGACTCCTATCTTGCAGGAGCTCATCGACGCCGCCATGAGTAGCAGCAGCCTCAGCAGGATGGCGGGTGGCGGCGGTGCAGCGGCGTGCGGGTACGGAGGAGGAGCATCAGGGCTCGGAGGTGAGAACGGACGCGTTGTGGCGCATGATTTCCCGAAAGCCGGAGCTCAAGGTTTACCATGCATGAGCAAAGCTGGCGGCCTGGGACTGTCCTCCACAGGCATGTGATCTAAACCGAGGCTCCTGATTGGACGGTACACACCTGCCGGCCTGTTGGTAGGGAAGGAAGGAGGGAAGGAAGGAAGGAAGGAAACGAGGAGACGAAACTAACTCAAACTTTTTCTACGTAGTTCTCCTCTTCCTCCTCCTCGTCTGCAATAATAGAACCAGAGGAGCCAATACGGTTTTAAACGTCTGAATTGATGCACCTGCTCTTCTTCTTCTTCTTCATCTTCCTCATCCCGCCCTTCACTCCTCTTCCTCTTCCTCCTCTTCTTCCTCGTCAAGTTCACGCTAAACGCCACTTTCACATCTGAGAGGGTCGAGAGGAGTTAAAGCATGTAAACCTTTTAAACACAGACAAACACTTGTGTTGATAATATTCAGGAGAAGATCTGATCAGTGAACTGCTGCCTCCGTCATAATAATAATAATAATAATAGATTATATATGTCAGTGTGAAGACAGGCGTGTCACATGCTGAGTTTTATGCACAAAATGCTTTTTTTTCTATATTTAGTGGCGACCGTATGCAGATGATGTGATGTTAGAGGTCTTCAGCGGTCCAACAGGTCGGACTCATGATGGTCTCTCGTCATATAGTTCATAAAATATGTCATCATAAAAATAAATTCCAAAAATATTTACAAATATATAGAAATAATTAAAGTTCCTGCACCAACCAATAATAATTAAAGTTCCTGCACCAACCATCAGTGTAGCTCCCTGACAACTACATGCCTGTTTGCATTCACACAGCCAACAGGAACGCTGAAGTGACGTCAGCCAGCCGGCGCCGTGATCGGCGAGGTCACTGTTTCACAAACTCTCTTCTATTTTTTAATTATATAAGATAAACATAATCATAATATACATCATATAAACTCAACTAAACAGCGTTTGTGACGTCAGTTTGAATCAGCTTCTTCCGCTCACCGGGTGTTCTTTGTGCTAACGGGTTAAGATGGTGACACACAGACCTGAGACCAGAACCTGGACCCTGAAGACCTCTAGCTGGTGTTAACCTGCTCTGGTCTGGTTTAAAGCATGTTGTAGCACCTCCACTGATCTGAGATATCAGATCAATAAGATATAATGTACTTCCTCCTCAGTGTTTCTCTGGACTTGAACACACAGTAGAAGTTTTTATACTCTGAAACTGAACTAATATCAGGAATAATACTTCACGTTTGTATGATATGAATGAATCATGTGACAAACTACACTTTGTCTAAATAATGTGACTTTTAATTGATTTATCAGTTTATAATCATTTTGATTTTATTGATTATTGATTCAGATCAGTTCCTCTATTTAATAAAAACTCAACATTATCTTGACTTGTGTATTTCTTTCTAGTTTTATGGACAGTTTTATAACTAGCTAGCAGCACTAGCTGCTAACTAGCTGCTAACCAGCTGTTAACTAGCTGCTAACTAGCTGCTAACTCGCTGCTAACTAGCTGCTAACTAGCTGCTAACCAGCTGCTAACCCGCTGCTAACCAACTGCTAACCAGCTGCTAACCCGCTGCTAACGCGCTGCTAACTAGCTGCTAACTCGCTGCTAACTAGCTGCTAACTCGCTGCTAACCAACTGCTAACTAGCTGCTAACTCGCTGCTAACTAGCTGCTAACCAGCTCCAAAAGTCACTAAATCTAGAGAGAAAGTCTCCAAGTCATCAACACTGACAGTCCTCCCTCCAGAGACACCCCCCCAATACTATCATTAGGTAGGTAGACAGGTATGAGTACAGGTAGACAGGTAGGAGGACAGGTAGACAGGTTGGAGGACAGGTAGACAGGTAGGAGTAAAGGTAGACAGGTAGGAGGACAGGTAGACAGGTAGGAGGACAGGTAGACAGGTAGGAGTAAAGGTAGACAGGTAGGAGGACAGGTAGACAGGTAGGAGGACAGGTAGACAGGTAGGAGTAAAGGTAGACAGGTTGCAGGACAGGTAGACAGGTAGGAGGACAGGTAGACAGGTAGGAGTAAAGGTAGACAGGTTGCAGGGCAGGTAGACAGGTAGGAGGACAGGTAGGTAGACAGGTTGGAGGACAGGTAGACAGGTTGGAGGACAGGTAGACAGGTAGGAGGACAGGTAGACAGGTAGGAGGACAGGTAGACAGGTAGGAGGACAGGTAGACAGGTTGCAGGACAGGTAGACAGGTAGGAGAACAGGTAGGTAGACAGGTTGGAGGACAGGTAGACAGGTTGGAGGACAGGTAGACAGGTTGGAGGACAGGTAGACAGATAGGAGGACAGGTAGACAGGTAGGAGGACAGGTAGATAGGTTTGAGGACAGGTAGACAGGTTGGAGGACAGGTAGACAGGTTGGAGGACAGGTAGACAGGTTGGAGGACAGGTAGACAGGTCACCAACCTTAACTCTATAAGATGAATCCTCGTGTTGACGAAACAATCTCTACTCAAGGTCCACTTACTCGCCTGTTCCGGGACTTTCGACCGTATCACACCATGGAAAAGGTGACTGTTCTGTTTACAGTATCTGTGATACAGTACTACACAAATACTACACAAATACCTGTCCTGTATAAACACAGGTGTACATCCTGTTCCTGAGTACATGTCCCAGTAAACCAAAGCTGTTTCCATAGCAACAGCCTGGCAGGAAGAGGTCTGTACTGTTTCTGGTTATTGTTCTTGCTCTGTGGTTCTCCTCTGGGATCAATAAAGTCTTATTACATCTTTTCTTTCTTTGATCCGGTTTAATCGTCTCGTTTTATTTTGAAGTAGCCTTTTATAGCGGAAGCCCTGTAGTAAATACAGGAAGTTGACGTGAGCTCCCTTCTGATTGGTCGATGGTAGATACGCTCGCTGTGACCAATCAGAGAGCAGCTTGGTGGACAAAGACAGTTTCGACGCCATTTTGACATATTTCTCTTAAACTCAATGGAAGAATAAGAAAGAAAGATGTCTGGACGCGGAAAAGGAGCGGGAAAGGTTCGAGCCAAGGCGAAGAGCCGCTCCTCTCGGGCCGGGCTTCAGTTCCCCGTCGGCCGTGTCCACAGACACTTGAGGAAGGGTAACTACGCCCATCGTGTCGGTGCCGGAGCTCCGGTGTACCTGGCGGCGGTGCTGGAGTATCTGACCGCTGAGATCCTGGAGCTGGCCGGGAACGCTGCCCGCGACAACAAGAAGACCCGTATCATCCCCCGTCACCTGCAGCTGGCCGTCCGCAACGACGAGGAGCTCAACAAGCTGCTGGGCGGAGTGACCATCGCTCAGGGCGGCGTGCTGCCCAACATCCAGGCGGTCCTGCTGCCCAAGAAGGCCGAGAAGGCCAACAAGAAGTAGACTCCCGGAACAACAACCACAACAACAACAACAACAACAACGGCTCTTAGAAGAGCCGTTGTTGTTGTTCTTCTAAGAGCCACACAACAACAACTAGAGAGACAACTCCCCACTTACTGTCATCATTCAGTCACACACTACAATACTGTGGCTGTATTACTCTGATATGATGAGTTAATAGAGCAGTGATTATAGAGTCTGATGAACCTTTAGAGTGTTGATGCTTCTTCATCTCTACAGGCCCAGTGTGAACCGGTTCTGACCCCTAAACCAGCAGCTATTAACACACATTCACTGGCCTCTTATTGTGGGAAAAGAAGACATACATAAGTTCATAAAGATACATAAACTGTCGATAAAATATAAATAGAATTTTTTTCAAAAAGAAAAAGAAATATAAATGAATGTATATCTACATGAGTGATAAATATATGAAAACATTTAACACCAAAATAAGTAGTAAGTAACTGGTTATATTTAATATTCACAGAATGTTCCTGTGCAATGATGAATGTGTTTTATACATTTGATTCCCATTTCATCACTATATTATATTTCTATTTAACAGAACTTAAATTTAAAGGTCCCATATTGTATAAAGTCAGATTTTCATGTCTTTTATATTATAAAGCAGGTTTAAGTTCTTTATATATCAATCCTGTTAAACTATCAAAACACTCAATATACGGAGAATCACACAGCCCGTATTCAGAACCTGAGCGTTTGAAACAAGCCGTCAGGACTTCTGTCCATTTGTGATGTCACAAATATACAATATATAGATCATTACACGGTTTTAAACATAAACATACTAAATGTGTCCCAGTTTATTTCCTGTTGCAGCGTATGTAAATAACATCAGCTGACAGGAAGTGAACATGAACACAAGCTGTTGCCTAGCAACGCAATTCTGTTGAAATGTGCTAAAATGGAGCATTTCAGACAGACAGGTGAATACAGGTATATTCAGACAGACGGATAGGTGAATATGGACCCGACGGTGGCCCATCACACGGACCACGGACGTGTTCCTCTGACCCGACGGTGGCCCATCACACGGACCACGGACGTGTTCCTCTGACCCGACGGTGGCCGGGCTGCAGTTCATCATGTTCAGCTGCTTAATTATTCTTTGTTCTAATATTATATTTATATAATATAATATTGTCTTACGGTATTTATATAACAGTATTTATATAACAGTATTTATTTAACAGTATTTATTTAACAGTATTTATAGAACAGTATTTATTTAACAGTATTTATTTAACAGTATTTATTTAACAGTATTTATAGAACAGTATTTATTTAACAGTATTTATTTAACAGTATTTATAGAACAGTATTTATAGAACAGTATTTATTTAACAGTATTTATAGAACAGTATTTATAGAACAGTATTTATTTAACAGTATTTATAGAACAGTATTTATTTAACAGTATTTATAGAACAGTATTTATTTAACAGTATTTATAGAACAGTATTTATTTAACAATATTTATAGAACAGTATTTATAGAACAGTATTTATTTAACAATATTTATAGAACAGTATTTATAGAACAGTATTTATTTAACAGTATTTATTTAACAGTATTTATAGAACAGTATTTATATAACAGTATTTATTTAACAGTATTTATTTAACAGTATTTATTTAACAGTATTTATAGAACAGTATTTATAGAACAGTATTTATAGAACAGTATTTATTTAACAGTATTTATTTAACAGTATTTATAGAACAGTATTTATTTAACAGTATTTATTTAACAGTATTTATAGAACAGTATTTATAGAACAGTATTTATTTAACAGTATTTATTTAACAGTATTTATAGAACAGTATTTATAGAACAGTATTTATTTAACAGTATTTATAGAACAGTATTTATAGAACAGTATTTTTAGAACAGTATTTATATAACAGTATTTATATAACAGTATTTATTTAACAGTATTTATTTAACAGTATTTATAGAACAATATTTATTTAACAGTATTTATTTAACAGTATTTATAGAACAGTATTTATTTAACAGTATTTATAGAACAGTATTTATTTAACAGTATTTATTTAACAGTATTTATAGAACAGTATTTATTTAACAGTATTTATAGAACAGTATTTATAGAACAGTATTTATTTAACAGTATTTATAGAACAGTATTTATTTAACAGTATTTATTTAACAGTATTTATAGAACAGTATTTATTTAACAGTATTTATTTAACAGTATTTATAGAACAGTATTTATTTAACAGTATTTATTTAACAGTATTTATAGAACAGTATTTATAGAACAGTATTTATTTAACAGTATTTATAGAACAGTATTTATTTAACAGTATTTATTTAACAGTATTTATAGAACAGTATTTATAGAACAGTATTTATTTAACAGTATTTGTGATGATGGTTCATCTTAAAACTTGAAAACAGAATAACATTTCTGTGACGTGCGTTTCAGCTCTTGTTGTGTTTGAACTCACTATTTTATATATATATATTTATATATAAAGAATATAAAGAATATATAGAATATAACACATCGGAGCATTTGTTCCTTTTTTTATTAATATTTTGAACATTTCTGTGTAATATATATAAACACGTTAAAGACGAGGAGGACCAGCTGATGGACTTCAGACGGGTTGTGACCCTCCAGGTGGTTTCTGGGAGATCTGAGAGGAGACGTCTTCTAATGTTCCGTCACGCCTCATCAGATCATCTCTTCATCGCTTCACCTCTTCATCACCCTGCAGAGCTGCTCAGTTAGACCACGGCTCGTTGGCTTAGACAAACACACAGTCAGCAGTCTGGAGTCAGCCTCCTCTTCATCACCGAAGACCAGTCAGCCTCCTTTTCATCACTGAAGTACAGTCAGCCTCCTCTTCATCACCGAAGACCAGTCAGCCTCCTCTTCATCACTGAAGACCAGTCAGCCTCCTTTTCATCACTGAAGACCAGTCAGCCTCCTCTTCATCACTGAAGACCAGTCAGCCTCCTCTTCATCACCGAAGACCAGTCAGCCTCCTCTTCATCACTGAAGACCAGTCAGCCTCCTCTTCATCACCGAAGACCAGTCAGCCTCCTTTTCATCACCGAAGACCAGTCAGCCTCCTCTTCATCACTGAAGACCAGTCAGCCTCCTCTTCATCACCGAAGACCAGTCAGCCTCCTCTTCATCACTGAAGACCAGTCAGCCTCCTCTTCATCACCGAAGACCAGTCAGCCTCCTTTTCATCACTGAAGACCAGTCAGCCTCCTCTTCATCACCGAAGACCAGTCAGCCTCCTCTTCATCACCGAAGACCAGTCAGCCTCCTCTTCATCACTGAAGACCAGTCAGCCTCCTCTTCATCACCGAAGACCAGTCAGCCTCCTCTTCATCACTGAAGTACAGTCAGCCTCCTCTTCATCACTGAAGACCAGTCAGCCTCCTCTTCATCACCGAAGACCAGTCAGCCTCCTCTTCATCACCGAAGACCAGTCAGCCTCCTCTTCATCACTGAAGACCAGTCAGCCTCCTCTTCATCACCGAAGACCAGTCAGCCTCCTCTTCATCACTGAAGTACAGTCAGCCTCCTCTTCATCACTGAAGACCAGTCAGCCTCCTCTTCATCACCGAAGACCAGTCAGCCTCCTCTTCATCACTGAAGTAGGTCTAAGAAGGTCTGCTGGTCTAGGGTCTGCTGGTCTAGGGTCTGCTGGTCTGCTGGTCTGCTGGTCTAGGGTCTGCTGGTCTAAGGTCTAGGGGGTAACAGGTGTTGTTGTGCTGATCTCAGCAGCAGTTGGAGGTTAATGGGAGGGGGGGGGACAAAGGGGGAGTTAATGGGGGGGGTTAATAACCGGTGATCAGATGATGTCGCCTCATTAACTCTGTTTGTTCTACTGAGTGCTGCAGCAGCCAATCAGAAGAGAGCAGAGCTGCGGCAGCCAATCAGAGGAGAGCACACACACTGGGTGGGCGTGTCCAGGAGGAGATGAAGGAGGATAAATAGAGAAGAGGTCTTCTGCTCTGCCTCAAACCCACTCCTCCTGCTCTCTGTTCCTCCTCCTCTTCATCACAGAGTTCACCTGCTCCTCTACAGGTGAGATACTGCTCCTCTTCCTCCTTCATCTCCTCCTTCATCTCCTCTTCATCTCCTCCTTCATCTCCTCCTCTACAGGTGAGATACTGCTCCTCTTCCTCCTTCATCTCCTCCTTCATCTCCTCTTCATCTCCTCCTTCATCTCCTCCTCTACAGGTGAGATACTGCTCCTCTTCCTCCTTCATCTCCTCCTTCATCTCCTCCTCTACAGGTGAGATACTGCTCCTCTTCCTCCTTCATCTCCTCTTTATCTCCTCCTTCATCTCCTCCTTCATCTCCTCTTCATCTCCTCCTTCATCTCCTCCTCTACAGGTGAGATACTGCTCCTCTTCCTCCTCTATCTCCTCCTTCATCTCCTCCTTCATCTCCTCTTCATCTCCTCCTCCTCTACAGGTGAGATACTGCTCCTCCTCTTCCTCCTCTATCTCCACCTTCATCTCCTCCTCCTCCTCTTCCTCCTCTTCATCTCTTCCTTCTCCTCCTCTATGTGTCCAGCTCCAGTCCATGATGGCGTCCTCCTCTTCATCTCCTCCTCCTCTTCCTCGTCTTCATCTCTTCCATCCTTGTGTTCTGTCCAGCTCCAGTCCATGATGGGTTCCTCGTGGCTCCAGGCGGTGTCTCTGCTGGTCCTGCTGGTGGTGTCGTGGCCCAGCGGTTCTCAGGCCGCCGCCGGTCCTCAGCACCTGTGTGGGTCTCACCTGGTGGATGCTCTGTACCTGGTCTGTGGAGACCGAGGCTTCTTCTACAACCCCAAGAGAGACGTGGACCCTCTGATGGGTGAGACATCTTGTTGTAGTTGTAGTATTCAGATCCTTTACTCTAGTTAAAGTACCACTACCTAGTACTAGTACACCTTTAACACCTGGTAGTTGTTGTAGTATTCAGATCCTTTACTCTAGTTAAAGTACCACTACCTAGTACTAGTACACCTTTAACACCTGGTAGTTGTTGTAGTATTCAGATCCTTTACTCTAGTTAAAGTACCACTACCTAGTACTAGTACACCTTTAACACCTTTAACACCTGGTAGTTGTTGTAGTATTCAGATCTTTTACTCTAGTTAAAGTACCACTACCTAGTACTAGTACACCTTTAACACCTTTAACACCTGGTAGTTGTTGTAGTATTCAGATCTTTTACTCTAGTTAAAGTACCACTACCTAGTACTAGTACACCTTTAACACCTGGTAGTTGTTGTAGTATTCAGATCCTTTACTCTAGTTAAAGTACCACTACCTAGTACTAGTACACCTTTAACACCTTTAACACCTGGTAGTTGTTGTAGTATTCAGATCTTTTACTCTAGTTAAAGTACCACTACCTAGTACTAGTACACCTTTAACACCTGGTAGTTGTTGTAGTATTCAGATCCTTTACTCTAGTTAAAGTACCACTACCTAGTACTAGTACACCTTTAACACCTGGTAGTTGTTGTAGTATTCAGATCCTTTACTCTAGTTAAAGTACCACTACCTAGTACTAGTACACCTTTAACACCTGGTAGTTGTTGTAGTATTCAGATCTTTTACTCTAGTTAAAGTACCACTACCTAGTACTAGTACACCTTTAACACCTTTAACACCTGGTAGTTGTTGTAGTATTCAGATCTTTTACTCTAGTTAAAGTACCACTACCTAGTACTAGTACACCTTTAACACCTGGTAGTTGTTGTAGTATTCAGATCCTTTACTCTAGTTAAAGTACCACTACCTAGTACTAGTACACCTTTAACACCTGGTAGTTGTTGTAGTATTCAGATCCTTTACTCTAGTTAAAGTACCACTACCTAGTACTAGTACACCTTTAACACCTTTAACACCTGGTAGTTGTTGTAGTATTCAGATCTTTTACTCTAGTTAAAGTACCACTACCTAGTACTAGTACACCTTTAACACCTGGTAGTTGTTGTAGTATTCAGATCCTTTACTCTAGTTAAAGTACCACTACCTAGTACTAGTACACCTTTAACACCTGGTAGTTGTTGTAGTATTCAGATCCTTTACTCTAGTTAAAGTACCACTACCTAGTACTAGTACACCTTTAACACCTGGTAGTTGTTGTAGTATTCAGATCCTTTACTCTAGTTAAAGTACCACTACCTAGTACTAGTACACCTTTAACACCTTTAACACCTGGTAGTTGTTGTAGTATTCAGATCCTTTACTCTAGTTAAAGTACCACTACCTAGTACTAGTACACCTTTAACACCTTTAACACCTGGGCTCCGTCTGTGTGTCCCGCCAGGTTTCCTCCCTCCCAAGGCGGGCGTAGCGGCAGCGGTGGGCGGTGAGAACGAGGTGGCTGAGCTGGGCTTCAAGGAGCAGATGGAGATGATGGTGAAGAGAGGCATCGTGGAGCAGTGCTGCCACCGGCCATGCAACATCTTCGACCTGCAGAACTACTGCAACTGAACCGCCCCGAGGCTGGGTTAGCCTAGCTTAGCTTAGCTTAGCCTAGCCTAGCATAGCTTAACTTCTTGGCTAACTTAGCTTGACCTCCCCCCCCCCCCCCCATCAGTGACGTCATCTCTCTGAGAAATGGATGAAATTATTTTTCCTACAAAATAAAGTTTTGTGAATTAATAAGATATTAAGATGTGTGTGTTTATTAATGTGGTGACTTTTATAATACTCTCTTTATTCTCATTAAATAAATAAATAATAATAATAATAATAATAATAATAATAATAATGAATTGTTTTCATTATTATTATTATTATTATTATTATTATTATATAGCACTTTTTAAAACAAAGG
>JAUPFX010000018.1:30965621-30983121 GCA_036937225.1 Sebastes paucispinis
ACACACCTGGACAACAGCACTCACACTACAGGTAACACACACACCTGGACAACAGCACTCACACTACAGGTAACACACACACCTGGACAACAGCACTCACACTACAGGTAACACACACCTGGACAACAGCACTCACACTACAGGTAACACACACACCTGGACAACAACACTCACACTACAGGTAACACACACACCTGGACAACAGCTCTTACACTACAGGTAACACACACACCTGGACAACAGCACTCACACTACAGGTAACACACACACCTGGACAACAGCACTCACACTACAGGTAACACACACACCTGGACAACAGCTCTCACACTACAGGTAACACACACACCTGGACAACAGCACTCACACTACAGGTAACACACACACCTGGACAACAGCTCTCACACTACAGGTAACACACACACCTGGACAACAGCACTCACACTACAGGTAACACACACCTGGACAACAACACTCACACTACAGGTAACACACACCTGGACAACAACACTCACACTACAGGTAACACACACCTGTTGTATCTGTGTCATGGGTTAAAGCTCAGTGTTCACTGATGGTGTGTAAAGAACCTTGTTTTTCTAGGATCTGGGTTAAATCTTATATTAATTAAGGAGGTGGAGAGTTCCCATACTATATATATTTATATATACTCTAAATAGTTTAATAATAGTTTATTGAAAATAGTTGTTTGGATTTCAATGATCCAAACAATGAAGCTTTTAAACTGTTTCTGTCCAGATGTGCAGACAGACGCCACCTACAACCCCTGGCTGGGCCTGAGTCTGGCCCTGCTGTCGGCCTTCCTGATTGGTGGGAGCGTCATTCTAAAGAAGAAAGCTCTCCTCCGATTGGCTAGCACCGGACACACCAGAGCAGGTGAGCAGAGCTCAATATTAATGATTGTTTTTATTTTATTAAAATTAATGCAGAAAACAAGAAAAGATGAATTTAGTGGAGTGAAATTTGGTGTAAATTATTAGTTCATCGTTCGGTCCTTCAGCAGTTTGTTGTTGATATTTCATGTTCCCCGTGGTGGAGGATTTCTATGCAGGACGTTTCAAACCTCTGATAGTTGGTTTTCAAGGAAATAAATGTAAACAACAGGAAAGTGATAATCCAACCCAGTCTCACAGGAAAGCGTCCATCCCCGTCCATCATGTCCATACCTTCCATACCGTCCATCCTGCCCTTCATGTCCATCCCGTCCATCCCTTCCATCACGTCCATCCCCGTCCATCCCGTCCATCCTGCCCTTCTTTGTATTCTATGTCACTAACTCTTATCGTAGCATTTACACGGGGATGCGTTTACATTACAGCCAGTACAGGAAAGATGGCGTACAAATGACACGCGTAAATCAAGAAAACTCAACGTAATGTTTGTACACATTTGAACTAATCATAAAGCCCGTTTACACGAAATGGCGTATAAATACCACAATAACGCACAAGGTGTTTAGCATGCAATAAGTGCTGATAAATACCACAATAACGCACAAGGTGTTTAGCGTGCAATAAGTGCTTATAAATACCACAATAACGCACAAGGTGTTTAGCGTGCAATGAGTGCTTATAAATACCACAATAATGCACAAGGTGTTTAGCGTGCAATAAGTGCTGATAAATACCACAATAATGCACAAGGTGTTTTTTTTTTTTAAAGTTATTTTTTGGGGGCATCTTTTAAGCATTTTATTGACAGTGGATAGAGTCTTGGAAAGGGGGGGGAGAGAGAGAGAGTGGATGCGGAAAGGGCCACAGGCAGGATTCAAACCCGGGCCACCGCGGTCAGGACTGAGGCCTGTTACATGGGCGCCCGCTCTACCGACTGAGCTAACCAGGCGCCCCAATGCACAAGGTGTTTAGCGTGCAATAAGTACTGATAAATACCACAATAATGCACAAGGCGTTTAGTGTGCACAAAGTACCTATAAGCCCCTATAAGTACTTATTGCACTCTTAACGCCTATTACTACCATTATTTTGGTATTTATACGCCTTTTCGTGCGAACGGGCTGTAAGATTAGTTCAAATGTGTACAAACATTCCGTTGAGTTTTCTATAATTGAAGGGTTAAAAAGGGCTGAGAAAAAGGAAAGTTAAAAAGATTTCATTGTCAGGAGGTCAACCAGTTTATATACTTCAGTCAGGAAACTAAACCTCAACATCTGACTGATGCTTTTAGGACCAAATACCTTAATGATCTTATTTAGTAGAGGTGTTTTATAGTGCTCATGTTTAACCTGAGGTAATGTTTGAACTGATTTCATCAGGTGACGGAGGTCACGGCTACCTGAAGGACTGGCTGTGGTGGGGAGGACTGGTAACCAGTAAGACTTTTATAGTTCTGTCCGTGAGGGTGACTAGAATAATATTTTAACCTTAATAACAGGAGGACATTTTAGGATATTATTTTCTTTGTTATGTCACAAAGAATCTGAGAAGATTCACGGTCTTTATCTTAGCTTAACACAAAGACTAGAAGCAGGGGGGAACTGCTAGCCTAGCCTCAATCAAAAGAGGAAAAATACACCTTACAACAAGTGTGCATCAACACCTTAAACTCCTTCAGATCAGACTATATTTATTATTTTATTGAACCTTTACTTCACCAGGATCATCCCATTGAATCTCTTTTTCTAGCGGCTTTTTAAAGCATCTTGTGCTTCATTAATTGCAATGGGAGTAAAGTTAAAATCAAAAGGTAACGTTGAGACGACAGGCCCGGGGATATAAAATGCAGATTTAGGATATTTAGTTTACTCTTTAGTTTGTATTGAGTTAATTTTGCAGCTTAATTGACTGTGATAGAGAACTGTTACTGGTGCCCAGAGGTCAACCTCCGTCTGAGAGGTGAAGTCAAAGCTGAAGAGCCTTAAACCTTCATCCTGTCTAGCAGCCAGCAGGGGGCGACTCCTCTGGTTCTATAGAAGTCTGATAGAAAATGAGCTTCTACTTCTCTCTTGATTTATGACCTCAGTAAACATTGTAAACATGAGTTTATGTTTCAAGTCTTCTTCAATACAACATGATGTTCATTTAGGGACAAAAACCAAGACGGAGACGGACAACAACCAAGATGGAGACGACCAAAAACCAAGATGGATACAACCAGAAACCAAGATGGATACAACCAAAAACCAAGATGGAGACGACCAAAACCAAGATGGATACAACCAGAAACCAAGATGGATACAACCAAAAACCAAGATGGAGACGACCAAAAACCAAGATGGATACAACCAAAAACCAAGATGGAGACGACCAAAAACCAAGATGGATACAACCAAAAACCAAGATGGAGATAACCAAAAACCAAGATGGATACAACCAGAAACCAAGATGGATACAACCAAAAACCAAGATGGAGACGACCAAAAACCAAGATGGATACAACCAAAAACCAAGATGGAGACGACCAAAAACCAAGATGGAGACGACCAAAAGCACCTGTCTTTTAAAGGGAATGGGAGATGACACTCTGATTGGTTTAATTCCTGTTATGCCCAAAACGCACCTGTGATTAATTAAGAGACTAAATACAACCTCTTTGTCCCTTGCGCCGTTTAACTAGCAAAAGTGGAGTTGGACACTTTAGACTGTACGTATGCTCTAGATGGTGAAGATAGATAAGATAGGACCTTCCTTTATTAGGTAGTGTTGGTCAGAGTACAGACGGGTCTACATAGGACGGTTAAATGTGAATGTTACTGAGGGAATAAATGTGTGTTTTTCTTTTGATGGAGCTCGGCTAGCAGTTTCCCCTCACATCCAGTCTTTGTGCTAAGCTAGGCTAAATACATCTGATATCCATCTTTATCTGTGCTGCTTCTCAGCTGAATGTAAAAGCTTTATTTTTAATATTATTATTTATCCAGATGTTCTCAGCAGTCTTTCTCTCTGCAGTGGGAGCTGGAGAGGTCTGTAACTTCGCCGCCTACATGTTTGCTCCGGCCACGCTGGTGACGCCGCTGGGCGCTCTGAGCGTCCTCATCAGGTAGTTTAACTGCAGTGTTGTTAATACACCACAGAGACAGGATAGAATAATAATAATAATAATAATAATACCATATTTCACTTTGTTTGATGAATGATTTCACTTTGTGCTTCAGTGCCGTTCTGTCCTCCTACCTGTTGGGGGAGGTGTTGAACGTGGTGGGGAAGCTCGGCTGTCTGCTCTGTGTACTGGGAAGCATCTTGCTGGTTATCCACGCTCCACAGGAACAGGAAGTGACATCGCTACAGGACATGACCAACAAGCTGCTGGAGCCTGGTGAGTTTCTACTGAGGTTATCATAGTTCATATTACTGATGTATGAGCACTCAGTTTTTATTAGATCAACTTTCTTTAATGAACTCATCAGTGTGTGCAGCAAAGTGTTGTTGGTGTGTTCAGTATAACTCAGGAGTCAGGTTCCTGGTGTTCATGGTGACCATGTTGGTGTCTCTGGTGTTTCAGGTTTCCTGGTGTTCATGGTGACCATGTTGGTGGTGTCTCCGGTGTTTCAGGTTTCCTGGTGTTCATGGTGACCATGTTGGTGGTGTCTCTGGTGGTTCAGGTTTCCTGGTGTTCACGGTGACCATGTTGGTGGTGTTTCTGGTGGTTCAGGTTTCCTGGTGTTCATGGTGACCATGTTGGTGGTGTCTCCGGTGTTTCAGGTTTCCTGGTGTTCATGGTGACCATGTTGTTGGTGTCTCCGGTGTTTCAGGTTTCCTGGTGTACTCGGCGGTGGTGTTGCTGCTGTGTTTGGTGCTCGTGTTCTTCTTCTCTCCTCGGGTCGGTCGCTCCAACATCTTCGTCTACATCAGCATCTGCTCGCTGCTCGGAGCCTTCACCGTCTCGTCCGTGAAGGGCCTCGCCATCGTCATCAACACCGGTGAGGTGTACATCAGCTGCTAGAAAGAGGAAGAGTTGCATTGTGGGTAGTGTAGGCATGAGTATGATAATGAATGAGTTACTGTGTTTTTCTCTCTCTAGTGTATTATGATGTTTCAGTGCTCGCTCGTCCTCTCACCTGGATCCTGCTGGTCACTCTCATCGTCTCCATGGTAACACAGGTGAGCTGTTCATCCTGTTTCTTAATAACACCTCACTAAAGTAGAGGTCACTGAGATGTCCTGTATGTGTGTCTGCCTGCAGGTGAACTACCTGAACAAGTCTCTGGACACCTTCAGCACCCTGCTGGTCTACCCCGTTTACTACGTCCTCTTCACCTCCGTGGTCCTCTCCACCTCCATCATCCTCTTCCAGGAGTGGAGCAGCATGGCGGCCGTGGACGTGGTCACGACGCTGGGAGCCTTCCTGGTCATCGTGGTGGGCGTCGCCATGCTCCACCTCTTCAGAGAGCTAAAGGTTGGTGTGTCTCCACAGGATGAAGCCTGATTCTGATCTAGTGGCATTAAAAGGTCCAAATTTACACTTCAGTTCAGGACAAGATACTTATAGAAATTAGTTTTTCCTCGCCAACATTTAGTGTAAGTTTCAAGCCTTATTTAACCTCCTTCATGACCAGCTAGTCTGACCTGACTGGTACCGATGGATTCATCAGGTTCTATAGTTTAACATGATACCAGTAGTAGTAGTAGTAGTAGTAGTAGTAGTAGTAGTAGTAGTAGTAGTAGTAGTAGTAGTAGTTGTAGTAGTAGTAGTAGTAGTAGTAGTGGTATGACATGGTTGGTACCGATGGATTCATCAGGTTCTCTAGTTTACTATGATACCAGTAGTAGTAGTAGTGGTTTCTATAACCCCCCCTGTTCTTATTATATTAAGGCTTATAGTTGTGCATAATGAAGGGCGTGGCCGCTATGAGGGACATGGGGCAGCTAGATATCACTGAACGCAGCCTCTCGGCCGTGTTTGTGATGTTGTACTTGTTGCTTGTTGTTTGTGATGTTGTACTTGTTGCTTGTTGTTTGTGATGTTGTACTTGTTGTTTGTGATGTTGTGCTTGTTGTTTGTGAAGTTGTACTTGTTGTTTGTGATGTTGTACTTGTTGTTTGTGATGTTGTACTTGTTGCTTGTTGTTTGTGATGTTGTACTTGTTGTTTGTGATGTTGTGCTTGTTGTTTGTGATGTTGTGCTTGTTGTTTGTGATGTTGTACTTGTTGTTTGTGATGTTGTGCTTGTTGTTTGTGATGTTGTACTTGTTGCTTGTTTGTGATGTTGTGCTTGTTGCTTGTTGTTTGTGATGTTGTACTTGTTTTTTGTGATGTTGTACTTGTTGTTTGTTGTTTGTGATGTTGTGCTTGTTGTTTGTTGTTTGTGATTTTGTACTTGTTGCTTGTTGTTTGTGATGTTGTACTTGTTTGTGATGTTGTACTTGTTGCTTGTTGTTTGTGATGATGTGCTTGTTGCTTGTTGTTTGTGATGTTGTTTGTGATGTTGTACTTGTTGTTTGTGATGTTTTGCTTGTTGCTTGTTTGTGATGTTTTGCTTGTTACTTGTTGTTTGTGATGTTGTGCTTGTTGTTTGTTGTTTGTGATGTTGTACTTGTTGCTTGTTGTTTGTGATGTTGTGCTTGTTGTTTGTGATGTTGTGCTTGTTGCTTGTTGTTTGTGATGTTGTGCTTGTTGCTTGTTGTTTGTGATGTTGTACTTGTTGCTTGTTGTTTGTGATGTTGTGCTTGTTGTTTGTGATGTTGTACTTGTTGTTTGTGATGTTGTGCTTGTTGTTTGTGATGTTGTGCTTTGTTGCTTGTTGTTTGTGATGTTGTACTTGTTGTTTGTTGTTTGTGATGTTGTACTTGTTGCTTGTTGTTTGTGATGTTGTGCTTGTTATTTGTGATGTTGTGCTTGTTGCTTGTTGTTTGTGATGTTGTGCTTGTTGCTTGTTGTTTGTGATGTTGTACTTATTGTTTGTTGTTTGTGATGTTGTACTTGTTGCTTGTTGTTTGTGATGTTGTGCTTGTTGCTTGTTGTTTGTGATGTTTTGCTTGTTGCTTGTTGTTTGTGATGTTGTGCTTGTTGCTTGTTGTTTGTGATGTTGTACTTATTGTTTGTTGTTTGTGATGTTGTACTTGTTGTTTGTGATGTTGTGCTTGTTGTTTGTGATGTTGTGCTTGTTGTTTGTGATGTTGTGCTTGTTGCTTGTTGTTTGTGATGTTGTACTTGTTGCTTGTTGTTTGTGATGTTGTACTTGTTGTTTGTGATGTTGTACTTGTTGCTTGTTGTTTGTGATGTTGTGCTTGTTGCTTGTTTGTGATGTTATGCTCGTTGAGATATTTTCATGCACATATCGGACAGATGATATCCTGACGGGCTGCTGACGGACAACATCCGTCTCCGTTGGGATATCGGGAACCGTAACGTCCGTGAAACTTGGCCATATCCTGTAATAGCGGACTCTACGGCTGCACCATTTAGAAAAAAGATCTAATTGCAGTTATTTTGACCGATACTGCATTTGCGATATGATTTGCGATATTGGAGGGTATGATCATCTTTACATCACTATTCTATATAATATTAGAATGATTATGGGGTGATTTTATCTGGGGTCTGTTTTCTTCTTCCTGTAGAAGATGACGTTGTAGTCCAGGACGTCTCTGCAGCTCCACCATATTTAATATATATAGAATAACACACAGTCACAGTTGGGATGGGCTACCTGCTGTTTTCTGTGCTGGCTGCAGGTTGGACGGTTCCACGGTTCATCACGTAGATACGAGAATGAAAACGATGCTCTGATGTCTTTCAGGTGACCATGAAGCAGCTGACCAATCAGCTGTCTCAGCCGGTGGAGAGGGAGGGGCTGGCAGAGGAGGTGTCAGCCAATGGAAGAGCAGCAGCAGGAGGAAGAGGAGGAGGAGGAGAGAATAAAAAAGAGGATAAATACGGTCTGATGGACAACATGGTGATAGAGAGTCTTCCTCCAATGAGAGAGGAAGGGCCCAGAGTCTTCATCATCAGCTGAACCACAGAAGAAGAAGAACGGAGACACAGGTTAGGGTTTCCTGTCTGGTCTGGTCAGACTGGTCAGACTGGTCAGTCTGGTCAGACTCAGACTGGTCATACTGGTCAGACTCAGACTGGTCAGACCGGTCAGACTCATACTGGTCATACTGGTCAGACTGGTCAGACTGGTCAGACGGGTGAAGGAGGTTAAATAACCCTTTCTTATTTCCAGAGCACATTTTTCACTTAAATTATCATTTCAAAACCTTTAAAATGTATCTTGTGACTTTCCATGCTTCAAATGTAAAATGTAAAATGTTTCTATAGTAACTGGAACTTTTCTAATGAAATACCTTTTAATAATAATAATAATAATACCTTTTAAGTTTGTCAAACTAGAGACCCTAAAGTCAAAGAGTTTTGTTTTATTGACTCCTTTGTGGTGCCAGGAAATGAGAGCAGAGTTAGACCTCTTCTTCTTCTGTCAGATTGTTGCTGTACTTCCTGTCTGCTGTACTTCCTGTCTACTGTACTTCCTGTCTGCTGTACTTCCTGTCTGCTATACTTCCTGTCTGCTGTACTTCCTGTCTGCTGTACTTCCTGTCTACTGTACTTCCTGTCTGCTGTACTTCCTGTCTGCTATACTTCCTGTCTGCTGTACTTCCTGTCTGCTGTACTTCCTGTCTGCTGACGGCGGTTTAGAGTTTATGAAGCAGCCACAACACACAAACTGACCATCATTCAGTGTTTACTACAACTCCAACTTTAAGCAGATATATATATATACACAGTTTATATATATACATATATATATATATATGTATATATATACAGTATATATAAAAGCCGCGTCATGATTCCTGCAGCCACTAGAGGTCGACATGATCAACCATGTGAATAGATGATAACAGCCTTCTGAACCTACTAGTAGGATTAGCTGGCCCCTTCTGACCCATATCTCTGAGGCTGATAACAACCATTCAATCAGCTGATATCATTCAAAGCTTCATATGAAGAGTATGTTCGTTACGCCAAATAAATCCTTTTACTGATGAACTACAAGGTTTACCATCAATACTGAAGCTATAAACAACCCACAATGCAACACTCTCAGGACTCTCTACATTCAGTATGATGCTATATATATATATATGAGAAATTGTCTCCAGCTCTTTCATACGTAATCTCCTGATAAAGGATTGTCTCGTATTATATTAACACAAAATCATCTTAATCTGTTTTAGTTGGTAGAAAACAAGAATGTCCCCTTATATATACATACATACACATATATATATATATATATATATATACATACATTAATGTATATATACATATATATATGTATATATACATATATATATATATATATGTATATATACATATATATATGTATATATATCTCTATCTATATATATACATTAATTTATATATATAGATAGAGATATGTATGTATACATATCTCTATCTATATATATATAGAGATATATATATCTCTATATATATATATGTATACATTAATGTATATATATACATATATAGAGATATGTATATATATACATTAATGTATATATATATAGAGAGAGATGTATATATACATCTCTCTATATATAGAGAGAGATATATATCTATATCTATATATCTATATATACATTAATGTATATATAGATATATACATTAATGTATATATATGTATACATTAATGTCCACCTTCCTTTATTGCTCTGGTTATTAATGTATATATTATATATAAATTATATATAGTTTAAAGGAGTTGTGTACACACTGCGTGATGGTGTGTGTGTGTGTGTGTGTGTGTGTGTGTGTGTGTGTGTGTGTGTGTGTGTGTGTGTGTGTGTGTGTGTGTGTGTGTGTGTGTGTGTGTGTGTGCGTGTGTGCGTGTGCGTGCAGCTGAGAACTCTTCTGTTTATGAAGCTCAGAGGAACAAACTAATAACACTAATGACATATTTAATAACACTTTTAATAATTTAACTACATTATTATTATTATTATTATTATACTTTACTGAATGAACATTTTCAACGCTGTAACAGAGTATTTTTAATGTGTGGTATTAGTACTTTTACTGAAGTACACTTCCTGGTGTACTGGCTCCAACATTTCGCTTCATCAGTCCAGTTACATTTCAATGTGAACAGTAATTATAATATGTATATATATATATATATGTATATATATATAGTCTCTTTGTGTTGTTATTTTGTCTCTTTGTATTGTTATTGTATACAATAACAATACAAAGAGACAAAATAACAACACAAAGAGACTTTAGGGCTTTCAACGTTAACAGGATAATAACATGTTAACGCTCAGTTCTGAAGCTAGAGAGAAGATACTGCTATCATATATATATATATATAGATATAGATATAGATATATAGATCCTGGTATCATCTGAAACTATAAAACCTGATGAATCCATCGGTACCAACCAGGTCAGACTAGCTGGTCAAGAAGGAGGTTAAATAACGCTCCAAAGGGGTCCCTTGACCTCTGACCTCCAGATCAGTAATGGGTCCTATGGGTACCCACGAGTCTCCCCTTTACAGACATGCCCACTTTATGATAATCACATGCAGTTTGGGGCAAGTCATAGTCAAGTCAGCACACTGACACACTGACAGCTGTTGTTGCCTGTTGGGCTGCAGTTTGCCATGTTATGATTGGAGCATATTGTTTTATGTTAAATGCAGTACCTGTGAGGGTTTCTGGATCAATATCTGTTATTGTTTTGTGTTGTTCATTGATTTACAATAATAAATATATACATACATTTACATAAAGCAGCATATAAGTGATGTGTGATTAGGTGTTTTTTTCCCAGTTATGAATTCAAACATATTATTATAATTATTATTATTAAAGACTGAAATCAGCCTGCGTGGTCGGCTCTTTAAACTACAATAAATTTGCCTATTTTGTGCCAAATCTGTGTTTTGTTTTGCTGTGTTTTGAACAGCCCTCGGTTACATAGTCTACGAGGAATTAGACTGTCATTCAATGCATTCTTTCATTTTCTGTGAAGTTTAAGGCTGAGCATACACTGTACAGAATAGGGGGGAAATGCAGGGAAAGGGAAAATCGTACATAAATAAGTAAATAAATAAATAAATGCATATATATATATATATATATATATATATATAAATACCATTTAAGAATAAATATAAAATAAGTGCAAAAATAAGCAATAAATAAATGAATAAATAAATGAATAAATAATAATGCAAAATAAATAAATAATTTAAAAACATTAATGAAAATAAATGGAATCGGCTGTTTTCCCCAGCAGGTCGTTGACGTCATGTTGCTGCTTTAGAAGTGTTTTCCCCAGCAGGTCGTTGACGTCATGTTGCTGCTTTAGAAGTGTTTTCCCCAGCAGGTCGTTGACGTCATGTTGCTGCTGTTTGCTGCTGTGAGTTATCGTTGGTTCATCAGAGTCAGAAACTCGAGTAGGGAAGCTATTGTTTTGGAGAGTCATCAACCGTGAATATCATGTTCTGTTCTCAGTGCAGAACAATGCTAGTTCACTTCATCGGTTCCACTTCCTTCTTTCTCAGGTAGGACTACTTCCCTGTGCATTGTGGGTAAAATAGTTGCCGTCTCTCCAGCTGAAAACAACATGTCATTGTTGAGTTTATTTCACTGTGAAAAGCAGAGACGACGATGCAGCATCTTAAAACTCTGAATGTTGCCGTAGTGGCAATCAAAGGGCCACTGATGCACCATGGGTAATTTCTATAATCCCTAAATACAAACCAGAGCTCCTTCAGCTTGTCTGCATCCTCTGACAGTCTCTCCATCCGTCTGTGTAGAATTAATAATAACATAATTAACATGAAGCTGATGTGGTTATGGAAGTGTGTATTTCTGGAGTTCCTCCCACACAGAGAACAACATGTACTGTGGTAGAAACACACCAGTATGTAGTAGTACTACCCCAGTATGTAGTAGTACTACACCAGTATGTAGTAGTACTACCCAAGTATGTAGTAGTAGTACACCAGTATGTAGTAGTACTACCCAAGTATGTAGTAGTACTACCCCAGTATGTAGTAGTACTACACCAGTATGTAGTAGTACTACCCAAGTATGTAGTAGTAGTACACCAGTATGTAGTAGTACTACCCAAGTATGTAGTAGTAGTACACCAGTATGTAGTAGTACTACCCAAGTATGTAGTAGTAGTACACCAGTATGTAGTAGTAGTACACCAGTATGTAGTAGTAGTACCCCAGTATGTAGTAGTACTACCCCAGTATGTAGTAGTAGTACACCAGTATGTAGTAGTAGTACACCAGTATGTAGTAGTACTACCCCAGTATGTAGTAGTAGTACACCAGTATGTAGTAGTACTACACTAAACTATCAATTTGGAACGTTGATTAATAATTAAATTAATAACTATAACCAAAATAGATAGTAAAGGTTGAAGGATATCGGAGTTCTTGACATAGCAGAGGTTGGCATTATTCACTCTTGTACAACATTAAAGAGACCAGCATGTATATTCCACAAACGTTTATTTACAAGATAATAAAGGTTTAAAACACAATATTAATCTAACTAAATAACTAAACTAAACAAACAGACAGTGTGTGTGTGTGTGTGTGTGTGTGTGTGTGTGTGTGTGTGTGAGAGTGTGTGTGAGAGAGAGAGAGAGGGGGGAGGGGGAAACAAGATGGCGTCTTGTCTCAAGATGTCTGAATGGCCTACAGACCAAAATGGCGAGCACTGTAAAACTACAAAGATGGCGGGATCAAAGATGGCTGCCAACATGTCACCACATGACCTCTTTGTTCTTTGGAGCACATGTGCTCAGGAAGGACAGAGAGGGGAGGGGTGGGGTTAAGATTATCTGAAGCTGTATGTTTATGTTTAACTAATTCACAGTTTCTGTATGTGATCTTAATGTGTGTTAGATATGCAGTGGGTTAGAAAAGATGGTTAGTTTGCATGCAAGACCTTGTCTATGTGAAGCATAAACTAAACACATCAAATGTGGCGAAGCTAGCTACCCAAATATCAAATACAAATAATATCACAACAGTCAAACTCAATGAATAACATTAAACCAAATCAATACAAGTATATCCTAGAAATCAAAGTTTGACAGTCTTGCTCAGCCATGTGCGATTGCTACTGCTAAGGTAAGCCCAGTACGTTGCCAATCCATGGAAGAAAGGGTTTGTGATTCCATGGGTTAAAGTTGTGGTTCCAAGTCAAAGAGGTCGTCTTTGGTTAACTTGGTGCTAACTCTCCAGTAGCTTGATAGCTTGAAGTTAGCTGGTGAAAGGCAGGCCCTCGCGTCGTCTGCATTTTTGGTTCCTTGTGTTGCTAGGTCTGTTTCCTAACAGACCATAGATCAGAAGCAGAACTGTTTTGCAGGTTCTGGTCTGGAGCTGTGGCTCACCTCAAGCGGGTCGGCTTGGGTTGAGGAGATGAGCAGCTCTCCTCTCGCAGGTCAGGAGAGATGAGATGAGAAGAAAGAGAAGGAACAAAGGACATTCCTCTGGTTTTGTTCTGGGTGAATTTCACACCTAGGTGTGAATGTTAGAGTGGCCAATGGAGAGTGAGCTTGGTCCACGGCCAATGGTAGCATACCTCCAGGATCCTGAGACAGTTCACTGTGTCTGCCACCAGAAATGGCAGGTCCCTACAAGAGTTACTGGTTGCTGTAATTGTTCATAAATGTTATAATGAATTTTAATGAGTGATGTGGGTCGATATCTACAGTCCTCGTTCAATGAAACGATGCATTTTAAAGTTCAACCAGAACTACTGTAAACTACAGTAAACTACAGCAAACTACAGTAAACTACTGTAAACTACTGTTAACTACTGTTAACTACTGTAAACTCCTGTAAACTCCTGTTAACTCCTGTAAACTCCTGTAAACTACTGTAAACTCCTGTTAACTACAGTAAACTCCTGTAAACTCCTGTAAACTACAGTAGACTACAGTAAACTCCTGTAAACTACAGTAGACTACAGCAAACTACAGTAGACTACAGCAAACTCCTGTAAACTACAGTAAACTCCTGTAAACTCCTGTAAACTACAATAAACTCCTGTAAACTACAGTAAACTCCTGTAAACTCCTGTAAACTACTGCAAACTCCTGTAAACTCCTGTTAACTACTGCAAACTCCTGTAAACTACAGTAGACTACAGCAAACTCCTGTAAACTACAGTAAACTCCTGTAAACTCCTGTAAACTCTTGTAAACTCCTGTAAACTCCTGTAAACTACAGTAAACTCCTGTAAACTCTTGTAAACTCCTGTAAACTACAGTAGACTACAGCAAACTCCTGTAAACTCCTGTAGACTACAGTAGACTACAGCAAACTCCTGTAAACTACAGTAAACTCCTGTAAACTACAGTTAACTACTGTAAACTCCTGTAAACTACAATAGACTACAGCAAACTCCTGTAAACTACAGTAAACTCCTGTAAACTACAGTAAACTGCAGTAAACTACAGTAAACTCCTGTAAACTCCTGTAAACTCTTGTAAACTCTTGTAAACTCCTGTAAACTACAGTAAACTCCTGTAAACTCTTGTAAACTACTGTAAACTCTTGTAAACTCCTGTAAATTACTGTAAACTCCTGTAAACTCCTGTAAACTACAGTAGACTACAGCAAACTCCTGTAAACTCCTGTAAACTACTGTAAACTCCTGTTAACTACTGCAAACTCCTGTAAACTACAGTAGACTACAGCAAACTCCTGTAAACTACAGTAAACTCCTGTAAACTCCTGTAAACTCTTGTAAACTCCTGTAAACTACAGTAAACTCCTGTAAACTCTTGTAAACTCCTGTAAACTACAGTAGACTACAGCAAACTCCTGTAAACTCCTGTAAACTACTGTAAACTACAGTAAACTCCTGTAAACTACAGTTAACTACTGTAAACTCCTGTAAACTACAATAGACTACAGCAAACTCCTGTAAACTACAGTAAACTCCTGTAAACTACAGTAAACTCTTGTAAACTACTGTAAACTCCTGTAAACTACAGTAAACTCCTGTAAACTCTTGTAAACTACTGTAAACTCTTGTAAACTCCTGTAAATTACTGTAAACCCCTGTAAACTACAGTAGACTTCAGCAAACTCCTGTAAACTCCTGTAAACTACTGTAAACTACAGTAAACTCCTGTAAACTACAGTTAACTACTGTAAACTCCTGTAAACTACAATAGACTACAGCAAACTCCTGTAAACTACAGTAAACTACAGTAAACTCCTGTAAACTCCTGTAAACTCTTGTAAACTACTGTAAACTACTGTAAACTCCTGTAAACTACAGTAAACTCCTGTAAATTCTTGTAAACTACTGTAAACTCTTGTAAACTCCTGTAAACTACTGTAAACTCCTGTAAACTACAGTAGACTACAACAAACTCCTGTAAACTACTGTAAACTACTGTAAACTACTGTAAACTACAGTTAACTACTGTAAACTACTGTAAACTACAATAGACTACAGTAAACTACTGTAAACTACAGTAAACTACAGTAATATGAGGCTTCACATGTCTTCTAAAGCTGCTGTATTTATCTCTGTTCCTCTGCAGCTCAGTGAGGGAATCTAAAAGAAATATTTAATCTACTGATATCTAACATTAGCCTGCCTTTATGTCTGACTGTGTACTGTATTTATACTACTGACTGTGTACTCTATTTATACTACAGTTATTCTCTGTGCAGTGTGTTCTGTGTTGCAGTAAACAGCCAGCGGACGGTGTTGTTGGCCGACCGGCTGACGGTGACGGTGTTGTTGGCCGACCGTGACGGTGACGGTGTTGTTGGCCAACCGGCTGACGGTGACGGTGAGTGTCATGTTCCCATTTATTGAGTCTGTGTTGCCTTTCAAGGCATTTATTTAATTTTCTCACATCTTCTTTAAGCAATTATATGTAAAAAACAAGATGGAAATAATTACTTTATAGTTAAAAAGAAATGAATTTGTAAAGTTATATTATTTGTCAGTTCCTGTCATTTCACGATGTCACTTCCTTTAGAAGTCACTTCCTGTGTGGTCACTTCCTGTTGACTAACTTCCTGTTTAGCTCTACCTGGGTTTGTTGAAAGCATGGCAGATGTGAGCACAGTCCGAATTCAATCCGCTAGCATCCACATTGAAGCATCATAGAGGCAATGCCGTAAGTTGATTCATTTGATGGTAGACATGTTAAGGATCATATATTAATCAAGATTTCGTTAAAAAAATGATGTTTGATAAGTTGTTTAAAAACGTTTTTGTTTACAATGGCATACAAGCTAAAACAATGCCAGTAGCCATGATAACTGCTACTAGAAGTGTATAGAGTGTATATTCATATTTACAGCTACTGTATGTGTAATATATTTAGTTAAAAAACAGACTCTGATATTTTTGTATCCTTTTATTTACAGTTTTCACCAACATGTCAATGAGGAATTGTGACAGTAAATGGTCAACCTTACTACGACTCTGTCTTCATTGGCTGCGGTTTAACTTGGTGTTTAGTCAGAGTTTCAACACACTGAATGAGAACACTACAGAGTCATTCCATATTTTGTCAAGTGAAGCATTTAAATCAGGATTTAAATGACGGATAAATAATAGTAAATAATGGATTTGTTCCAAAGAAGAAAGAAAAAATATTTTATGAATGATACTGAGATTTGGTTTATTTCAACCAGTTACTCTACTTTTCATATTTTGATCTCCGTCTTTCCTCACTAAAATAGAGAAGGATCAACCTCCTCTGCCTCATATATATATGTATAAACTGGGGAAATAGTTAGTAAACTTGTGTTTGGTGGATTATTTCTCTGTTGTTACAATGCTAATGGTCATTGTATTCTACATGGTTGGAAAGCCTGTTTATTTACCTTCACAATGATGTCCAACTTGTAAGGATCATGCATTTGTGTGATGAGCAGCACAGCTGATTATGTGGGGAGCCCCGGTGTCAATGGTAAACAGTGTATTCTCCTGTTGGTGTTGATTCTTGTTTTGAGTTGTTTGGTGGATTGGATGATTGAACTCTCTCAGTAACAAGGAACAAACAAGACATATTGACTGATTGAATGGTCACCAACCTGGTCACACGTTGCTGTGGGATGGCGTTCCATTCCTCAACCAGGATTGGTTGCAAGTCAGCCAGCGTGGTTGTGTTGGTCACTCTAACACGTACAGCACGCCCAAGCTGATCCCACAAGTGTTGAATTGGGTTGAGGTGTGGACTCTTGGCAGGCCGTTCCATTCTCTCTCCTCCCACATTGTGGAGGTAGTCTGTGATAACCCTGGCTCTGTGGGGGGGGGGGGGCGTTGTTTCTTGGAGGATGAAGTTAGGTCCCAGATTGTGGAGATATGGGATCAACACTGGCTGCAGAATCTCATCCTGATATCTCCCTGCATTGAGATGGCCTTCAATGATGACAAGCCTTGTTTTGCCAGTGAGGGAGATGCCCCCCCCCCCATGACACTGCCCCCACCAAAAGCTGTTACTCCATCGGTTCAACAATCAGCATAGCGTTCTCCACGTCGTCTCCATACTTTGACCTGCCATCC
>JAUPFX010000018.1:30988121-30989937 GCA_036937225.1 Sebastes paucispinis
GGGTTAGGGTTAGGGTTAGGGTTAGGGTTAGGGTTAGGGTTAGGGTTAGGGTTAGGGTTAGGGTTAGGGTTAGGGTTAGGGTTAGGGTTAGGGTTAGGGTTAGGGTTAGGGTTAGGGTTAGGGTTAGGGTTAGGGTTAGGGTTAGGGTTAGGGTTAGGGTTAGGGTTAGGGTTAGGGTTAGGGTTAGGGTTAGGGTTAGGGTTAGGGTTAGGGTTAGGGTTAGGGTTAGGGTTAGGGTTAGGGTTAGGGTTAGGGTTAGGGTTAGGGTTAGGGTTAGGGTTAGGGTTAGGGTTAGGGTTAGGGTTAGGGTTAGGGTTAGGGTTAGGGTTAGGGTTAGGGTTAGGGTTAGGGTTAGGGTTAGGGTTAGGGTTAGGGTTAGGGTTAGGGTTAGGGTTAGGGTTAGGGTTAGGGTTAGGGTTAGGGTTAGGGTTAGGGTTAGGGTTAGGGTTAGGGTTAGGGTTAGGGTTAGGGTTAGGGTTAGGGTTAGGGTTAGGGTTAGGGTTAGGGTTAGGGTTAGGGTTAGGGTTAGGGTTAGGGTTAGGGTTAGGGTTAGGGTTAGGGTTAGGGTTAGGGTTAGGGTTAGGGTTAGGGTTAGGGTTAGGGTTAGGGTTAGGGTTAGGGTTAGGGTTAGGGTTAGGGTTAGGGTTAGGGTTAGGGTTAGGGTTAGGGTTAGGGTTAGGGTTAGGGTTAGGGTTAGGGTTAGGGTTAGGGTTAGGGTTAGGGTTAGGGTTAGGGTTAGGGTTAGGGTTAGGGTTAGGGTTAGGGTTAGGGTTAGGGTTAGGGTTAGGGTTAGGGTTAGGGTTAGGGTTAGGGTTAGGGTTAGGGTTAGGGTTAGGGTTAGGGTTAGGGTTAGGGTTAGGGTTAGGGTTAGGGTTAGGGTTAGGGTTAGGGTTAGGGTTAGGGTTAGGGTTAGGGTTAGGGTTAGGGTTAGGGTTAGGGTTAGGGTTAGGGTTAGGGTTAGGGTTAGGGTTAGGGTTAGGGTTAGGGTTAGGGTTAGGGTTAGGGTTAGGGTTAGGGTTAGGGTTAGGGTTAGGGTTAGGGTTAGGGTTAGGGTTAGGGTTAGGGTTAGGGTTAGGGTTAGGGTTAGGGTTAGGGTTAGGGTTAGGGTTAGGGTTAGGGTTAGGGTTAGGGTTAGGGTTAGGGTTAGGGTTAGGGTTAGGGTTAGGGTTAGGGTTAGGGTTAGGGTTAGGGTTAGGGTTAGGGTTAGGGTTAGGGTTAGGGTTAGGGTTAGGGTTAGGGTTAGGGTTAGGGTTAGGGTTAGGGTTAGGGTTAGGGTTAGGGTTAGGGTTAGGGTTAGGGTTAGGGTTAGGGTTAGGGTTAGGTTAGGGTTAGGGTTAGGGTTAGGGTTAGGTTAGGGTTAGGGTTAGGGTTAGGGTTAGGGTTAGGGTTAGGGTTAGGGTTAGGGTTAGGGGTTAGGGTTAGGGTTAGGGTTAGGGTTAGGGTTAGGGTTAGGGTTAGGGTTAGGGTTAGGGTTAGGGTTAGGGTTAGGGTTAGGGTTAGGGTTAGGGTTAGGGTTAGGGTTAGGGTTAGGGTTAGGGTTAGGGTTAGGGTTAGGGTTAGGGTTAGGGTTAGGGTTAGGGTTAGGGTTAGGGTTAGGGTTAGGGTTAGGGTTAGGTTAGGGTTAGGGTTAGGGTTAGGGTTAGGGTTAGGGTTAGGGTTAGGGTTAGGGTTAGGTTAGGGTTAGGGTTAGGGTTAGGGTTAGGGTTAGGGTTAGGGTTAGGGTTAGGGTTAGGGTTAGGGTTAGGGTTAGGGTTAGGGTTAGGGTTAGGGTTAGGGTTAGGGTTAGGGTTAGGGTTAGGGTTAGGGTTAGGGTTAG
>JAUPFX010000180.1:0-19979 GCA_036937225.1 Sebastes paucispinis
ACATTTTTTTCAGACATTTTTTTCAGACTTTTTTCAGTTATTTTTTTTCAGACATTTTTTCAGACTTTTTTCAGACTTTTTTTTCAGACTTTTTTCAGTTATTTTTTTTCAGACATTTTTTCAGACATTTTTTCAGACTTTTTTCAGATATTGTTTTTCAGATCTTTTTTTCAGACATTTTTTTCAGTGTTTTTTTTGGGATATTTTTTCAGACTTTTTTTTCAGACATCTTTCAGATCTTTTTTTCTGACTTTTTTCAGATCTTTTTTTCCAAATATTCTTCAGATTTTTTTTTCCAGACATTTTTTCAGACATTTTTCAGATCTTTTTCTTCATACATTTTTTTCAGACTTTGTTTTAAGACTTTTTTCAGGTCTTTTTGTTCGGACATTTCTTTAGATTTTCTTTTTCGGACAAATTTTTCAGACATTTTTCAGACTTTTTTTTCAGACTTTTTTTCAGACATTTTTTAGATCTTTTTTTGTCCGACATATTTCCAGTCTTTTTTTTGGGACATTCATAAATATTATAAGTATTATATTAGAGTATTTTAATAACAGCAGTTTGTACCTGAATAGACGTAATTTAATAAAACAACAACCTAAGCCCCTCTGGTAGTGTTGAAGGTATTTCTGACAGTACTGATGTATTTTTAATGGCAGCAGGAGTATATTTGGTAGTATTAGAGGTATTTATATCATTATTGAAGCACTTCTGGCAGTACTGGAAGTATTCCAGGAATTATTGAAGTATTTCTGCAACTGATATTTCTGATAGTATTGGAAGTATTTCTGGCAGTACTGATGTATTTTTGATGGTAGTATAAATATATCTGGTAGTATAGGAAGTATTTATAAAATTAATGAAGTATCACTGGCAGTATTGGAAGTACTTCTGGAATTATTTAAGTATTTCTGGCAGTATTAGAACTATTTCTGAAGTATTTGTGATGGTATTGGAAGTATCCCTGGTAGAGTTGGACGTATTTATATAATGGTTAAAGTATTTCTGGGACTATCAGGAGTATTTCTTTAATTATTGCAGTATTTCTGATGGATCGGGAGTATTTCTATAACTATTGAAGCAGTATTATCAGGAGTATTTCTATAATTACTGAAGTAGTATTATCGGGAGTATTTCTATAATTACTGAAGTAGTATTATCAGGAGTATTTATATATAGATACTAGATAGTTCTTCATCAGTCAGTGTGTTCAGACCTGCTCAGCTGTCTGGAAGTAGATGCTCTTGTCGGCTCCACAGCTCACCATCCGAACCTCTGGACTCTCACCTGGAACACAGGAGACTGATAACAATACTGGGGAAGTACACAGGAAGTACACGGGAAGTACACGGGAAGTACACGGGAAGTACACGGGAAGTACACGGGAAGTACACGGGAAGTACACAGGAAGTACACGGGAAGTATTTTTGGATAGTAGTGAAAGTATTTCTATAATTATTGAATAAACTACCCAGCAGTATATAAAGTCATTAAAAGTAGCTCCACCTTTATAAACCAGCTGACACGGTCATGTCGTTCAGTGAAAACTCAACATTTGAATAACTTTTCATCCTCAAGGTCTTAAGATGGACCTGACCAAATTTCAAGTTGATCTGATGAAATCTGTAGGAGGAGTTTGTTAAAGTACACGGCCTATAAAACGCCAAAAATGGGCGAAAATCGCACATTAAATTAAAAATGTCTGACTTCCTGTTGAGTTTTGGTTATACCTCCCAGAGGCGTTTTTGTTCGTCTCCACATGTTGCATCTGTCTGCCAAATTTCATACATGTAGGTGAAACCGGAGCGAGGGGCTCAATTTTTCCAACTTCCTAGGGGGCGCTAGCGAGTCATTTTGCAACAGCCGAGCCCGAGACCCTTAAAATATCAAATCTTTAACCGCGTCTGACAAGTCTGCCAAGTTTAACAACTTTTAGAGCAAGTTAAGGGCGATTCATTTGATGAATAATAAGAAGAAACACTATAGTTTCAATAGGGCCTTCGCTGGCCCGACGTTGTCGGTGCTCGGGCCCTAAATATAGATTATTCTACATAATGAGTACTTTTACTTTAAGTATATTTTGAATACAGTACTTTCACTTGTAACAGAGTATTACTACACTGTGTTATTGGTACTTCTACTGACGTTAAAGATGTAAGATACGCTCTGTATAACAGAGTCACTGTGGAGAACGACTACAGCACGACATCATCTGATGACGTCATGACTCTGAGCTATACATGGACTTGTGTGGTGTGAACGGGCCGTTACCGGTGAACTTGACGGCGGTGATGGAGGCCGAGTGGTCGTTCAGAGTCTGCTCCAGACTGTAGTTCTTCTCCAGGTTGAAGATGTGGATCAGTCGATCTCTACTGGCCGTCGCCAACAGCTTCACACCTGAAACAGCGGCAGAGTCGTCACTCAGGTGTCACACCTCCATCAACCGTGGAGGAAATAACCTCTGTAGCTCTGTGGCGTCTCTTGACCTGAGGTCTCACCTGTGGATGTTGGGGAGAACTCCAGACACAACACCTCCGAGTCGTGAGCCTCAATCTTCACCAGCTCGTCCAGAAACTCCAGACCAAAGATCCTGAACACAGAGACATGTCATCTGATCTCTGAGACCACCAGGTCAGGATCAGCAGACACACCTCATCTGATCTCTGAGACCACCAGGTCAGGATCAGGATCAGCAGACACACCTCATCTGATCTCTGAGACCACCAGGTCAGGATCAGGATCAGCAGACAGTACTCAGTCACATGTAGAATATACAGTAGTTTAGTAGTGTTTCCAGTCGTCCAGCAGAGGGCAGCAGAGACTGAGTGTCTCTAGCTTCTCTGAGTGTCTCTGAGCGTCTCTAGTGTCTCTAGCTTCTCTGAGCGTCTCTAGCTTCTCTGAGTGTCTCTGAGCGTCTCTAGTGTCTCCGATTGTCTCTAGCGTCTCTGAGTGTCTCTAGCGTCTCTAGCGTCTGAGTGTCTCTAGCTTCTTTGAGTGTCTCTAGCGTCTCTGAGTGTCTCTAGCGTCTCTGAGTGTCTCTAGCGTCTCTGAGTGTCTCTAGCGTCTCTAGTGTCTCTGAGTGTCTCTAGCGTCTCTAGCTTCTCTGAGTGTCTCTAGCATCTCTGAGTGTCTCTAGCGTCTCTGAGTGTCTCTAGCGTCTCTGAGTGTCTCTGAGTGTCTCTAGCGTCTCTGAGTGTCTCTAGGTTCTCTGAGTGTCTCTAGCGTCTCCGAGTGTCTCTAGCGTCTCCGAGTGTCTCTAGCGTCTCTAGTGTCTCCGATTGTCTCTAGCGTCTGAGTGTCTCTAGTGTCTCTAGCGTCTCTAGCGTCTCTGAGTGTCTCTAGCGTCTCCGAGTGTCTCTAGCGTCTCTAGCTTCTTTGAGTGTCTCTAGCGTCTGAGTGTCTCTAGTGTCTCTAGCGTCTCTAGCGTCTCTGAGTGTCTCTAGCTTCTCTGAGTGTCTCTAGCGTCTCTGAGTGTCTCTAGCGTCTCTGAGTGTCTCTAGTGTCTCTGAGTGTCTCTAGCGTCTCTAGTGTCTCTGAGTGTCTCTAGTGTCTCTAGCGTCTCTGAGTGTCTCTAGCGTCTCTGAGTATCTCTAGCGTCTCTGAGTGTCTCTAGTGTCTCTAGCGTCTCTGAGTGTCTCTAGTGTCTCTAGCGTCTCTGAGTGTCTCTAGCGTCTCTGAGTATCTCTAGCGTCTCTGAGTGTCTCTAGTGTCTCTGAGTGTCTCTAGTGTCTCTGAGTGTCTCTAGTGTCTCTAGCGTCTCTGAGTGTCTCTAGTGTCTCTGAGTGTCTCTGAGTGTCTCTAGTGTCTCTAGCGTCTCTGAGTGTCTCTAGCGTCTCTGAGTATCTCTAGCGTCTCTGAGTGTCTCTAGTGTCTCTAGCGTCTCTGAGTGTCTCTAGTGTCTCTAGCGTCTCTGAGTGTCTCTAGCGTCTCTGAGTGTCTCTAGCGTCTCTGAGTGTCTCTAGTGTCTCTGAGTGTCTCTAGCGTCTCTAGCGTCTCTGAGTGTCTCTAGCGTCTCTAGCTTCTCTGAGTGTCTCTAGTGTCTCTGAGCGTCTCTAGCTTCTCTGAGTGTCTCTGAGTGTCCGAGTGTCTGAGTGTCTCTGAGTGTCTCTGGTGTCTCTAGCTTCTCTGAGTGTCTCTGAGTGTCTCTAGTGTCTCTAGCTTCTCTGAGTGTCTCTAGCTTCTCTGAGTGTCTCTGGTGTCTCTGAGTGTCTCTGAATGTCTCTAGCTTCTCTGAGTGTCTCTAGCGTCTCTGAGTGTCTCTAGTGTCTCTAGCTTCTCTGAGTGTCTCTAGTGTCTCTGAGTGTCTCTAGCGTCTCTGAGTGTCTCTAGCGTCTCTGAGTGTCTCTAGCGTCTCTGAGTATCTCTAGCGTCTCTGAGTGTCTCTAGCGTCTCTGAGTGTCTCTAGTGTCTCTAGTGTCTCTGAGTGTCTCTAGTGTCTCTAGCGTCTCTGAGTGTCTCTAGCGTCTCTGAGTGTCTCTAGCGTCTCTGAGTGTCTCTAGCGTCTCTGAGTGTCTCTAGTGTCTCTAGCGTCTCTGAGTGTCTCTAGCGTCTCTAGCGTCTCTGAGTATCTCTAGCGTCTCTGAGTGTCTCTAGCGTCTCTGAGTGTCTCTAGCGTCTCTGAGTGTCTCTAGTGTCTCTGAGTATCTCTAGCGTCTCTGAGTGTCTCTAGCGTCTCTGAGTGTCTCTAGCGTCTCTGAGTGTCTCTAGCGTCTCTGAGTGTCTCTAGTGTCTCTGAGTGTCTCTAGTGTCTCTAGCGTCTCTGAGTGTCTCTAGCGTCTCTAGCGTCTCTGAGTATCTCTAGCGTCTCTGAGTGTCTCTAGCGTCTCTGAGTGTCTCTAGCGTCTCTGAGTGTCTCTAGCGTCTCTGAGTGTCTCTAGCGTCTCTGAGTATCTCTAGCGTCTCTAAGTATCTCTAGCGTCTCTGAGTGTCTCTGAGTATCTCTAGCGTCTCTGAGTATCTCTAGCGTCTCTGAGTGTCTCTAGTGTCTCTAGCGTCTCTGAGTATCTCTAGCGTCTCTGAGTGTCTCTAGCGTCTCTGAGTATCTCTAGCGTCTCTGAGTGTCTCTAGTGTCTCTAGCGTCTCTGAGTGTCTCTGAGTGTCTCTAGTGTCTCTAGCGTCTCTGAGTGTCTCTAGCGTCTCTGAGTGTCTCTAGCGTCTCTGAGTATCTCTAGCGTCTCTGAGTGTCTCTAGTGTCTCTGAGTGTCTCTAGTGTCTCTGAGTGTCTCTAGTGTCTCTAGCGTCTCTGAGTGTCTCTAGTGTCTCTGAGTGTCTCTAGTGTCTCTAGCGTCTCTGAGTGTCTCTAGCGTCTTTGAGTGTCTCTAGCGTCTCTGAGTATCTCTAGCGTCTCTGAGTGTCTCTAGTGTCTCTAGTGTCTCTAGTGTCTCTAGCGTCTCTGAGTGTCTCTAGCGTCTCTGAGTGTCTCTAGCGTCTCTGAGTGTCTCTAGTGTCTCTGAGTGTCTCTAGTGTCTCTAGCGTCTCTGAGTGTCTCTAGCGTCTCTAGTGTCTCTAGCGTCTCTGAGTATCTCTAGCGTCTCTGAGTGTCTCTAGCGTCTCTGAGTATCTCTAGTGTCTCTAGCGTCTCTGAGTATCTCTAGCGTCTCTAGCGTCTCTGAGTGTCTCTAGCGTCTCTGAGTGTCTCTAGCGTCTCTGAGTATCTCTAGCGTCTCTTACCGCAGGTTTCCACAGCGGTCTCCGGCTGCCAGGTGTTGTCCATCAGGACTGATCCCCAGCACTCTGATGCCAGCTTTCCCATCAGCCCCTGCTGCCTCCCCCGCCCTCTCCCCCTTGTCCCCCTCGGCCTGCAGGTGCTGCATGTCCTCCCCCACGTACACGATCCTCAGCAGGTCCTGCAGGACAGCACAGGAAGCTCAGTACTAGTAGACCGCTACTATGTGTATATACTGGTGTACTTTGTGTACTGGTGTACTTTGTGTACTGGTGTACGCATGTACTTTGTGTACTCGTGTACGCATGTACTTTGTGTACTGTTGTACTTTGTGTACTAGTGTACTTTGTGTACTCGTGTACTGTGTACTCGTGTACTTTGTGTACTCGTGTACTTTGTGTACTGGTGTACTCGTGTACTTTGTGTACTCGTGTACTTGTGTACTTTGTGTACTGGTGTACTTTGTGTACTCGTGTACTTTGTGTACTCGTGTACTTTGTGTGCTGGTGTACTGGTGTACTCGTGTACTTTGTGTACTGGTGTACTCGTGTACTTTGTGTACTTGTGTACTTTGTGTACTTGTGTACTTTGTGTACTGGGTGTACTCGCTGGTCTTACGTTGCTGTAGAGGTTCCGGTGTCCGGTGGGGGGGTCGGTGTGCCAGAGTCTGACGGTGTTATCAGATGAACAGGTGAGGAAGGAGGACGGAGGAAGACAGGCCTGAGACACGTCTGACAGCTCCGGGTACACCTGAGGACAACAAATACACACACACACACACACACATACATATATATATATATACATATATATATATACACACATTAATATACAGTAAGTATTGCTAGTAGTACTTGCAGTATCTACATTAGTATTTCTATAAGTATTGAAGTACTTCCAGTAGTATTTGCAGTATTGGTGTACCTACCTGGACGCTCCACACACAGCTGCTGTGGTACAGAGCAGAGTACTGCTTGGCGGCGTTCCTCACGTCTTTAACGTCCCACACGTACACGCTGTGGTCGTTGTACACACAGGTCAGCTGTCTGGCGGCGGGGTCAAAGGTCACAGCCAAGGTGTCTGGGTACTGAGCACCTGGACTGGCAGGTAGCAGGCTGCTGTGTGAACAGGTACACGGTTAGTACTCACTGGGAGTATTGTCGGTATGTTAGCGGTATGTTTTGCAGTACTTGTACCCGTGCTGTACGCTCTGCGTGAGGTCGACTCCAAGGCGGTGAGGTCGCTGCAGCGTGGTGATGTACTGCAGGTTGGACGGGCTGAACACTCTGACGGCGCCGTCGGCACAACCACAGAAGATGAAGTCCTCGCTGACCGCCAGACAGCTCGCCGATGACGTCTGTCAACGTCAACAACAACAACAACAACGTTTTATCTGTTGGTTTTAGATCGACCTATCGGAAGTAACAATGAGCTCTTATTTTGGAAGGCAATATGAGAGGGAAGTCTTCTTAAATCGTACAGGTGCGTTTTAAATCGTGTTTCATATCATTACAGGTGTGTTTCATATTGTTATAGGTGTGTTTCATATCGTACAGGTGCGTTTCATTTCGTACAGGTGCGTTTCATTTCGTACAGGTGCGTTTCATATCGTTACAGGTGCGCTTCATATCATTACAGGTGAGCGTCATATCGTACAGGTGTGTTTCATATCATTACAGGTGCGCTTCATATCGTACAGGTGTGTTTCATATCGTTACAGGTGCGCTTCATATCGTTACAGGTGCGTTTCATATCGTAACAGGTGCGTTTCATATCGTAACAGGTGTGTTTCATATCGTTACAGGTGTGTTTCATATCGTGCAGGTGTGTTTCATATCGTGCAGGTGCGTTTCATAACGTACAGGTGCGTTTCATAACGTACAGGTGCGTTTCATAACGTACAGGTGCGTTTCATATCGTACAGGTGCGTTTTATATCTTTACAGGTGCGCTTCATATCTTTACAGGTGCGCTTCATATCTTTACAGGTGCGCTTCATATCGTACAGGTGCGCTTCATATCGTACAGGTGTGTTTCATATCGTTACAGGTGCGTTCCATATCGTACAGGTGCGTTTCATATCGTACAGGTGCGTTTCATATCGTACAGGTGTGTTTCATATCGTACAGGTGTGTTTTCCGGTGCTCATCACTGACCTTGAGGTTGACCCAGGCCTCCAGGTGTCGGCTGCTGTTGAAAAGACAAAGCAGACCGGAGCTGGTGATGCAGTAGGTGCTGGACACCATGAGGCCACGCCCACATGCCACCCCGCTAAAAACGCTGTTCTTATGGTCGCCTAGCAACCCCGATCGACCAATCAGAGGCACAGTGCTGTTCACCTGGATACAGGGAAAAAATAGTTAGTTCAGACTACTGCAAAATGAGCTGTGATTGGCTGAGGAGAAGACAGACAGTGTGGATGAGCTGTGATTGGCTGAGGAGAAGACAGACAGTGTAGATGAGCTGTGATTGGCTGAGGAGAAGACAGACAGTGTAGATGAGCTGTGATTGGCTGATTGGAAGTAATCAGGAAGGTACCCGTCGTTCTTTGGAGGCGTCCAGGTACCAGAACTTGACGTGTCGGTTTCCTGCAGTGACGAAGTAGCTGTTGTCCTGAGAGAAGGAGACGGCGAGCACTCTGCTGGACACTTTGTTGGAGGCGATGATGGAACCTTTCTGCTCAAAGGCACAAAGACAGGAAGGACAGGAGGGACGACATGTACCAATGTAGTAAAGTTCAGATACTTTACCGCTAGTAGATATTCCATCATTAGAGTATTATTACTCTGTATTAATGTAAATCAGGATGTTACTGTTGTAGTAGAGCTGGAGCTCATTTTCATTATGGATTCATCTGACTATTATTTATTATACTGATTAATAAGAAAAGACTTGAGTAAAGTACCTCAAAGTACAGTGCATGAGTAAACGTACACCATAGGTGTGTGTGTGTGTGTGTGTGTGTGTGTGTGTGTGTGCGTCCTCACCCTCCAGTCCCACACACTAACAGTCATGTCGTGTTGGTATCCCACGGAGACGATGTAGCAGCTGTTGGTGGAGAACGCCACGCAGGAAACGCCGTATTTATGAGACTGAACCTCGGCCACCTGACCTCCGTCCACCTCCCACACCCGCACACAGGGCATGTGACCACTCTGCAACACACACACACAAAGTCAGCTACACACTCCTTCACCACACCTTCACCTGTCCTCCAGGGTGTCCACAGAGACAACAGCAGACTCAGGTGTGACCTCAGCTCTTACCTCACCAGTGACCAGGTGCTTTCCATCATGGGAGAACGCCACAGCACTGAAGGGCTTCCTGAAACACAGACACGTCTTTACTGGTCTTTACTGGCCTCTACTGCCTCTCTCTACTGCCTCTGTTACCTGTGGTTGAGTGGAGGAGACGCTGACAGACGTACCTGGACGTGTTGATGATGTGACTCTGTTTGTTCTTCTTCGGGTGAAGCAGCACGATGACGCACCTGAAACACGAACAGTCGGGTTCATTCTAATTAAATCTCAGCAAACTTCTCAGCGTCATGTTTGTGCTGAGACTGACACAGAAAAGCATGCTGGGAAAAATACCCCCAAACTGTCCCTCTGTTTTGTGGGGGGACGTCGTCCTATCATACAGGTGAGTCTAAGGGAGGCGGGGCTTACCCTGCAGGGTAGGCGATGAGCCCAGATTTGGGGTCAGAGGTCAAACCGCTGCCGCTGACTGTGCTGATCCCCAGAACTTTCTCCAGACTCACCTGAAACAACACAAACACACCAAACTGCACTCAAACACCAGCAACCACAATCTAACAAGAACTGACGTCAGACAACTCTTTTCCTTCACGTTCCTTCACGTTCCTTCACGTTCCTTCACGTTCCTTCACGTTCCTTCACGTTCCAGCTCGCAGAGCTCTTTACTAATAGATGTTATTCAGTTGAGTTTTCACATTCTGTTTTTCAGGTTCAGGTTCAGTGAAACACCGGAGGCCTGTTGCTTCTGTGGCCGAACATTAGCTTGTTGCTGTGAAGTTAGCACACAAAGCTTGGTTCACTCAGAGCTCAACGTTACTCTGGGCTCCTCTACTGGCTCCTCTACTGGCTCCTCTACAGGCTCCTCTACAGGCTCCTCTACTGGCTCCTCTACAGGCTCCTCTACAGGCTCCTCTACTGGCTCCTCTACTGGCTCCTCTACTGGCTCCTCTACAGGCTCCTCTACAGGCTCCTCTACAGGCTCCTCTACAGGCTCCTCCAGTAGCACCTCGCTCTCATTAACATGCTTCATGAAAGGCTGAGCTAGCAGTTAGCCACTGTGATGCTAGCAGTTAGCTGTGATGCCAACACTGTGATGCTAGCAGTAGCTGTGATGCTAGCTGTGAGGTGTAACCAGTAGTTGTGTGGTGTTACCAGTAGCTGTGTGGTAGTTGTGTGGTGTTACCAGTAGCTGTGTGGTGTTACCAGTAGTTGTGTGGTGTTACCAGTAGCTGTGTGGTAGTTGTGTGGTGTTAGCAGTAGCTGTGTGGTGTTACCAGTAGTTGTGTGGTGTTACCAGTAGTTGTGTGGTGTTACCAGTAGCTGTGTGGTGTTACCAGTAGTTGTGTGGTAGTTGTGTGGTGTTACCAGTAGCTGTGTGGTGTTACCAGTAGCTGTGTGGTGTTACCAGTAGTTGTGTGGTGTTACCAGTAGCTGTGTGGTAGTTGTGTGGTGTTACCAGTAGCTGTGTGGTGTTACCAGTAGTTGTGTGGTGTTGCCAGTAGCTGTGTGGTGTTGCCAGTAGCTGTGTGGTAGTTGTGTGGTGTTACCAGTAGCTGTGTGGTGTTACCAGTAGCTGTGTGGTAGTTGTGTGGTGTTACCAGTAGCTGTGTGGTAGTTGTGTGGTGTTACCAGTAGTTGTGTGGTGTTACCAGTAGCTGTGTGGTAGTTGTGTGGTGTTACCAGTAGCTGTGTGGTAGTTGTGTGGTATTACCAGTAGTTGTGTGGTGTTACCAGTAGCTGTGTGGTGTTACCAGTAGCTGTGTGGTAGTTGTGTGGTGTTACCAGTAGCTGTGTGGTAGTTGTGTGGTATTACCAGTAGTTGTGTGGTATTACCAGTAGTTGTGTGGTGTTACCAGTAGCTGTGTGGTGTTACTAGTAGTTGTGTGGTGTTACCAGTAGCTGTGTGGTAGTTGTGTGGTGTTACCAGTAGCTGTGTGGTGTTACCAGTAGTTGTGTGGTGTTGCCAGTAGCTGTGTGGTGTTACCAGTAGCTGTGTGGTAGTTGTGTGGTGTTACCAGTAGCTGTGTGGTGTTAACAGTAGCTGTGTGGTGTTACCAGTAGCTGTGTGGTAGTTGTGTGGTGTTACCAGTAGTTGTGTGGTAGTTGTGTGGTGTTACCAGTAGTTGTGTGGTGTTACCAGTAGTTGTGTGGTAGTTGTGTGGTGTTACCAGTAGTTGTGTGGTGTTACCAGTAGCTGTGTGGTAGTTGTGTGGTGTTACCAGTAGTTGTGTGGTGTTACCAGTAGCTGTGTGGTAGTTGTGTGGTGTTACCAGTAGCTGTGTGGTGTTACCAGTAGTTGTGTGGTGTTGCCAGTAGCTGTGTGGTAGTTGTGTGGTGTTACCAGTAGCTGTGTGGTGTTACCAGTAGTTGTGTGGTGTTGCCAGTAGCTGTGTGGTAGTTGTGTGGTGTTACCAGTAGCTGTGTGGTGTTACCAGTAGCTGTGTGGTGTTAACAGTAGCTGTGTGGTGTTACCAGTAGCTGTGTGGTAGTTGTGTGGTGTTACCAGTAGTTGTGTGGTAGTTGTGTGGTGTTACCAGTAGTTGTGTGGTGTTACCAGTAGTTGTGTGGTGTTACCAGTAGTTGTGTGGTGTTACCAGTAGTTGTGTGGTAGTTGTGTGGTGTTACCAGTAGTTGTGTGGTGTTACCAGTAGCTGTGTGGTAGTTGTGTGGTGTTACTAGTAGTTGTGTGGTAGTTGTGTGGTGTTACCAGTAGCTGTGTGGTGTTACCAGTAGCTGTGTGGTAGTTGTGTGGTGTTACCAGTAGCTGTGTGGTGTTACCAGTAGCTGCTAGCATCATTACCCTGCAGATGGAGCTTTTCTTCTGGCGGCTCTTCCTCCCCGCTGCTGGGAGTCTCTTGGCCGGGTAGACTGAGCTGTCCGCTGCCTCCCTCATCATCTCCTCCTCTCTCTCTAACTCTCTCTATTAACCCAAACACCGAGCTGCTGCTCCACAGCCCGCTGAGAGAACCAGGAGCTGCTGATGCTAACGGTTAGCTCGGTTAGCTTAGCTTAGCTTCACTGCTAAAGGAAACCTGACACTTGTCTCTGCGGCGGGACTCTGGTTCAAACGGAGCTCCGCCCACTACCCAATCACCTAACCAATGTACAGCCGAAGTCCCGCCCTCTGCCCCCGAAACAACCAATAGACAGCCGAGGACAGACACGGTCCCCGCCCACTTTCCGCCAACCAACCAATCAAGAGCCATATCAACAGCCCAGTATGACTCAGTGTTGTTGATAAAATTAAATTAAATTAAATTAAATTAAATTAAATTTAAATTAAATTAAATTAAATTAAATTAAAATTAAATTAAATTAAATTAAATTAAATTAAAAAAGTAAAAAAGTAAATAAAATTAAATTAAATAAAATGATGATAACAATAATCATAGTCATAATAAATTATTTGTTATTATTATTTCACAGATTTTTTCAAGATATTATATGTTTTATAGTCTAAGTATATATACTGGGAAAAGAAAGTTAGTAAACTTATGTTTGGTCGTTTATTTCTCTGTTGGTCCAATGCTAATGGTGATGCTAATGCTAATGGTCATTGTATTCTACATGGTTGAAAGCCTGGTTATTGACCTTCACAATGATGTCACTCTTGTAAGGATCATGTATTTGTGTGATGAGCAGCACAGCTGGTGATGTGGGGAGCCCTGGTGCCGATGGTAAACAGTGTATTCTCCTGTTGGTGTTGACTCTTGTTGTGAGTTGTTTGGTGGATGATTGAACTCTCTATCAGTAACAAGGAACAAACAAGCCATATTGATTGATTGAATCCACCGTCAGGAGCCTCAGTAGCGGTGGAAGATCCATACGCAGCCACAACAGCCTGGCACCTCCTCCTCATGCTGCTCACCAACCTGGTCACACGTTGCTGTGGGATGGCGTTCCATTCCTCAACCAGGATTGGTTGCAGGTCAGCCAGCGTGGTTGTGTTGGTCACTCTAACACGTACAGCACGCCCAAGCTGACTGGGTACTGTGTTTGTATTGTATAGTGTGTGTGTGTGTAGTGTGTGTATTGTGTGTAGTTTGTGTGTATTGTGTGTGTATAGTGTGTAGTGCGTGTGTATTGTGTGTATAGTGTGTAGTGTGTAGTGTGTGTGTATAGTGTGTGTATAGTGTATAATGTGTATAGTGTGTAGTGTATAGTGTGTATAGTGTGTGTATAGTGTATAGTGTGTAGTGTGTATAGTATGTGTATAGTGTATAGTGTGTAGTGTGTATAGTGTGTGTATAGTGTGTATAGTGTGTATAGTGTGTGTAGTGTGTGTAATGTGTGTAGTGTATAGTGTGTGTAGTGTGTGTAGTGTATAGTGTGTATAGTGTGTGTAGTGTGTGTATAGTGTATAGTGTGTATAGTGTGTGTAGTGTGTGTAGTGTGTGTAGTGTGTGTAGTGTATAGTGTGTATAGTGTGTGTAGTGTGTGTAGTGTGTGTAGTGTAGTGTGCAGGGCAGCCTGTCAGATGTGCTGGTGAGCAACACCGGCGCCCCCCAAGGAACTGTGCTGTCTCCCTTCCTGTTCACCACCTACACCTCCGACTTCCGCTTCCACTCGGGTACATGCCACCTACAGAAGTTCTCCGATGACTCCTCCATCGTCAGCTGCATCACAGATGACAACGAGGAGGAGTACAGAGCCCTGGTGGAGAACTTCATAGGGTGGTGTGATAGCAATCACCTCCAGCTCAATATTGGAAAGACCAAGGAGCTGGTGGTGGACTTCCGGCGGAGCACGAGGCCCCCAACTCCCATCACCATCCGAGGGGAGGAGGTGGAGGTGGTGGACACCTACAAGTTCCTGGGAGTACATATGAACAGTAGACTTGACTGGACTGATAACACCGAGGCCCTCTACAGGAAGGGACAGAGCAAACTGTTCTTCCTGAGGAGGCTCAGGTCTTTTAATGTATGCAATAGGCTGCTGCAGATGTTTTACCAGTCTGTAGTAGCCAGTGTTCTCTTCTTTGCTGTGGTATGTTGGGGGGGTAACATGAACACAAGGGATGCCAACAGACTGAACAGGCTGGTGAGGAGGGCTGGCTCTGTGGTTGGATCTGAGCTGGACGGTCTGGAGGTGGTGGCAGAGGGCAGGATGAGGAGGAAGCTGGACGCTATCCTGGAAAACCCCTCCCACCCCCTCCATGATGAGCTAGTCAAGATGAGGAGCACCTTCAGCCACAGACTCATCCCTCCTCGGCACAACACAAAGCGCCTGGGTCAGTCCTTCATGCTGGTAGCCATCAGGCTCCACAACCAAGGCTGACCCCCTTATGAGAACTATTAGGACTCTAAGAACTTTTAACATGCACTATCTACCTTTTAACATGCACTATCTACCTTTTAACATGCACTATCTACCTTTTAACATGCACTATCTACCTTTTAACATGCACTATCTGGCACACTTTACACTCACTTTACACTATACATCCTATATACCACTTTATTGCTGACTGCACATATGTACATATTACATTTATTTATTTATTGTACATACTACATTTATTTATTGACGGACTGTACACACTATGTTCACCCATTCACTCTGTATCTTTTATATCTCTATTATTGTCTTTAGAATGTGTGTATACCTTTACCTCTCCTGTGATTCACTCTGTTTGCTGATGTTGCTGCTTTGACACCTGAATTTCCCTCCAAGGATTAATAAAGATCCATCTTATCTGATCTTATCTGATCTTATAGTGTGTATAGTGTGTAGTGTGTATAGTGTGTAGTATAGTGTGTAGTGTGTGTGTATAGTGTGTGTAGTGTGTATAGTGTGTAGTTTGTATAGTGTGTAATGTGTGTAGTGTGTAGTGTGTATAGTGTGTAGTGTGTATAGTGTGTAGTGTGTATAGTGTGTAGTGTGTAGTGTATAGTGTGTAGTGTGTAGTGTGTAGTGTGTGTAGTGTGTATAGTGTGTAGTGTGTAGTGTGTATAGTGTGTAGTGTGTGTAGTGTGTAGTGTGTAGTGTATAGTGTGTAGTGTGTATAGTGTGTAGTGTGTAGTGTATAGTGTGTAGTGTGTAGTGTGTAGTGTATAGTGTGTAGTGTGTAGTGTAGTGTGTAGTGTGTATAGTGTGTAGTGTATAGTGTGTAGTGTATAGTGTGTAGTGTGTAGTGTATAGTGTGTAGTGTGTATAGTGTGTAGTGTGTAGTGTGTAGTGTATAGTGTGTAGTGTATAGTGTGTAGTGTGTAGTGTATAGTGTGTAGTGTGTAGTGTATAGTGTGTAGTGTGTAGTGTGTAGTGTGTAGTGTATAGTGTGTAGTGTATAGTGTGTAGTGTGTAGTGTGTAGTGTGTAGTGTATAGTGTGTAGTGTGTAGTGTATAGTGTGTAGTGTATAGTGTGTAGTGTGTAGTGTATAGTGTGTAGTGTGTATAGTGTGTAGTGTGTAGTGTGTAGTGTGTAGTGTATAGTGTGTAGTGTATAGTGTGTAGTGTGTAGTGTATAGTGTGTAGTGTGTAGTGTATAGTGTGTAGTGTGTAGTGTGTAGTGTGTATAGTGTATAGTGTGTAGTGTGTAGTGTATAGTGTGTAGTGTGTAGTGTATAGTGTGTAGTGTGTAGTGTATAGTGTGTAGTGTCTCTTCCTGGTTCAGTTGTCTCTTCAGTCTGACTGTAATTCTGTTATTATGACTTTATTATTATTATAGTTTGTGTAGTTCGTGTAGTTCGTGTAGTTCGTGTAGTTCGTGTAGTTCGTGTAGTTCGTGTAGTTCGTGTAGTTCGTGTAGTTCGTGTAGTTTGTGTAGTTCGTGTAGTTCGTGTAGTTCGTGTAGTTCGTGTAGTTAGTGTAGTTCGTGTAGTTCGTGTAGTTCGTGTAGTTCGTGTAGTTTGTGTAGTTTGTGTAGTTTGTGTAGTTCGTGTAGTTCGTGTAGTTCGTGTAGTTTGTGTAGTTTGTGTAGTTTGTGTAGTTCGTGTAGTTCGTGTAGTTCGTGTAGTTCGTGTAGTTTGTGTAGTTTGTGTAGTTCGTGTAGTTCGTGTAGTTCGTGTAGTTCGTGTAGTTTGTGTAGTTTGTGTAGTTTGTGTAGTTCGTGTAGTTCGTGTAGTTCGTGTAGTTCGTGTAGTTCGTGTAGTTTGTGTAGTTTGTGTAGTTTGTGTAGTTCGTGTAGTTTGTGTAGTTCGTGTAGTTCGTGTAGTTTGTGTAGTTCGTGTAGTTCGTGTAGTTCGTGTAGTTCGTGTAGTTCGTGTAGTTTGTGTAGTTCGTGTAGTTCGTGTAGTTTGTGTAGTTCGTGTAGTTTGTGTAGTTTGTGTAGTTTGTGTAGTTTGTGTAGTTCGTGTAGTTCGTGTAGTTCGTGTAGTTTGTGTAGTTTGTGTAGTTCGTGTAGTTCGTGTAGTTCGTGTAGTTTGTGTAGTTCGTGTAGTTCGTGTAGTTTGTGTAGTTCGTGTAGTTCGTGTAGTTTGTGTAGTTCGTGTAGTTTGTGTAGTTCGTGTAGTTTGTGTAGTTCGTGTAGTTTGTGTAGTTTGTGTAGTTCGTGTAGTTTGTGTAGTTTGAGCGTCACGTGTTCATGCTGCAGGTTAACTAGTTAGTTCACTAACTAGTTAACCTGCTGGTGTTAGTTAGCTGTTAGCTGCTAGCAGCAGCTCTGTGTCTCCAGCAGCAGCATCAGGTGAGACACCTGAAGGTGTTTGTGTTGATAATCGAGTCGGTTAATAGTCGGTTAAAGTGTTAACCGGGTTAGTTTAACCCGCTCTACCTGCTGTCCTCTCTGTCTGCTGGCTTTCTCTCACTCTTTACTTTCTCTAAACTTCTATAACTAGCCTGCTAGCAGCTAGCAGCTAGCTGTTAGCTGCTAGCTGTTAGCTGCCTCCACCAGACTCCGCTCACATAATGATCACTTTAACGGATCCGGTCTCTCCGGTCAACACATGATCACACTAAATCACCGAAGTGTGTTTAATATGTGTTAATAGAGACATGACGTCATTCGGCTGACAGCTCAACACTAAACTCTCTTTATCTTTATTAAATATAACCTGACTAACATCAGAGCTCAGCTGGGTTCACCTGTAATAACAGGAAACGAAGGTGAATCAACACATTAAAGAGTCTCACTCTGTGAGACATGAAGCCGAAAGATCTTACTTTAATACACTAATACATTTTACTAAGTCATTAACATTTATAATGTATGTTGATTAGGCAGGAACACACCAGTTTTTACTATGTAGTCTGGTTTACAGTAGTCTGTTTGTGTAGTAAAGTGTGTAAAAAGTATGTAGATTACTTTTTAAGTGGTGGTAACGGTGTCATAGAGTAAAAGTACTTTTAAGTATAAAGTAATCTGCTCAGTAAAGTTAAGTATCTTCAGATAAAGTCCCGATGGTTCAGTGCAGGTCCTCACTGTGGTGGACCAAACCTCCCTTAACATCCTGCTAATTTAAGGGATTCTGGTTCACTGCTAAACAACTGCTCATCCTGACACGTTACTTAATATTTTACATGAATCATAAAGACACGCCTGTCCATTCGGCTAACGTTTACCACAAAAATATATTTATTTTAAGTACATGTAGACTTTAATTTAACAAGATATTCCCAAACAACGCCAGTCTGCCTTTACGACCCAGTTTATGCATTTTAGAACTGATTATTTATAATAAATCAAAGTTATGCTTGGTGGAATATAATGCCGAATTTAGCAGAAGTCGTCAATTATATATACAAATCAATTTTACAGGTAATTTAGCAGAAGAGTATCTGACTACGAGAAAGGAACACAAAAATACAAGATTTTAATATGTGGTTTGGTCTGCAGGTGTCAGCACACTGAAGAGAACAGTGGAAAAGTTAGTGGAAAGAGAAGTTAACAAAACTACACTGTAAAAGTACTTAATTTAAGTAAAATGTCCTTTGTTCAGTAACAGTTGTACTAATTCAGATCTGGTTGTATATGAAGTACTTAGTACTTGTTACAGTGTGTATTTCTGTGTACTCTCAGGTATGTTTGCGTCCTGCTGTAACTGGTTGTGTGTGGACTTGGTTGATGATGCTGACCCGTCAGGTGGAGGTGAGCAACGCCATCAGTCTTACACTAACTCTGGCTTCAACAGTCAGCCGTCTCCTCCTCCACCTGAACTCACCTGTAAGGCCTGCGGGGGGCGCCTCGACACACCTGCCAAGAAGGTAACCCCCCCCCCACCTGCTGCAGTCACATTCCTACCTGAGGGATTGTTGTTTTCAACTCTAGACCATCTCCCTCACAGATTAGTGCTATTTTGGACATGTAATGTTTTATACTTCTGGTGAATATAATCCATCAATCTGTTCTCCATAGATGTATTTTGTATATACAGTTCCCTTTGTTAACATCTTATTTTGAAAAGCGGACGTAGTCCCACGTGTCTACTTCCTCTAACTTCTCCAAGGTGGTCTCTAGCTCTCCCGTCAGCTCCGTTCTCTTTATCCATCATGGTCAGCTCCATCGGGGCCGTTTCAATGCAGAGAACACAAATGTCAGTATCTGGGTGCTCTACAGTCGTAGCGTCGGCCCGTTTGACCACGGAGACGAGAGCGACGGCCGGCTCCACCGCCACGTTACCTCCATACCGCCACGTTACCGCCACACCATAACGTTACCTCCATACCGCCACGTTACCACCATACCATAACATTGCCACCATACCATAACGTTACCACCATACCATAACGTTACCACCATACCATAACGTTACCTCCATACCATAACGTTACCGCCATACCATAACGTTACCTCCATACCATAACGTTACCTCCATACCATAACGTTACCTCCATACCATAACGTTACCACCATACCATAACGTTACCTCCATACCATAACGTTACCTCCATACCATAACGTTACCACCATACCATAACATTACCTCCATACCATAACGTTACCACCATACCATAACGTTACCTCCATACCATAACGTTACCTCCATACCATAACGTTACCGCCATACCATAACATTACCGCCATACCATAACGTTACCACCATACCATAACGTTACCACCATACCATAACATTACCGCCATACCATAACGTTACCACCATACCATAACGTTACCACCATACCATAACATTACCTCCATACCATAACGTTACCTCCATACCATAACGTTACCACCATACCATAACATTACCTCCATACCATAACGTTACCTCCATACCATAACGTTACCACCATACCATAACGTTACCTCCATACCATAACGTTACCTCCATACCATAACGTTACCACCATACCATAACATTACCTCCATACCATAACGTTACCACCATACCATAACATTACCTCCATACCATAACGTTACCTCCATACCATAACGTTTACTGGATGTGTAGTGTTTACCACGCTGGATTTAACATGTGAGGGTGCAGGTCGTATCCACGCTGACCCTCCAGCATTTTAGAATCTCTGAGGTTTGTTTTGGTTGACGGATACGGAACGGATATGACGTCACGTTACTCAGACTACCACAATAAAAGCGGTGACTTCCTTCTACCTCCACATAGACTCAGATGAAGCAGATATATTCATTCTGGCATCAAAACATCTGTTTAGAAATCCTAAGAATAATCCGTCTGTCCGTCCGTCAGCATGTGTGCGTGGACTGTAAGAAGGACTACTGCTGCCGCTGCTCCGCCCAGCTGGAGCCCCGCCCCCGCCTCTGTCACACCTGTCAGCGTTTCTACGGCAACCTGCTGGAGCGGGCGGAGCTGATGAAGCTGAAGGTGAAGGAGCTGCGTGACTACCTGCACCTGCACGAGGTCTCCACCCACCTGTGCAGAGAAAAGGTCACTCGCCGTCTCTACACTGTAAAAGATGAAGTTGACCTTTGACCCCTCCGTCGTGTTAACCCTCTGTTTCCTGTCCTCCAGGAGGAGCTGGTGGAGCTGGTCCTGGGTCAGCAGTCTTCACCATCCAACGACTCCACCCCCGAGACCCTGACCCCCGACCTCCCCTCTGTGACCTCTGACCCCCCTGACCTGACCCCTCGCATCTCTACCTTGTCTCCTGACTCGACCCCCGACCCCCCCGCCCCACAGCCAGAAGCCCCGGCCCCGCCCA
>JAUPFX010000181.1:0-15000 GCA_036937225.1 Sebastes paucispinis
TGTGTTTGTTGTTTAAAGTTAACAGAATGATCTGACAACAGCATTCAGTCCAACATGAACGTCTCTCAGTCTCATGTTGTGTTTTCAGTCATTTTGTCAGATTTCATTTTCAGATCAAACTCCAGGCAGCGTCGTCGCTTAGCAACAGAATTGACTTCCTGGAAATAAAAAAAACGTGAATCTGAAAATAGATGCAGAGCAAACAAGAGGAGAACGCTTCGGCCTCCGTTCAGAAGTCCATTCAGATATCTGCTGATTCTAACAGGAGTCACTCTGAGCAGCAGCTTCACCTGTCTGCTGCTGGAGAGCTTTTATTCTGAAGGATGAGGCTGTTTCCTGTCCTCTTCATGTTGACACCATGGTTTACATGCTCTGTTTCCTGTCTGCAGACTGGTGACCTGAAGAAGAAGCTGAGCTGTAGAGACAAAACCAACTGTGAAGATGTAAGTCGACCTTTTTCTCATTTAAAGCGTTAATTTGTATTTTGTCCTGCCGAAAAAATCATCCGCCAATTTTTAGATTATTTTCTTCACACAAACAGAAAACATTGTTTTAAGAGAGCTTCAGTTCAGTTTTGTGTTTATTTATAGTTTGAATCAGATAGTTTCAGACAATCTGTTGAAGCAAAATGTAGTAAATGAGTCAGCAACAAATATAGGAGAACATAACAGAACAGGTAAACAGTCATGAGAACCATTACAGATGTTCACAAAGAATTCAAGAATATGGTAAAGGGATAAAGAAAGTAATGGATAAACAGTTGAAATAGTTGACGTTATTCTAATCTAACCTGATAGTCTAAGACCTGTCTAAGGCCAAGACTAATCTAAAACTAAGTTTATGATACTGGCTCTTTAACCTAACCCAATTAACAACCCTTTAAATGTTTTTACTGCCTCTTAATGTTGTAATTAGATTCAAACATGGATGAATTACGCTTGTTTTGTGAGGATAACCAGGCCTGTTTGAGACAATCGATGTGAATAACTATATTCCAGATTCATGAGTCATTTTCTGTTACAAAATACAGATATATAGATCAGATAAACCCAGTGATAATCAATAAATAACAAAAATAGGCTCAAAACAAAACGTGAGAAAACACATTTTTGTCCCTTTAATGAGATGAAATGTATCTCTGACCTGCTTCAGCAGTCGCATCCTCTGACCGAGGAACTGATACCTGATTCCTCCAGGTTATCGATCAGACTATTGATCACCAGGAGCCATTAGATTGTAATTGATCTGTCTCCAGAGACGGACTGAGATCAGTTTCATCACATGATGAAGGGAGGCTGAGCTGTTTGGGTTTAGGACATTAGAAGACTTTGGTGTCTCTCAGCGAGGGCTTTTACTACGGCCAACATTTTAAAAATAACTTCCACCAATCACACACACAGAGAAGAAGAAACACAGAGATTTACAGAGATTGGAGTGCTTTTACACTGTTATATACATTAAGGTATCTGAATACTTCTTCCACTACTGCTACCCATGAAGAAGACTTAGTATGAAGGCTGGAGGCGTCCTTCTTCTCCTCGTGACCAGAGCTCCCAGTCAGACTGAACCAGTCAAACACATCTCAACATAGATTAATTATTCAGTGACATCAGACACCAGCAGAGATCAATACAGGAGAGTTAAACACAGTCTGACCCCAAATCTGACCAAACCTGCAGAAAATCTGAAATTCTGTCGACAGAAATATAAAAAGATTACGACATAAATACATTCATTCTTTATTTTACAGGTCTAGAAAGAACTCTGTAATTAGTAGAATACTTCTTCCACCTATGGTAATTACATATTAATATTAAGTGTTTGATTAGTACACTTCCAATTAATGAATACCAGTTAATTGCAGTGTAACCTGGAGAGTGTTTTAATCAGAGCTGAACCGTCTACAAACAATTCAACAATAAAATAAAAAATAATAATAAATTATTACATTAAATAAATAAATAAAAAAAATATAAAAACATAGTTCTTTCCATGAAACTTCCTCTAAAATGATGTGGAAATCTACTTTTAAACATTTAAAACGTTGGATGTTGCAGTAAACAGAAAGAATGTATTATTATTTTTGTTATTTTATTTTAAATAATCAGTAAATTCTATCTGTGTTAATGTTAATATAAATATAGATTTGTAAATATTTAAGAAATTAAAGAAAAAAATCCAAAACACAAAATCTAGGTTAAAAATCAGATTTAAAATACTTTTAATTTAATATAATTTAAATACTACAGTATTAAATATTATTCATAGCAGGAACCCTGTAGTTTAACCACATATTATTATTATTTTTATTTATTATTTAGGTTATTTTTGGTCAGTAGCTGGTTAAAAAGAGAGCCTTAGGTATACTGTTGTAAACTATTCTGCATGTTCTGTAATTTCTGGTTTATGTTTGTTCTTATTATCTGCAGCTTTCTGACTGTTTCCAACCATATTGTTATATGTTGATTGTGTTTATGTTTTAGTTTATGTGTCGACTCAATACTTTGCCATAATGTAATTCTGTCTGGAAGTTGTTAATTTCGATTATTTTTCCTTTAATTTGTCCAGATTCATTTTAAATATATTATCATTACTGTAATTTATGTGTTTATTTTTATATAAATGTCCGTTAATCTCCATGTTTTTTGTAAAAATAAGATGATGCATCTGAACGGGTTTATCCTGTAATTATATTTAAATACCAGTATTACTGTATAATAATGATGATAATAATAATAATAATAATAATAATGTGTGTGTTTCAGGTGTTGATCGCCGCTGCAGAGCCCTGAAGACCAACAGATACAGACATGATCCCTTTTTCTCCCTGAGGTACTGTGTGTGTGTCAGTGTGTGTGTCAGTGTGTGTGTCAGTGTGTGTGTGTCAGTGTGTGTGTTTCAGTGCGTGTGTTTCAGTGTGTGTGTGTTTCAGTGTGTGTGTCAGTGTGTGTGTTTCAGTGTGTGTGTTTCAGTGTGTGTTTCAGTGTGTTTCCCGTCACTGACTGCATGTTACCCAGACTTCCACGTGTGTGTGTGTGTGTGTGTGTGTGTTTATGTGTGTGTGTTGGACAAAGCTGTGGACTCTGGAATAATCTCTTTGTGTCCGTCGGTCACATCAGACAATACAGAACTGGCAACCCAGCAGCTGCAGCAGAGCGTGCACACTGAGAGAGATGTTAACTGTTAACAAATACTCTGGTTCTCTGTCCTCTCCAGATGTTCCAGATGTTTCAGATCAGTTTCATCTCTCTGTGTGTGTGTGTCCAGTACAGAGATACGGGTTTAGCCTAGCTTAGCACAAACACTGGAAGCGGAGGCAAACTGCTAGCCTAGCTCCTCCACCTTCTAACAACTCCAAATCATTTGGACATTTTACAGTTTGTTGACTGAATGAATACATAAGTAAATACATATATTCAAAATAAATATATCATAAATAAGAAATAAATGCTAAATATGTAAAAAATAAATACAAAATGAAATCAATACATAACAAATAAATACAAAAAATAAATTCAAAAACAATCAATAAATTCAAAATTAATGCAAAAAATAAAAAATAAATGCAAAAATAAATAAAATTAAAAATAGATGCAAAAATAAGTAAAGATATCAGACATGTATTAAACATATTTGCAGATTTTAAAAGTTATAGATTTGTTAGATTACAATGTAATCTATGAACTATTATACTGCAGATTTAAAGATTTAAATATTATTAACTATAAAAAAAATAATTAAAAAATATACTGTATATATATATATATACGTATATATATATACATAAATATATATATATATTGTGAATTTTATTTAAAGGTCTCATTGATGACATTTTTATGTAGACGAATATATTAAAAAAAATAATACCTCCACAGAGCTTTTAAAAAGGAACCAAATAAAATTATGGCTTTTCCTGAAAAAATTATTATGATTGTAAATTAATCATTTTAAAATGTTGGCCAGTCCAAAATGAATGTTTATTTTATCTCTGTTGAAGATATCTGACGTTTGGTTCCCTCTACTAACGAGGTTTGTGAGCTAATAGTGAAACGATGTCACGAGGTTTCTCTGGGTCGACAGGTAGTGTAGAAAAAACAGATAAATGTCTGATTGACGGTAACCGTCTGTCAACGACTTGTTGTGAAGTGAATGCAGTGAAATGGAGGAGCGAGAATCAGACATCTAGCGGCTGAATGTTATCGATGTTATCAACAGCACCTTTAATGAATCTGAAAACCTTTCACGGACCCCTGGCAGAGAATCACTGCACTGACATATCCAGACTAAATCTTAAATTAGACGACTCTTCTTACACTTAATTAAATAACTTTATTCAGACTGTTATGAACAGAGAGTCATCTTCTGTGGATGTAACACTGGCTGAACTCTGGTGTACAGTATGTAAAGCTCTGGTCCTGTCCGACCACAGAGAGCCTCGGCAGCAGATTTCTGTTTTCCAGCTGACTCACGAACCACACACGCACGCACGCACGCACGCACGCACGCACGCACGCACGCACGCACGCACGCACGCACGCACACACACACACACACACACACACACACACACCTTCTCCTGTTACCAGTTTGTCATTTACCTGCAGTAATATAATAAATCTATTTAAATCTGTAATATAACACCTTGTTATGTCTGTGTCTCTCTCAGGAACTGACCAATCAGCAGTCAGGATGATGCCCAAGGTAAACACCGTCTTCACCTCCCTGTGATGTTCACAGGAATCTGGTTAAAGTGTCGTCATGTTGTGACGGTCGAGTCTTCTTCTATTGTTAGCTCCTCACAGAGTCAGATATTAATACTGATGCATCATTCCTTCTGAGAACACCTTAAAGGGATAGTTCAGGTGTTTCTCAGCTGGGTTGTATGAGGTACTTCTCCGTAGTAGATGTATTATTACAGTAGATGACGGTGGGCGTGCCACCAGCATTGGGAAACAGACAGGAGCACCGACACCAGAACAAAGCAATACGATGCTGAGTACGGGGACGACAGAAAAACGTATTTTAGCCGCCTAAAAGAAAGCCTCAACTAACAAAAATCAATATCCGTTTAAGTTAGGGATGCACCGATACCGATACCAGTATCGGGTATCGGGTCCGATGCTGTGCTCATGTACTCATACTCTCAAAACGGCTCCGATACCACTTTACGGCAGCGTGACGTTAACCTCTCGTCACCATCTTGCGGGTACTATCGCACATGCTCACGCGCCACCTCCCCGACGGTGCGGGCGAGACGGGCCGGTGGTGAGCCTGCCGTGTGTCGCTCACACCCTCCAGCTGGCTGTTAACGAGGCTCTTTAGGCTCAGAGAAGTACTCGTATCGGTACTCGTATCGGAGAGTACCCAAATGTAAGTACTTGTACTTGTACTCTGTCTGAAAAAAAGTGGTATCGGTGCATCCCTAGTTTGAGTGTACGTTATATTTAAAATATTTAAGAATGCGTGACTTTTGGACCAGGTCAGACTAGCTTGTCATGAAGGAAGCTAAATAACGCTCCGAGCTTTAGCTTTAAATAAAACAGAGAATGATTATCATCCATTCCTTCATTAGCTCGTCCATTTGTCTGGATACCAGTTTGTGGTTGACCTCTGATCCCTGTGTGTGTGTGTGTGTGTGTGTGTGTGTGAGCAGCAGCTGGCTCAGACGTCTCCAGGCAGCGTGTTGTCTCTGAGAGGCTCCAGCGTCCCAGGATCCCCTGCTGCTGCCATCGTGGTGAGACTCACACTCTCAGATCAGATCAAGTCATACAGTATTATCCTTCAGATTAATCTTGAGGCAGTAATCTGTAATCTGTAATCTTCCCCCCCTCTTCCCCCCCTCTCGACCAGGCCAGGGTGGAGGACGGCATTATTGGCTATAAGGACCTGGCAGCGTTACCGAGAGACAAAGCCATCCTGGACATCGAGAGACCAGATCTGATGATCTACCAGCAGCACTACAGCTACAGTCCTCTGGAGGTGATGATGATGATGATGATGATGATGAGGATGAGGGTGATGATGATGAGGATGAGGGTGATGATGAGGATGAGGATGGTGATGATGAGGATGAGGGTGATGATGAGGATGATGATGAGGATGATGATGATGATGATGGTGATGTTGAGGATGATGATGAGGATGAGGATGATGAGGATGAGGATGATGATGATGAGGATGAGGATGATGAGGATGAGGATGGTGATGATGAGGGTGATGATGAGGATGAGGATGGTGATGGTGATGATGAGGATGATGATGATGATGAGGATGATGATGATGATGATGGTGATGTTGAGGATGATGATGAGGATGATGATGATGATGATGATGATGATGATGATGATGATGGTGAGGATGATGATGATGATGATGATGGTGATGTTGATGATGGTGATGGTGATGTTGAGCATTGTGATGGTGATGATGAGGATGAAGATGAGGATGATGGTGATGGTGATGTTGATGATGGTGATGGTGAGGATGAGGATGAAGATGAGGATGAGGATGATGGTGATGGTGATGGTGATGGTGATGGTGATGGTGAGGATGAAGATGAAGATGAGGATGATGATGATGGTGATGATGAGGATGAAGATGAGGATGAGGATGATGATGATGATGGTGATGATGATGATGATGATGATGATGGTGATGATGATGATGATGAGGATGATGATGATGATGATGAGGATGGTGATGATGATGGTGATGATGATGATGAGGATGATGGTGATGATGATGATGGTGATGATGATGATGATGATGATGATGATGATGGTGATGATGATGAGGATGATGATGAGGATGATGATGATGATGATGATGATGATGATGATGATGATGGTGATGATGATGATGATGATGATGATGATGAGGATGGTGATGATGATGGTGATGGTGATGATGAGGATGAGGATGATGATGATGAGGATGATGGTGATGATGATGATGGTGATGATGATGATGGTGATGATGATGATGATGAGGATGATGGTGATGATGGTGATGATGATGAGGATGATGATGAGGATGATGATGATGATGGTGATGATGATGATGGTGATGATGATGAGGATGATGATGAGGATGATGAAGATGATGATGATGATGATGATGGTGATGATGATGATGGTGATGATGATGAGGATGATGATGAGGATGGTGATGATGATGATGATGATGATGATGATGGTGATGATGATGATGATGATGAGGATGGTGATGATGATGATGATGATGATGATGATGATGATGGTGATGATGATGATGATGGTGATGATGATGATGATGATGATGATGATGATGGTGATGATGATGAGGATGATGATGATGATGATGAGGATGATGGTGATGATGATGATGATGGTGATGATGATGATGATGATGATGAGGATGGTGATGATGATGATGATGGTGATGATGATGGTGATGATGATGATGATGATGATGATGGTGATGATGATGATGATGGTGATGATGATGATGATGATGATGATGGTGATGATGATGATGGTGATGATGATGATGATGATGAGGATGAGGATGAGGAGGATGATGATGATGATGATGAGGATGATGGTGATGATGATGATGAGGATGATGGTGATGATGATGATGGCGATGATGATGATGATGAGGATGATGATGATGATGATGATGATGATGGTGATGATGATGATGGTGATGATGATGAGGATGATGATGAGGATGATGATGATGATGGTGATGATGATGAGGATGATGATGAGGATGGTGATGAGGATGATGATGAGGATGATGATGATGATGATGATGATGATGATGATGATGATAATGGTGATGATGATGATGATGGTGATGATGATGAGGATGATGATGAGGATGATGGTGATGATGATGATGATGATGATGATGGTGATGATGATGATGATGATGATGATGAGGATGATGGTGATGATGAGGATGATGGTGATGATGATGATGATGATGATGAGGATGATGATGATGATGATGATGATGATGATGAGGATGATGGTGATGATGAGGATGATGGTGATGATGATGATGATGATGATGAGGATGATGATGATGATGATGATGATGATGATGATGATGATACTGCTGTAGTTGTTGAGCTCATTCTGAGTGTTTTTAATCTGTTTGTGTCCTTTCCTCCTCAGAGGTCCTTGTCTCCTCGCTCCTTGTCTCCTCCTCCCTCCCCCGAGGTAAGACTCCCCCCCCCTCTATAAAGCATCATATAGTTCATCTTCACTCTTTACATCGTGATGTTCATGTTCAGAGAGACATTATAATGAGCAGGTCAAAGGTCAAAGGTCAGAGGTCAAGGGAACGATACTTGTTCCCTTGTTTCTTTTCCTCTATCCTTGTTTCTTCTCCTTTGTCCTTGTATCCTATCCTCTGTCCTTGTTTCTTCTCCTCCTCTATCCTTTTTTACCTCTCACCTTCTTGTTGTTTCCTCTCCTCCATCTCCTTGTTTACTCGCCTTGTTTCCTCTCCTCCTCTATACTCATTTCCTTTCCTTGTTTCCTCTCCTCCTCTATCTTCATTTCCTCTCCTTGTTTACTCTCCTCTTCTATCCTCATTTCCTCTCCTTGTTTCCTCTCCTCCTCTATCCTTTTTTCCTCCCCTCCTCTATCCTTTTTTCCTCTCGTCCTCTGTCCTTGTTTCCTCTCCTCATTTTCTCTCCTACTTTATCCTTGTTTCCTCTCATCCTCCATCCTTTTTTCTTCCATCCTTTCTTCTCTCCTTGTTTCCTCTCCTCCTCTATCCTCGTTTCCTCTCCTTGTTTCCTCTCCTCCTCTATCCCTTTTTCCTCTCATCCTCTCTCCTTGTTTCCTCTCCTCATTTCCTCTCCTACTTTATCCTTGATTCCTCTCATCCTCCATACTTTTTTCCTCTCCTTTCTTCTGTCCTTGTTTCCTTTCCCCTCTTTTCCTTTCCTTTCCTTATTTCCTTTCCTTGACTCCTAGTTGATCAGAGGTTTTATTGATATTTAAACTCATCGATCACAGAGGAAGTTTTCTTCTTCACTTTACTGAAATGTAATGGAAGTACATTTACTCAAGTACCAACTAGAGCAGGGGTGCCCAATACGTCGATCGCGATCTACCGGTCGATCGCAAAGGTAGTGTGGGTAGATCGCATGGCATTAAAAAAAAAATAAAAAAAAAATAAATTTTTTTTTTTTTTTTTTTTAAATAGACGTCAGCCAACAAATTGCAACACTGTTCCACCGGAACTCATCTGGAGTGGAGGATGAGATTTTGACACTACAAGCTGACATTCAGCTTCAGTCCAGGGCTCATGGACAGTTCTGGAACTTACTCACAGAGGAAAAGTACCTCCACATGAGGAAATGTGCTACCTCCTTGACTGCATTATTCGGCTCCACTTATTTATGCGAGTCAGCCTTTTCCCACATGAAGATTATTCAGTCCAAATACAGTTCCACCTTGACTGATGATCATTTGGAAGTGTGCTTGAGGCTGGCTATCAGCAGCTACTGTCCGGACTATGCATCCCTGGCTGATTCCATTCAGTGCAAGTCATCAGAGTAAGGTAATGACAAAAAATGTACAGAGTTATATTGTACAATATGGGTTCATGCAGTTATGCAAGGTACACCAACATATATTGTACATATAAAGAATACTCAATATATTTATAAATAAATATATGTTTTGCATTTTTATAGTAGGTAGATCATTTTGACTTGGTCATTTTATAAGTAGCTCGCATGCTGAAAAAGTGTGGGCACTCCTGAACTAGAGGTACTGGTACTTCACTGGAGTATTTCCATGTTATTCTACTGTATACTTTATACTCTACTACATCTCAGAGGTATCTATAGTACTTTATACTCTACTACATCTCAGAGGTATCTATAGTACTTTATACTCTACTACATCTCAGAGGTATCTATAGTACTTTATACTCTACTACATCTCAGAGGTATCTATAGTACTTTATACTCTACTACATCTCAGAGGTAACTATAGTACTTTATACTCTACTACATCTCAGAGGTATCTATAGTACTTTATACTCTACTACATCTCAGAGGTAACTATAGTACTTTATACTCTACTACATCTCAGAGGTAACTATAGTACTTTATACTCTACTACATCTCAGAGGTAACTATAATACTTTATACTCTACTACATCTCAGAGGTATCTATAGTACTTTATACTCTACTACATCTCAGAGGTAACTATAGTACTTTATACTCTACTACATCTCAGAGGTAACTATAATACTTTATACTCTACTACATCTCAGAGGTATCTATAGTACTTTATACTCTACTACATCTCAGAGGTAACTATAGTACTTTATACTCTACTACATCTCAGAGGTTACTATAGTACTTTATACTCTACTACATCTCAGAGGTATCTATAGTACTTTATACTCTACTACATCTCAGAGGTATCTATAGTACTTTATACTCTACTACATCTCAGAGGTATCTATAGTACTTTATACTCTACTACATCTCAGAGGTATCTATAGTACTTTATACTCTACTACATCTCAGAGGTATATATAGTACTTTATACTCTACTACATCTCAGAGGTATATATAGTACTTTATACTCTACTACATCTCAGAGGTATCTATAGTACTTTATACTCTACTACATCTCAGAGGTATCTATAGTACTTTATACTCTACTACATCTCAGAGGTATATATAGTACTTTATACTCTACTACATCTCAGAGGTATCTATAGTACTTTATACTCTACTACATCTCAGAGGTATATATAGTACTTTATACTCTACTACATCTCAGAGGTATATATAATACTTTATACTCTACTACATCTCAGAGGTATCTATAGTACTTTATACTCCAGTACATCTCAGAGGTATCTATAGTACTTTATACTCTACTACATCTCAGAGGTAACTATAGTACTTTATACTCCAGTACATCTCAGAGGTAACTATAGTACTTTATACTCTACTACATCTCAGAGGTATCTATAGTACTTTATACTCTACTACATCTCAGAGGTATCTATAGTACTTTATACTCTACTACATCTCAGAGGTATCTATAGTACTTTATACTCTACTACATCTCAGAGGTATCTATAGTACTTTATACTCTACTACATCTCAGAGGTATCTATAGTACTTTATACTCTACTACATCTCAGAGGTATCTATAGTACTTTATACTCTACTACATCTCAGAGGTATCTATAGTACTTTATACTCTACTACATCTCAGAGGTAACTATAGTACTTTATACTCTACTACATCTCAGAGGTAACTATAGTACTTTATACTCTACTACATCTCAGAGGTAACTATAGTACTTTATACTCTACTACATCTCAGAGGTAACTATAATACTTTATACTCTACTACATCTCAGAGGTAACTATAGTACTTTATACTCTACTACATCTCAGAGGTAACTATAGTACTTTATACTCTACTACATCTCAGAGGTATCTATAGTACTTTATACTCTACTACATCTCAGAGGTAACTTTAGTACTTTATACTCCACTACATCTCAGAGGTAACTATAGTACTTTATACTCTACTACATCTCAGAGGTATCTATAGTACTTTATACTCCAGTACATCTCAGAGGTATCTATAGTACTTTATACTCTACTACATCTCAGAGGTATCTATAGTACTTTATACTCTACTACATCTCAGAGGTATCTATAGTACTTTATACTCCAGTACATCTCAGAGGTATCTATAGTACTTTATACTCTACTACATCTCAGAGGTAACTATAGTACTTTATACTCCAGTACATCTCAGAGGTATCTATAGTACTTTATACTCTACTACATCTCAGAGGTATCTATAGTACTTTATACTCTACTACATCTCAGAGGTATCTATAGTACTTTATACTCTACTACATCTCAGAGGTATCTATAGTACTTTATACTCTACTACATCTCAGAGGTATCTATAGTACTTTATACTCTACTACATCTCAGAGGTATCTATAGTACTTTATACTCTACTACATCTCAGAGGTATCTATAGTACTTTATACTCTACTACATCTCAGAGGTATCTATAGTACTTTATACTCTACTACATCTCAGAGGTATCTATAGTACTTTATACTCTACTACATCTCAGAGGTAACTATAGTACTTTATACTTTATTGTGTATCAGACCTCTTTATTGCAGCCTTCAGATTAACCCTTTCTGTGATGTTCCTGTGTGTCTGCAGAAGGAGTCCAGGGAGTGGCTGGAGAACCGTTCTCCTGGAGGTTCCTCCTCTGGTTCCACCATCCAGACCAGCAGAACTCACAGCACACACACACCACCCACACCTCCAACACCACACACACCACACACACCACACACACCACACACACACTCCTCTGGTAACAAGAACTCCATGCAGCACTTCCACCGGCCCGGTGAGGACCCGGTCTGTCCTTTATACCTGTATTTACTAGAATGATATATATATATATATATATATATTTATATATCATATTTTATGTCACCGTATTGTAGATATAAAAGTATATCAGTGTGTATTTTGGTATTTAGTCCACCAGAGAGTGCTGACAGGTTCATATTTACACTGTAAAACATTGTCACTTTTCTTTATTAACCCACATTTAAAGGATCTTTATCAAACAAGTCTTTTCATGTTACTGGCTGATGTAGTTTCTCTTCCTCGTCTCCTCGTTTCCTCTCCTTGTTTCCTCTCCTACTTTATCCTTGTTTCCTCTTCCTCTCCATGTTTCCTCTCCTACTTTATCCTTGTTTCCTCTTCCTCTCCTTGTTTCCTCTCCTACTTTATCCTTGTACTGTTACTGAAGTATTTCCTCTACCTCGTCTCCTTGTTTCCTCTCCTTATTTCCTCTCCTACTTTATCCTTGTACTGTTACTGATGTATTTCCTCTTCATCTTCCCTTCTTCTTCTTTTTCTCTTTCTGTCAGAAAATGGCTCCAACATCTATAAGAAGCCTCCCATCTATAAACAAGGTGTGTTCCACTCACATTAAACACATCGAGAACATTATGGGATGTTTATGATTGGTCCAGGTTTTAGTAAACCCTCAGGGTTACCATGGAAACGGAGTGAAGGGATTGGAAGAAACTTTAGATTTTGGCTGCAAAATACATGAAAATATAAATGAATGGTCTTCATTTGTTTTATTTTGGTAAATGACTCAAACAGGATGATGACCTTTGAGCTGTTCATATCAGGGAAGTCCATTATTCTTTACATATTACTCTCTGAGATGTACTGGAGTATAAAGTATACAGTAGAATAACATGGAAATACTCCAGTGAAGTACCAGTACCTCTGATCTTTACTTGAGTAAATGTACTTCCATTACGTTTCAATAAAGTGAAGAAGAAAACTTCCTCTGTGATCGATGAGTTTAAATATCAATAAAACCTCTGATCATCTAAGATCAATCAAGGAAAGGAAACAAGGAAAGGAAAGGAAAAGAGGGGAGAGGAAATAAGGAGAGAGGAAAGGAGAGGAATCAAGGATAGAGGAGGAGGGGAAACAAGGAGAGGAAACAAGGAGAGAGGAGGAGAGGAAACAGGTATAGAGGAGGAGAGGAAACGAGGAGAGGAATCAAGGATAGAGGATTACAGGAAACAAGGAGAGGAAATACGGATAGAGGAGGAAAGGAAACAAGGAGCAGAGGAGAGGTAAAAAAGGATAGAGGAGGAGAGGAAACAAGGACAGAGGAGAGGAAACAAGGACAAAGGAGAGGATGGGACACAAGGAGAGGAAACAAGGATAGAGAAGGAGAGGAAACAAGAAAAAGAGGAGAGGTAAAAAGGATAGAGGAGGAGAGGGAACAAGGGCAGAAGATAGAAAGCAAGGACAAAAGCGAGGAAACAAGGATAGAGGAGAGGTAAAAAAATAAAGTCAGAATAGATGAATGTCGGTCAGGTAGACATGATTCACTGCATTTAATCAGCTTTATGTGTGTGTGTGTGTGTTATATGTGTGTCCGTGTCCTGTGTGTGTGTCCAGAGGGTTGTGTGTCCTCTGCGCTGCCTCAGGGGAAACACATCGAGGATCTGATCATCGAGTCCTCAAAGTTTCCAGCCGCTCATCCTCCAGATCCCAACCTGCCCTCCAAGATCGAGACGGACTACTGGCCTTGCCCCCCCTCCCTGGCTGTGATTGGTACGACCCGGACCGACACACACACACACACACAGACACACACACACACGGAAACACACTTTGTGCTGCCTTCAGGGTGAATTACAAAAATGAGATTGTCACATTTTCATCAGAGGATCCTGTTCAGCTGTTAATCTGTTAATTACAATATTCACCTCTCCTCTTGATTCCTTTCCTCTCCTCGTTTCCTTTCCTCTCCTCTTGTTTCTTTTACTCTCCTCTTGATTCCTTTCCTCTCCTCTTGTTTCCTTTCCTCTCCTCTTGATTCCTTTCCTCTATTCTTGTTTCCTTTCCTTTCCTTTCCCTTTTCCTTTCCTATCCTTGGTTCCTCACCTTTTCTTTCCTTTTTCATTTCTTTATCTCCTCTCCCGTCTTTTAATTTCCTCTCCTTGTTTCCTTTACCTCTCCTCTTGTTTCCCGTCCTTTTCTCTCATTTCCTTTCTTTCCTCTCTCCTATTTAATTTTCCTTTCCTTTCCTTTCTTTTCCTCACCTCCTCGCCTCTCTTTTTATTTTATTTTTGTTTACTTTCCTTTCTCTCCTCTTATCCTCTCTCCTTGTTTATTATCCTCTGCCTGTTTCCTCTCCTTGTTTCCTCTCACCCATCCTTGTTTCCTCTCCTTGTCTCCTCTCCTCTTTAACCGTGTCTCCTATCTTCTCCTCTCCTTGTTTCCCCTCCTCTCCTCTCTCTCCTTGTCTCCTCCTCTCCTCTCCTTTCCTCTCCTCTCCTCTCCTCTCCTCTCCTCTCTCCTTGTCTCGTCTCCTCTCCTCCCCTCTTCTTGTCTCCTCTCCTTGTTTCCTCTCCTCTCTCCCCTTATCTCCTCTCCT
>JAUPFX010000181.1:17500-19755 GCA_036937225.1 Sebastes paucispinis
TCTGTCTCTCTCTCTCTGTGTCTCTCTGTGTCTCTGTGTCTCTGTGTCTCTGTGTCTCTCTCTCTCTCTGTCTCTCTGTCTCTCTGCCTCTCTGTGTCTCTGTGTCTCTGTCTCTCTGTGTCTCTCTGTCTCTCTCTCTCTGTGTCTCTCTGTCTCTCTCTCTCTGTGTCTCTCTGTGTCTCTGTGTCTCTGTGTCTCTGTGTCTCTCTCTGTCTCTGTGTCTCTGTGTCTCTGTGTCTCTCTGTCTCTGTGTCTCTGTGTCTCTCTCTCTCTCTGTCTCTCTGTCTCTCTGCCTCTCTGTGTCTCTGTGTCTCTGTCTCTCTGTGTCTCTCTGTCTCTCTGTCTCTGTGTCTCTGTGTCTCTGTGTCTCTCTGTCTCTGTGTCTCTGTGTCTCTCTCTCTCTCTGTCTCTCTGTCTCTCTGCCTCTCTGTGTCTCTGTGTCTCTGTCTCTCTGTGTCTCTCTGTCTCTCTCTCTCTGTGTCTCTCTGTGTCTCTGCCTCTCTGTGTCTCTCTGTCTCTCTCTGTCTCTCTGTCTCTCTGCCTCTCTGTGTCTCTGTGTCTCTCTCTGTCTCTGTGTCTCTGTGTCTCTCTCTCTCTCTGTCTCTCTGTCTCTCTGCCTCTCTGTGTCTCTGTGTCTCTGTGTCTCTGTGTCTCTGTGTCTCTCTCTCTCTCTGTCTCTCTGTCTCTCTGCCTCTCTGTGTCTCTGTGTCTCTGTCTCTCTGTGTCTCTCTGTCTCTCTCTCTCTGTGTCTCTCTGTCTCTCTCTCTCTGTGTCTCTCTGTGTCTCTGTGTCTCTGTGTCTCTCTCTGTCTCTGTGTCTCTGTGTCTCTGTGTCTCTCTGTCTCTGTGTCTCTGTGTCTCTCTCTCTCTCTGTCTCTCTGTCTCTCTGCCTCTCTGCGTCTCTGTGTCTCTGTCTCTCTGTGTCTCTCTGTCTCTCTGTCTCTGTGTCTCTGTGTCTCTGTGTCTCTCTGTCTCTGTGTCTCTCTCTCTCTCTGTCTCTCTCTGTCTCTCTCTGTCTCTCTGCCTCTCTGTGTCTCTGTGTCTCTGTCTCTCTGTGTCTCTCTGTCTCTCTCTCTCTGTGTCTCTCTGTGTCTCTGTGTCTCCTCAGATTCAGTCTAATCTGGGTAAAATCATCCTGAAGGAGGAGTTGGAGAAATCTGCAGCTCCTCTGAGGAGGAAGACTCGCTCGCTACCGGACCGCAGCCAACACGCCGGTATATTACTTACTATATTACTGACATCAACATGAGATCACTTAAAGGCAGGGTTGACGATGTTCTCCAGTAGATATCTGAGGGGGGGTTGCCTTGGAAGGAGCCCCGAGGGGATGCTACTTTCACATTATGCTAGCTTTCCAACATCGTCCACCCTACCTTTAAGTATCAAAAGTAATAGAACTCATCAGGCAGAATGGCCCCTGTCATTGTTGTGATGTACAAACATGTGAGCAGTACTTCTTTATAGTGTCGGGTATATATATATCATATTTATAATCTGGTTTGTATGTTTTGGTTGTAAAATCTTAATCTGAAAAGTAACTAGTAACTAAATTAAGTGCATTTAGCCAAGTACTGTACTTAAATACAATTTTGAGGTACTTGTACTTTACTTGAGTATTTCTGTTTTATGCTTCTTTATACTTGTGCTCCACCTAGTGGTCAGGACGACTACAGACATTTCATATTTAATATCACAGTAATATTTAATATCACAGTAGCATCTGAACACAGTGATTTATCTGTTCAGGTAAACGTTATTAATAAATCTGTGAACAGCTTCTTTAAGAGATATAAATTCATTTAATAAGTAGTACAATAGATCAATATATAATTATATAATTTATTTAAAAGTGAGGAAGACGATAAACTCTGATGAGGAGAGTTATTAATATTCTTCTGTTTAATTATTCTCTTTGTCCTCGTCCTCTTCAGGATCCAACGCCTCCAGGTCCGTGTATTTCCCAGCATCCTCTAGGAGCGGCCTGTCCAGGGTGAGTCCTGCTGGACACAAACAGCCAATCACAGCAGAGTTTACTGAAGACGGTGATGATGATGATGATGATGATGATGATGATGATGATAATGAAGGTGTTTCTGTTGGTTTTCAGCTGCAGTCAGCAGAGTTCAGCTCCTCAGAGAAAACTCCTGCAGGTACCGAGACTCACATCACATCAGTCACATATTGTACACTTTATTTGTATTTTTATTATTATTATTATTATTATTATTAATAATAATAATAATAATAATAATAATA
>JAUPFX010000182.1:0-19203 GCA_036937225.1 Sebastes paucispinis
ATCTCATAGATCTCTTTTTTTGTTCTCTTTGGTGGCACCTATAATATAATAATAATAATAATAATAATAATAATTAAAAAGAACAAAATATTATAAATATATTATATAATTAAATATATATTTTATTTGTTATTAAATTATAATTTTTTTACTACTTTATTTATTTTTATTTTATTTTATTTATGTTTTTTGTGTCTATGTGAATATTGTATGGGTTTTATTATTTCATGTGTTTAGTGTGTTTCCAATTTTGGTGTTATTGCTGCCTTAAGTCTCATAACTATTAGTTTTATATTGGTTATTTCCTTTATTGTCGGGGGTGGGAGGGAGAAATGGATGAAAAATAGAAGACTACTTATTTGCTCTGTAATTTATATGCCTTGCAATGTTCTTCCAATTAAAAAAAAAAAAAAGAACAAAATAAAATAACAATAATAATAAAACAAAATGTTTTCCAGGAAAAGGAATTGCAGATAAAGACCAGAAACAGCAACAACAATATAATAAAATACAAACAATAGAGGAATCCAAAAAACAAAAATACCAAAGGGTAAAATAAATGTCGATGAGCGGTAATTGCAGATGTGTTTTTGGATCTCACTTCCCAGAGATTGCCACGTGTTATTTTTTTCCGGGAAAGCTGCACAGACACCCAGTTCATAATACTAAGCAGATATTAAATTAAACTCTTTGATTACTTTAATTATAATACTTGAATAAATGCACTTAGCTATGCTCCACCACTTTATATCATGTCTATGTTTAACCTGTCTCCCTTCGTCCATGTTCAGATCACGGTGTCATCGGGGGGGATGTTGGTGCAGAAGCTCAGGACGGGAAACCTGCAGTCTGAGAGGGGACGCTATGACGGCACCATGGTCTACGCCCAGCACAAAGTAAGAAGGGAGCTTCAAACCTGCTGATCCACGTGTTAAGATTCAGCAACTGATGGACTGGCAAGTGTTTATTAGGAGCCAGATAAAATGTATGCTACCTTAACAAAATACAGGGTAGATTTGGGCCTTTTGTTATTCATTGAGATCATTCATTGATTCAATATTTCGTTTACATTTGATATAAATTAAGTATATGGCGCATGAGGATTTTTGATTATATACTGATTGTAGAGTTCAGTAGTGCTACAATGAACATCAGTTGAATGGTTGTGGTGTCACATTTTGATCAAATTCCATAGAAATCTGCATGAAAGTTGTCATCCTGCTAGAATCCTTGGGGTGAAATTGGCCAGATTTAACGATACTACATGTTGCATATGAATCAAAATATTGGCAAATGGAAGTTTCTGTCCAAAAAACATTATTAAGAGTATCAGCTTTCAAAAGCCTGTGTCAGCTACATCCTGTTTTGTATGATGTCATAGAGGACTGTGAGTCATCTAAATGACACCCGAGCCTGGAGCCCACAAATCTGTCACCAACAGAGTCTCTCTTCGGCCACATTTATTCATGCCTGTGTGTGTTCGTTCCAGAGGCAGCAGGTGGTGATGACAGAGCAGCTGGCAAAGACTCACACGAACATCCACTTCTCCGTCATGCATCCCGGCTGGGTTGACACTCCAGGTACCGCCCCCACACTCACACACACTGGCACAACACTAAGAATTAAAGGTTGTAGCCTCCCAGTGGTGTTCCTTTTGTTTTAAAATCCAAACATTACATTTTTGGTCAAAGTATGTATGTTTTAGCGTCAAAATGCTATTTTCCCTTCAAGCCCTTCTAAAAACGATTTCCCACGTGACCTGACGTAGGTTTCTGCATGATGCCGCTGCTACATGTACAGTATATATACATCCTTATAGTCAGTGCATTAAGGTTACATACAGTAAAGATGGCGGTCGGCACGCTCCCAGTTTGGAGAAGCAGACAGGAGTACCGTTGTACTTATTGTTTTTGTGAATGGAGTCTGGTCTGGTGGCTTTGAAGAGAGCGATATAACGGCTTCAGTTCCCCATCATAAAGGGCTGTCTGACAGCGAGGTAAAGCTGTGAAAATGTTCTAAATATAGTGGACACTTAAACTGATACAGATTTTTTTTTTAGGTGGCTAAAATACGTTTTTCTGCTGCTTCCGTCCACAGCCGCTTTAACTCGCCGTCAGACAGCCCTTTCCGAGAGGGGACTGAAGCCGTTATGTTGCTGTCTTCAAAGCCACCAGACTACATTCACAAAAACAGTAATTTTACCCTGCAGAACGCAGGAATAACCAGTTATTATACAGTTATTTCCAAACTTAGCACAGCTAACGTTGACTCAGCTAGTGCTAGCGTTCACATTATTCATAACCTTATTGATTAGCTTCGACTAGCTTACTTTGGTAACCTACGTCACTGCTGTTTGCAACGGCTGACTGGGCGTTTCCATTTGGAAAAAACAGAACATAACACAGACGGATCTGCCCTTTAACAGCCAGCACTTTTTGGACAAATTAAACAAAATCATCCTTAATTGTTTCCTAATCCAAGTTTGTTTCTGTCCCTCTCTGTCTCTGTCTGTCCCAGCGGTGGCCAACGCCATGCCAGACTTTCATAGCTCTATGAAGGACAGTCTGCGGGCCCCGGAGCAGGGCGCTGACACCGTGGTCTGGCTCGCTGTCTCCGAGGCTGCAACCACAAACCCCAGCGGGCATTTCTACCAGGGTACGTTCCAAAATCATTTTCATTTACCCACTTATCTTAACAGTGCAATTTTAGTACCCAAAGACTGCAAAAAAGACTGTATGAAAGGGAGAAGAGAGGCGAACACTATTGGCTGAATTGCGTGTTTGTCAGTTGTGGGTCGGCATAGTGTGTGGGTATGTGTGTGTGTGTGTGTATGTGTGTGAGGATTTGGCCTGTGTCCATTGCAGCTGGAGTGGGCTGCTTTTGGTGCCAGATACTGCCAGAGTACAGTGCCTCTATGAGCACTCATACACAAATGCACTTCAGTGTACACACACACACACACACACACACACACACACACACACATACACACAATGATCCCAGTGGCCTTGAAGAGGGGAGGCTGTAGTCTAATATGACACAAACATACTGCATTCATCTGTTAATGTGATGTAATATGAGGCAGTTATGTCTGTTATGGTCAGCCTTGCTGCTTTCAGTGTATTTGTGTAATACCAGTATGAAGTGACCGTGACACGGAGATGACCTGCTGCTCACAGAAAACATCAAATCTGTTTGGATTTCCTTGAATAAGCCTTCATATCTTGAGGTGTCTCCCCAAACACCAGTAAGCTCTCTGTTTGGCTTCATCTCATGTCAACACACTCGCTAAGCCAAACAGCTGCAGGTGAACTGAAAAAACTGTAACAAGGCAATATTTACTGTTATCTTGAATACACTGACAAAGTTTAAAACTCAGGGAAACTGAAAAAAGTATTATTTTTTACCAGAAATCTCCCATTGAGATACAATATCTCTTCTGGCAGGGGGTCCTGCTAAAGATGCGCAGCAAGTAAAAAGTTTCATAAATAAACAGGGACAGATAACATTACTATGAAAAACATACCAACACACAACAACAAACACAAAACAATCATGAATCAGAGGCGAAGATAATCAACATAATGGCACTTGTTAAAAGCAACTACATTGTTCTGGCGTGACAGGAAAAGGCAGATTTACTCTGTTCGGGTAATTGGTTAATCCATCCATCAATTTTATGCCTCTTATCCGGGTCTAGGTCACATGAATTTAATTAATTATATCATTAGAAATCTCTGTTATATACTTCTGGGAAGTAATGAAAAAAATGTGATATAGTAGTAAATATTTCTGGGGTATATCTTTTCTACTGGTTTTCTATCATACTTTATTAATGATGATCGTAAAGCAGGTATTAAATTGCATTGTATGTGCTATTAAAAAGGTCTTAAAGGTCCCATATTGTTAAAAGTGAGATTTTCATGTCCTTTATATTATAAATCAGGTTTAAGTCCTATATAAATACTGTGAAAGTATCGAAACACTCAATCCACAGGGAAATACACACAGCCCGTATTCAGAAATTCTGCATTTGAAACAAGCTGTCAGGATTTCTGTCCATTTGTGATGTCACAAATATACAATATTTAGACCATTACAAGGTTTTTAAACGTAAACATTCTAAAGTGTCCCAGTTTATTTCCTGTTGCAGTGTATGTAAATATCATCAGCTGACAGGAAGTAAAAATGGACCCAAGTTGTTGCCTAGCAATGCAATTCCATTGCAATTCCATTGAAATGCGCTGAAATGGAGCGTTTCCGACAGAGGGTAAATACAGGAATATTCAGACAGACAGTATGAGGAAAATAAGTTTTTGTTTTTTTTAACCTTACAGCATGTAAACATGTTCTAGTAGAAACACAAAATACAAGTATGAACCTGAAAATGAGCCTGATATGGGACCTTTAAATTGAACCCTGCAGAAACCCTGGCGTTTGAATTGTGTGTCAGGAGAGATGCTGGCTGTTTCTGTTGCCATTATGAGGATGAGGGTTGAAAATGAATCAACTGTTTGCATTTCATCAACCAATCTGAGCAGGCTGTTTGTACATTCGCCTTTATTGCCTTTTAAATACTGTACAGGCCATATCAGAGCTGACCCCCCTGACACCTCGTAGAAATCACTTCAACATCAGAACTGCATTAGGGATTAATATACAATAGATAGTTCTTACATGTACACACCTTTATGTTAACCTCCATTTGTGTACAAACAGACCGAAAGATGGTGTCCACCCACCTGCCGCTGGCCTGGACCCACAGCTCTCCCGTGGAGGAGCAGAAGCTAATGTCTCTGCTGGAGGACTTGGCCAAGACGTTTCAGCCACACTGAGACAAGCAGGAAGTGGTCTACCACCAACACTAACACCATCCGTTCACACACTGACCGAGGCTGGGCTCAGTATTTCATCCCCCCTGATGATATAACACACTCTCCAGGACAGGGACTAGATCTGGGTCTGTTTTATCCAAAGCATTTTGGAGCGTTATAACACTACCTGTGGTCGATATGAAGATATATACTGTGAAACCCGGCCTTACAGCGCAGATTAAACTCACCTATAACGGAGGGATGAGCCAGATTTATAATGCTTTATAGCTATTTATATGATAACACGTTTATTTAACTTTATAAGGATTAAACATGTAAAAGAGTTTGTCAAAAGGATGTTATGCTGCTGATAGAGAGAGCACCTTCGTAAACCACATAAACACACACACATAACCCAGTCTGTTACTGTGACTTTATGAAAGTTGTCAATCAGATGGGAATCTGATGTGACCAAAGTCACTCCCACACTCAACGCAGTATTTCACAACACCAGCTATGGGTTCAATCTCTCTCGTGTCTCGATGACTTGCAAACGTGCAAAGTGTATTTAACATCTTCTGTATGTATGTAACTTGTGTATTTGCTATATTGTTGTGCAGCTTGTGTACTGTGCAGGTTGAGCTCAGGCTGGAGGTGAAGTGCTCTCTCTATCAGCCATAAGCCTTTTAATACACCAAACGGCAGCATCACTCGGCAATAAAACCTATGTATTTATGACTCAGTAATATCTGCCCAGCAGCACCTTTTAAAAAAATGCCTTTTACTAACTGAGTTTATCTTGTAAATGCTCGCTTGAATAAAGAAAATTACTGATTGTTTTGTGTGTTGTTGTGATGCCGAGGTACATTTTGATACCCCAGGTGAATAGGGGGAAAAAAAATTAACTAATAGATATCACCATGAATCTTCTCCAGTTGATTACTTATATTAAGACAATTATTTTTTGTATTACAAGTTTTCTGAAATGTTATGTTTAAATATGCAAATAAGGCATTATCATATCAAATATGTGCTAATTTTCATTCATTTTGAATACAGAAAACTGAACATAATTTTGTTGATATATTAGAGTCAAAGGTTTTTACAGAGGATATATCTTTGTATCAGTCCATAAATTAGAAAATACTGTCAACAGCAATAAAAAAAAATCCATTTTCACCATGTTTTTAGGAATAAAATGTTGTATAAATCAGGCTATGAATGGTATATGATCAAACCCCTCTGTAAAAACCGTCAGAATATAAATAGGAATGAAACTGGAAAATGTGGTTAATGTAAATGCTACTGAAGTGGAGATTTCTGGCTCAGAGTATGAAAGAAAAATTATTTTGAGAAAACGGCCTTTTAAGATAAGGATAGTAAAATTTCATACATTTTGAAGACACTACAGAAAGAATTGGGTAAAAAATGTTAACTAATAGATATCACCATGAAACTTCCCCAGTTGATTACTTACATTAAGACAATAATTTTTTGTATTACAAGTTTTCTGAAATGTTGTGTTTATATATGCAAATGAGGCATTATCTTATCAGATATGTGCTGATTTTCATACATTTCCAGAACAGAAATCTGAACATTGGATAAAGCCAGGTTAAAAATTATTGTTTCATTTTGTTGATATATTAAGAGTTAAAGGTTTTTATTGAGGGAGTTTTGGATATCTCTTTTTATCACTCCATAAATCAGAAAGAACTGTCAAAAGCCGTAAAAAAAAAAATGTTGCCACGTTTTTAGTAATAAAATGTTCTATAAATCAGGCTATGAATGATATATAAACAAACCGCTCCGTAAAAACCTTCAAAATATAGATAGTAATGAAACTGGAAAGTTTGGTGTATGTAAACGTTACTGAAGTGGAGATTTCTGACTCAGAATCTGAGAAAAATCTTGTTTTGAGAAAAATCACACATTTTTAAGACACTACAGGTGAATAGGCTAAAAGATTTAACTAAAATATATCACCATGAAACTTCCCCAGTTGATTACTGACACTAACACAATTATTTTATGTATTACAAGTTTTCTGAAATGTTATGTTTAAATATGTAAATGAGGCATTATCTAATGCTAACTTATTTATGAATTTATGAGAAATCTACAGACACAAATAGACAAAGTAGTAAAATAAACACCTAAATATGTATTTTGGATGTTTTCTTTCAACTAGTCTGAACCCATCCAGAAAACCCCCCAAACAGTCAAATAAACATATCAGAATATCTTTATTAAGCATCAGTTCTTTTCTCTCTGTTTCCTGTGTTGAGGGCCCAGAGAGAATTAAGTCAGTACTGTATATTGTCAACAAAAGTATTTAAAAATACAATTATTTTTGAGAGATACATTAACAACAGCGAGTGTCTTTTACAAGCATCTGAAAGTCAAACAAAACAGAAATCAATTTACAGAGATAATGGGGAGGCCATTGTGGAAAATGAGTCATCTTTTTAAGTGTTGATGTGGCCTCTCATCAACGTGAAGGCCATCCAGTCTAGAGTTTGGTGAACTACAAAAACAAAATGACCCCAATAAACTGCTCCATCTGGTGAAAGAAAAAGGGGAAATCAACCATTTACAACATGAGAAGAATCTACCCCTTCCTTCCTTCCTTCCTTCCTTCCTTCCTTCCTTCCTTCCTTCCTTCCTGGCAGTTCTGGAGATCTATTTCATTAGCTGTTACTGTAAACAGCTAATCCTGCCGTCCATCATACTTTTAACATCTGCTGTGTGGAGTTAAGCCTCCCAGAGCCAGAAAGCCTTTTATCACCAAACCCAATCTGTTACGAGGACATGATAAAGCCTAGAGTAATGACTGGAAGAAGCCAGTTAACTGAAAAAGGAAAAGAGAGCTCCTGATTGTTCGGTAGCATCGTCAATAACCCTGTAGACCAAAGATGACGCTGTGTGACATGACTCTACGGGGTACTTAGGGCTGGACTGAGATCAGCTTGCCAATATTGAGACAGACACATACAAATGTCCGCTGCTCTGACCATCCTGCTACATCAATTATTACAGCTTTGCACATTTTATTTACTCTTTTAAAGTATTTAAAGCTGCACAAATCAATATTTTTATATTAACAATGGATGAAATAACTAAATGTAACATGAAATTTGTTGTTTTTATGTGATAGACCCACAGAGACTCACCCAACTTTAGAGTTATACGTAAATATATGGAGCCTTTTAGCTTTTTTTTTTTGGGAAGTAGACCAAAGAAAATAATCAATTATCAGCCAATTAAGGCATTAAGGCATGTTTTATTCTAGAGCTTCCATCTTTGGAGGGAAGCGACAAAAAGGACAGAAACGCTCAAATGTTATTATAATGAACATCCGTGCTAAATATTGGCTACTATCCTCTTTCAGTCTAACCCCAAGTATTACTGTGTGACATCTAAACATCATGGAGTCTTGATGATGAGAAATAATAGCGGTGATATTGATTAACCGGTCAATCTCTGTCCGTGTTAGGATTCAAAATACTGCCGTCCATCTCAACGTTACTGAGTTTGCATGTGCTTCGTTAAAATAGTGTTCTAGTTCTACTAGATGGGCACAAAGAAAAAGGAAACAACCATTTACAATGATAATAGATAAATACTTTACTACAAATATAAATATACACTACATGATCAAAAACCTGGAATGTGACTACATTTTTTGAAAGTCCAACATTATAATGCTATTTTTTTTTCTCCACTTACAATAAGGCAAGCGTTAGTCTAACATTAGAAGATACTAGCCGTTATTTACAAAGGACGCTACATCGAATCCAGCTATTATCCCGCTCCCAAAATCTGAACTTACAAAAAACGTTTTGTTTAATTCAAAAAAGACAAAAAAGACCACGAGTTGTGCAATTCAGTGCAGTGGTGAGAGCGTTGAGATATCCTTGATACACAGACGAGAAGAAAGAAACAGAATGAAAAGGAAACGAGACATCCAGAGCTTCAGAACAAGGTGAGTACATGAGTGAACAGTCGTAAGCACTGATGAAACCACTAGAAAAGGCTTTGTGAGCGTGTCCTTCTCTCGTTAAGGCTTTTTGAAGGAACACAGGCAGCCCTGATCTGACCTGACCCGCGATTCAGCCGGGGACGATTCAACACGCCAGCATTTAGTGCTACATGTACCTGTCCAGTACCTAAGTGCCTTTCTGGTGGGAGGATGGGAGGAAGTCCAATTTCAGCTCCACATAAAACTTGCAATATTTATATTTTTTTTTATAAATTATAGATGAAAAGTAATTCTCATGAGGCATTAGAATCGTGAGTTTACACCATCTGTGCCGAATGGTATCTACCTACACATTTAAAGTTTTTAAAGAGAGTGATAAATATCTAGGAGGTGGTGATGCTGTGCTATTGTTTAAACTTGTTTTTACCAAAATTAAAGGGGTAGTTTGGTTGTTATGTTTTGGTTGTATGAGGTACTTATCCATAGTCTTAAAAATACATTTTGCTGCTGCCCCCGTCCACAGCGGTACATTACTTTTCTCCTGTGCGGTAATTCCTGTCTGCTTCTCCAAACTGGGGGCATGCCGACCATCATCTACTGTAGGTAATACACTGACTATGGATAAGTACCTCATACAACCCCACTTCAAGACACCCAAACTATCCCTTTAAAGTTGGGGACTCAAAGCCATAAAGCTGAAAAGCTGCATTAACAAAAATCTTGAATTGTAATTTGACTGGTCAGGATGTTTGATGCTGCCGAAGAATATTTCAATTTCCCATGATGTTATGCAAACATCGTAGAAGTTTATCAAATGTCTACATTATGAACGATTCTAGAAGTTTAATTCTACGGCAGCATCTTTCAAGAGATTTCTTCACGTATCAAGAAAGAGGCTGTGCTATTGATTACACATTAATAACGATGATAACTGACATGAAGAGCCCCCCGTCCAGTGACAACCTACTGATGTAAAACCTCCTGAGAGTGATTTAAGGCCAACTAGTGAAAGAAAAGAAACTGAAAAACAGAGGGGAAAGACTGAAAAAAGCAACTATCTAATATACACATGATGCAGGGGTATATACACGTGATTAGGATGATGATTTGTTTTACATGTTACAGTGAGTAATATGCAGTTAGAGGGCCACAGTAATGAGCAAGCTAGTGTATGTTTGAACAGGGTTGCCAGGTCAGCGATTTAGTGAAACTTTACAGTGCAAGGGTAATAAAAAAATGACCTTTGTCAAAAGAAGCATCGGAAATATTAATATAATGTAAACACTAATATCAATAGCATTCCTCCCATAGGAGAAATCATTACGGTGCATGCACACGTACAGGCACGCACACACACACACACAGTTGTGCTTAGGGTTCAGAGCAAAAAGTTGAAAAAAAAAAATTAGTCACACTCACTTTGATGATTGACTGACAGTGAAATTAAATGTTTGAGAAGCAACAGAAAAAGGTGGGAGGGCTACGCTATCGACACACACATACAAAACACACACTCTCACACACACACGTTCACACATTCACCCAGAGCAGGCCTGTTGTAGCTGAAGATCCCAGGAGAGATGCTGTACAGAGGGGTTTCCATGACATTGGAAGAGTGGGCGGGATTATGAAGTGGGCTGGGCCAATCAGCGCGAAGAGAAGCCTGTTGCTAAGCTACAGCCAACCACCTGCGTCACATCCCAGATCTGTGGAGACAAACAGCCAATAATAAACGATAAGAGGGTCTGGTGCAAAGCTGCATTTAAGGATTCTGCATTGTAACGGAGAAACGACTCATGAACTGTTTCTGTTACTGCTTCAATATTATCAATCTGCTACATTTAAGACTTTGACACAATGGAAATAAATAGAAAGGTGAAATAAAGGAACCAATGAAAACATGATTACATGATACAAAAGGCACTACAAGATACAGAAAGAGTGATCACCGACAATGTTTGAAACTATTAAAAAAGTTTTGTTTTCATGGAGAACAGACTCCGTTTTCATGGTGGAAAATAAAATTGGAAAAATCAAAAATGTCCATATGAAAGTTGTCAAACCATTCAGGCAGCATAATGCATTTTGATGCTGTCCATTCATGTGCAAAGGACAGTATGTCTCAAACACTTGTGTGTGTCTCTTGTGGTTTAAAGTGGCAGTAGGCAGTATATTTTTGGCATCATTGGGCAAAAATTCCATAATAACCTTTCAGCATATTGTAATTCAAGTGTTCTGAGAGATAACTAGACTTCTGCTCCTCCTCTTGGCTCTGTTTTCAGGAATAAAAAAATCTAAACATGGATTCAAGTAACTATATAGTTGTTTTATAAGAATGCAAACACATGGACAAGTGCCTGTGATGCACGCAGCACTGTTCACATTCTTTCTTGTGTATTCCTGGAGTATTAAAAAGACTCTAAAGCCATGCTAGCGGTTCTGTGTGGCTGCCTGCAGACACACTGATTTCATACCAGGAACCTAAATCTGATATGACAGCTTGAATAAATGATGGTGATTTGATTAGTTTTGGTGAGATCAGTCTGTGTTTGACAGAAGCCTGAATATGTGCATGAATAATCTGGTATCAAAGAGCTGTTGTTGACCTTAACAATGCGGTCGCTTCCACAGGTGACCATCAGGCCTCTGGATGGGTCCATGTCCATGTGGGCGATGTTGTGTTTCCCCTCGTGGAATGTGGCCAACGGTGTTCGACTGCACAACACACACAAAAACACAGCATTTAATCAGCCCTCTGAAATAAAGATATAATGTGACCAATTATTTCAAAATGTAGAGAAGCCCTTTACTCACTCTTCTTCTTTGACGGTGTCAAAGCAGGCATCACACACCCGTATGGGGAACTCGAAGCCCATGAGTGGGAACGTGGTGCGTTTAGAACTACATTTCCCACACACAGCCTTGCCGCACTTCCTGCAGTGGTGCTGCACAAAGGAAACACATCCATACAGTATATCAGCATGAGGGAGTCATAACTTCTAAAGGACACTGGTCAGACTCTCTTACCTGTCTGAGCCCCAGGGTCTTAGTGTCCCACATCTGCTTGATGTTCCAGAAGAAAGGCTGCTCACACTTCTGACAGGAGTCGCTGTCTAACCACTGGGGCGCCTGCAGACACACATGCAATTAAAGGTTACTATTAAACTAAATGAACTCTGCAAAAACAATCTTTACGCATGCAAGGAGCACTCATACCAGAACAGAGACAAAAATGGAGAGGATCATGCTGTATTGAAGAAGACTTGAAACTAGCGAATGAGACCATAAACTCATGTTTACAATGTTTACTGAGGTAATAAATCAAGTGAGAAGTAGGCTCATTTTCTCATAGACTACTATACAATCGCACTTCTTTTAGCAACCAGAGGAGTCGCCCCCTGCTGGCTATGAGAAAGAATGCAAGTTCAGCATTGGCTTCACTTCTCAGAACCAGAGGTTGCCAACTGGCTGAAACAACGCTTAAAAAAACAACAGTCTCTGTTTACCAAACTGACGAATAAGGCCAACGCAGCAACAGAGGCTTCATTTAATGGCGCACATCCTAACGAAACACAAAAAGCCCTCCGCATTGCAATAGAGGCGATGACTGCAGTGGCTAAACCATAAAAGTAAGAGAGAAATTATGTCTGCTATTGGCAATGTACAACTTGGTGATATGAGTAGCTCTCAGCCACTTCATTTTGTCAAATTAGCTCTCTAAGGTATAGAGTATAAAGAATCTGCCTGTAAAACAAGTCAATTCAAGTGGAATGTAAGACACTATATTTTAAAATAAAAAGGTGTAAGAGTGCATGAAACAGTAAACTCCAAATCTTCATATGTGTGACAGTTATAATAGCGATCAAACCTCTTCTCTTTGTGTGTCCATGTTCCACACCGCCATGCCTCCGTCGGCTGAGCACGACACCAACTGCCTGGTCAGCTGGAGGTAACGCAAGGCCTGAACACGCTCGCTGAGGGACACATCGAAAACAGAGAGCAAATGAAAAGGAAGAAAAGTCATACTTTTGTGTAGTTCAGTCTTAGCAGCTCTTATGAATGGCCAAAGGCAAACATTTCCAGCAAAAAAAGCTTTGATAAATCCACTATAAGCTACCTGCCAGCACAAAAACGGCAAACAAAGTTAGAAAAAATTTGAGCATTTAGCAGCTGGAGACAAATATTTTTCTCAGAAGGTGAATGTTGGAGCTAAATTTAACTCAACTGAAATCAATTGTAATGTTGTGCCCACTTGATATGTTTGTTTAAAACAAGTTAGACTTAATATCTTTATAAACTGCCCAATGATAAGCCGTGTGTTTTTCAGCTTGTTTTGACCTTTGGCCAAAATTGATTAATGCTGCATTCACACATAAATCAGTAAAAAGATTAGAATAAGAGGTGAAACAATACAATCAGAACTTACTGAAATTAAAACTCAAATGCGAAAAGATCGAATGGCCATTCCAGTATTTGTATTGTTTTTGTTTTTTTAACAGCTGACACACCCTCCTCCTCCCTGATTTACTTTTTTAAGCCCTCCCAGACCCTGACAAACACAGAGGAGATAGCTACATAATACAAAACGAATCGATGGACTTACTGGTGCCCCTGCAACAGTAACGTCCGTCCTTTGCGCCCCCCAATGTCCCACAGGATGATGCTGTGGTCGGAGGCTCCTGAGAACAGCAGCCTCTGGACGGGGTCCCACCACAGGGTCGCTATACTACCTGGAGGGTACAGAGAGAGAGAAAGAAACACACCTGTTACATGTGTTATTATGTGTTGAGGGACGGTGTTACAGTCTGTCCTGTTGGCTCCACCTGGTGCCTGCTGGGAGAACTACAGGGAGCCAAGACCAACACCTTAAACACATACAGAGGTGTTTTCAGTTATTCTGGCTGATTAGACCTCTGCTCAGGTTGAAGGTGGCCGGAGCGTTGACGGGAATTAGATCACAAATCTTCATCTACCAGTAAGAATGATAAAGGTGTAATTTGTTCCACTCTCACAGGTGCAACAAAGCTAACAGGAGACTCAGGAAGATGTCAATCAATTACACAAATACAAATACAAATACACGCCCACACAGTCCTGAGCAGAGCTCTAATCAGCCTGGTTAACTGAAAACACCTGTGTTGGTGTTCAGAGGCTTTAAACCTGCAGCTAATTACAGCTGGAGCTGCAGAACCCCCTCGCTTTGAATCTGAATGAGCCCTATTCTGCTATTGTTGGGCACCATATGGATTTAATGTGACCAAGATGTAATTATTAGCTTCATTATAGGACTAATGAGTGTGACATTCCTCCAGGCTACCACACTAAAAGCTTAAAGTATGTTGTTCACATAGCAGACATCTTAAACACTTAGTTTGGAAATAGCAAGACAATCTCAAAGCTATCCAATTCTAGTTGTGTTACCAAATGGATATAACTAGGGCTGCAAAATGTCAGAAAATGGTGAAAAATATTGACCAGTGTTTCCTAAAGAAGCCGAAGATGACGTCCTCAAATGTCTTGTTTTGTCCACAACTCAAAGATATTCGGTTTACTGTCATAGAGGAGTAAAAGATACCAGAAAATATTCACATTTAAGAAGCTGGTAGCAGAGAACTTACACTTTCTTTTCTTTAAAAAATTACTCAAACTGATTAATCGATTATCAAAATAGTTGCCGATTCATTTAATAGTTGACAACTAATCAATTAATTGTTGCAGCTCTAATATAAAAGGGATATCCCAAAAATCAAACCCATAATAAAATCCTGAAACAAGTTGCAGAGGGTAGAGCAAATTACACATAATGAACACGCCCTATCCTTCTCTGATAGAAGGATAGGGAGTGTTCTCCTCAGAACAGAATCCAGCTACGTTGTTACAGCCCAGGACTTAAAATACTTTAACTGTGTTTCTGATTTTGTTGAATCTCAGATTTTTTTCCAGACAAGCCAACTTGCAAAGACTTAATTTGTTCCATGTTTCAACTCTGGCGTTCAAAGGGAAACAAAAGCTCTGGGTCGGACAATAAAGCTCTTGAAGTTCGACCAGTCATATGATGAATAACAGCCTGTGGCAGGTGGTGGTGGAGTGTTTAGGCTGGCAGTAACTGTTCATGAGACACACGTACACAGAGAGCACCACACTACCATGAGATCCTGTCATTGAACCAGCTTTTTAAGCACATATTCTCATAGAGCACACTATATAATATTGATTTATATCTGATAATTTAAGCCATATTTAATGCTTTCTTAAGATGAAAACTAAGTTGTGAATTTGGCAATACTTTACTGCAACAACCACAACAGACACTTATTACTTACAGCTGGAAGTCATTTTGGTAAAAGAAAAAAAAAAACCTCTTCTAACAAGACCAAGTATAAAACCCTTGATGTGGGATTAAGGTGAGGTCTGACCTTTCCATTCTGTTTTCCACATTGAATCAATCATAATTTCCATTAAATATTTGGGTGGAACTCCTGCTTGAGCACAGCACCACACCCATTAATATGTATTATTATCAGTCCAATTAATACGTATTATCATGGAGGCACATCTGCAGATCAAAGAGAGAGGCAGGAAATTAAAAAACATGTTATGGTGTAATTTTTATTTTATTTAATATTTTATCATTTTGAAAGGCAAAGGCACACTAACAATGTCTGTCCCAACCAAGGTTATAATAGTTTAGAATTTTCAATTGGTTTTATTTTAATTTGACTTTTCAATTTAATTTTAGTTTTAGTTTTTCAGTTTTTATATATTTAGTTTTTTGATAGGGCCAGCTATAATGTCTCACAGCTACATATACATACAAAATACATGGTTGGAGAACTGTGTAGGAATGGCCATAATGTTTAATCTTCTCGCTAATTTAATGTCCGATGTGAAGCAATTGCGTCATAGCACAATCTCCTGGAAGGTCAAGTCTGTTTTACTTCAGCGGTTCAATGTCACGAGAGTTGACGGAAATTCATGCCGTCTCCTTGGTAATGATATATTATTATAGCTAAAAAAACAAAAACTGAAACATATTTACATTCATTTTTATTTTACTTTTATTTTTTTTAACCAGGCAATATCCTTTCAGTTTAGTTTTTCTTCAAGGATATCGTTTTTATTTAGTTTCAGTTTACTAAAAGTATTTTTCGCTGCTTTTTTTCGCTTCAGTTTCAATTTTAGTGTACTATAATAACCTTGGTCCCAATTGGTTAACCTGTAAGCAATACGTCTGTGGTAAAAAAAAAAATATTTTTGAGTGGTGGAAATCGTCATTTGGTCAGATGAGTCTCCTGTTTTCAACAAGCTCACGAGCACACGTGTGACAAATGCCCAAAGAAGAACACAGGGAAATGTCCTGGCAGCTCGTTTTTGTTGTGGGATCCATTTTGTTGGCACAGCTGTGAGAAGACTGAATGCTTGAATACAAATCCCATCTGAGTAATGCATTCGTTCGTTTTCCAGAATGACAACACGCCCTTCTAAGCGGCTCAAACAGTCGCTGAACGGCTTGATGAGTTGCCAGATCTTAACTCAAACAAGGGAATTTCTAGAGCAGAATAACATTTTCCATCATCATCATCATAATAATCATCATCATCATCATCATCATCCAAACCAAATGATGGGAGTTCTTGTGGAGATGTGGTCTCACACACCCTGCCAACAGAGCTCTACTCACTTGGAAAGTAAATGTCAGACCCCATAAAGCTTTTGTTGCAGTGGCTCAATGCTCTATTTGACCTGATGTATGAAGGCACTTCCTTTATTTTGGCACTTAAAATGATAGTTTGGGTGGTTTGAAGTAGGGGTTGTATGAGGTTCTTATCCATATTCAGTGTCTTACCTACAGTAGATGACGCAGTTACGCATGGAAGCAAAGCAATGTACAGCAGCAAAATGTATTTCAGCCACCTAAAAGAAATAAATATCTTTTTAACGCTATATTTATTTATTTATTTTCACCAGTTGACCTTGCCGTCAGACAGCTATACAGTCTGTATTTCCGACAGGGAACTGAAGCCGTTATCTATTATCTCGCCAAAGCAACCAGACTCCATTGAAAAAAACAGTAATTTTACCTCGCAGAACACGGAGGTCGCTGCTCAACCGCTGCTTCGATCAGTTAGTTTGTTTGTGCTATTGTGTGACTTTGGTGAATCCAAACGAACCAAAGTCACACAATAACACTAACAAACTAACTGATCGAGGCAGCGGTAGACCAGCGCCCTGTGTTCTGCAAGTTAAAATTATGTTTTTTTTCCAATGGAATCTGGTGGCTTTGGCAAGAGCATAGATGGATACAACAGCTTTAGCTCTCCGCTGGAAAGGGCTGTCTGATGGCGAGGTAAAGCTGTGAAAATATTGTAAATATAGCATACACTTAAACTGATATTTGTTTTTTTTAGGTGGCTAAAATATGTTTCGCTGCTGCCCCTGTCCACAGCAGTACATTGTTTCTCCAAACTGGGGCCGTGCTGACCGTCATCTACTGTAGGTAATACACTGACTATGGATAAGAACCTCATACAACCCCACTTCAAAACACCTGAATTATCCCTTTAACTCTGACCAATATTAACACTGTTCTTCCTGTTCAAACCATAAGCTCTTTTTATCATGCATTTTTGAATATTTAAAAGCAATTCAACTTTTTTGGGAAACCACAGAGCGTGTCGTCACACTGGATTTCTTTCATTTTCTTGTATAATGAAGTCATGTGGAGGAATCTGGGTCATCTATTATTTGCTGTGGCCACATCTGCATATCTGGCTTCAGCATCAGAAGCCTGAAGTATGCGAGACAAACTATGTGTGCGGCTCATCTACGCAAGGAGACAAGAAAATAGTTCTGTGTGATTCTTTATGTACAGGCAGGTGTGTCTTTACCTTCATGACCCTTCAGTGTAGTGATGGTGGAGTACGTCTGCTTCTCCAGTTTCAGCAGCGTGATCTGTCCCGAGTAATCGCCGACAAAGGCATGCTGCGTCTCGTGATCGTATCTGAGCAGGGAGTCAGGGCTCAAACATACACATTCATATATTTACTGTACACACACACGCACAGAGTGAGTGATTGAAGGATACTGTAGGCAGGAGGCCCAGGCCGTGAAGTAGTGTCTCCCCAGCATGCTGCCACTCTGGGTGCACATCCAGCTCACACTCTTGTCATGGCCAGTACTCACCACCCACTCACTCTCCAGGGAGAACACCATATCCGACACTCGGTTCTGGTGGGCTGCAAAACACAAACACACGCATTAAAGGGATAGTAAGGATGGTTTGAAGTGGGGTTGCATGAGGAACTTATCCATAGTCAGTGTATTAGCTACAGTAGATGACGGTCAGCACGCCCCCAGTTTGGAGAAGCAATGTACAGCTGTGGACAGGTACACTTAAACTGATATTGATTTTTTTAGATGGGCCTTTCTTTTAGGACACTAAAATACGTTTTGCTGCTGTCCCCGCTCACAGCAGTACATTGCTTTACTCCGGTGTGGTACGGTAACTCCTGTCTGTTGGGGCGTGCTGACCGTCATCTTCTGAAGGTAATACACTGACTATGGATAAGTACCTCATACAACCCCACTTCAAAACACCAGAAATATCCCTTTAAGTGTAAAACAGGCACAAGTCATGATGGATAAACATCAAATAAGATCAAATCTTTTCCACTGGGCTTTATATCCGAGCCGTGATGGATGAGCAGCACCACCTAAGTCTAATTTGCCCTTTCCATGTGCTGATCTCACCAGGGGCTCTGCTTAGTGTCTCTGTAATCCGGACTAAGACAGACGAATCCCTTCAAAAGGTCTTAATGGTCCATCTGGAGTTCACCTCTAAGGTTGCAACCTCTCTGTATTCAACACCTCTAAATTTACAGACAAAAATCCCTTTTAAAACACTGTATTGTATACTGCTGATAGACAGGAAAATAATCGCCAACTATTGATAATCGATTAATCGTTAAAGTAATTTTTCAAGCAAAAATGTCTCCTCTCAAATATGGAGATTACCTGCTTTTCCCTGTTTTATATTATATTCAACTGAATATCTTTGGGTTTTGAACTGACAAAACAAGACATTTAAAGACATCCGCTTGGACTTTGAGAAACTGAGATGGACATTTTTCACTATTTTCTAACATTTCACAGACCAAATGATTAACGATTAATCAAAGAAATGATCTGCAGATTAATCAACAATGAAAATAATCGTTAATTGCAGCCCTAATGCACAGTATGTGCTGATATGCTACTTATTTATGTGATATATTTGCACTATATACTGCACTAATAGATTGTTTCTGTTTAGCTAAGTCTTAGTTTCAGGTGATTATACACCAATGAAAACATAGTTATGAATATTATATTCCATTTCTGCTAATAGATCCCCTGAAATGTTACACA